>OZ025295.1:278896697-279496697 GCA_964019185.1 Maratus speculifer | reverse complement strand
TAAATTAAAAAAAAATGTCTTTCAGAAACAACAACAAAAAAATTGATCAAGTTATTAAGGCAAAACTTACTTTTATTATTTTCACTGAATACTTAAAATTATTAATCTAAAGAAAAGTGCAGCGTGTTAAGTAGATAAAATTAATTAATTTAAACCCATTTAATTGCAAAATATAGCAATACAATATATAAAAACCCTAATTGTATATGTAGGGTATAAGCCATAAACTATAAAGTTTTAGTTGAAAATTTGAAATTTAATTGTTTTACACTATTCTTCCCATTATTAGACCAATATATAATTTTAAAATATTTTTTCTTCATTAACATAATATATATATATATATATATATATATATATATATATATATATATATATATATATATATATATATATATATATATATATATATAGTGCAGTGAAGAGTTAACCATGATTTGTTTTCGAGATTTAAATAATTAGCAATATATCTTTTACATATATATATCTTAGTATATCTTAGTATCTAATATATATATATATATCTATATATATATTTATATATCTTAGCATTGATATTTAAACTGAAGGAAAAAATATATAATTTCTCGATTATTCTCTAGTTTTTCTTTTTTCGTATCCTATGAGCTAACTTGTTATCATTGTTCATATTAAAAACGTGGAGTCGAACGTCACGAGATTCACATCTGACACTCTGCAGCGTAACAGGTTTCTTCTCCGTCAGAGTGGTCCTCTTGCGGGAGAACAACATTTACAGAGTTGGAGTAGCAACAAGTCGATAAATCAGCTGGCATGAGCATCTCCCTATCGCCATTCAGGTGCGTGAGAACTTCCGAATTCTATTCTCTCCGCGGTGTGTGTGTGTGTGCGGCGCTCTCATTTCTGGATTTTTTTGAATCGCGACTGTCTGAAAGAGCTCTTTCTCGGAAATTTAAATAGATTTCAGGATATAAATTCTAATATTGCTTAGATTTTTTAATTCGAGCACCAGAGAGGGAAATTAATAACCTTCCATGAATTTCAAAGGAACATGTTTAAAATAGTAAACCTGCGTATTTAATAAAAGTATTTGAGTTATGATTTACATTTTAAATTTGAATTTCATCATAGTTATCTTCTATTTATTTATTTATTTATTTATTTATTTATTTATTAATTACTCAGCGAAGTAACTTTTAACCATTTTTAATGAAAAGAATGTAAGGCGGAACAGCACAAAATTCAAATCCAGCATTACATTCTGTGGCATATTAACGTTATTATTTGTAAAAGCCGTCTTTTTGCGGAAGGAAATTTTGTGTACTGAAAAATAGATAAAATATGAAAAATTTTATTGACGATAAGGTTATTAGTACAGACTTGTCATTTTGGCAACCCCCTGTACATTTATTTTTCATTTTTTATTGATTCTTTAGTTCTTCTTGGATAACTACCAGAACAAACTTATTAAATGCTTAAAAAAAAAAAAAAAAAAAAATCAAAATCTTCTTTGCGGCATGTGCGGCGCTCATTTCTGGATTTTTTTGAATCGCGACTGTCTGAAAGAGCTCTTCTCGGAAATTTATATAGATTTCAGGATATAAATTCTAATGTTGCTTACAATTTTTTTTAATTCGAGCTCCAGAGAGGGAAATTAATAACTTTCCATGGATTCAAAGGAACATGTTTAAAATATTAAACCCGCGTATTATGATTAACATTTTGAATTCGAATGTCATCCTAGTTATTTTCCATTTATTCATTTATTTATTATTCTGTCGTGTTTTTAGCTTATATCATGCAGGGTTTTCAATCAAATTTAGCAGCAGTTTGAGAAAAATTAGAAACTTTTAGGTTCTAATAAAGCCCTACATTTAGTTTCTCCCTATCGCATTGTAAAATACAATGCGATTGAAATCTATACTAATAAAATAACAAATCGCTCTGTCTGCGTGTCTGTGTGTGTGTGTGTGTGTGTGTGTGTGTGTCTGCGATGGCTAGCAAAATCTATGGGACGTACGAAGCTCAAAATTTTTATGAGAGTAGCCCAATATCTCTCCTGATGCACCTGAGCTTTAGAATTTCGAAATTCTATTTATTAACTGAGTAATTAATTAAATTCCAAAGATCACTCTTATAAAAAATCGCCTTTTTTCTTCTTTTTTTCCCTTCATTTAGTTATGGTTGGTTGGTTGCATAAAATTTTCGCATAAATAATTAAAAAAGCTGGAACAGACCTTTAAAATTCATAGACTGGCAAACTCTCAGTTTAAATGATGATTTTTTATCACAGCGGTTGTAAACCATGGAGGAAAAAGATAGGTGGTGGTGAAGTAAACCGAAAAAGGGTCGCAATATTAAACCATTTATCGCTCAAATTTTAATGTCCCAAACAAAAGCATGTGGAAGGGATTTTGTATTAAGACGAATTGAAAGGAATGAATTACAGCTGAAGCGTATTTTACGAAGTAATAGTAATTTTTTAAAATGGTCTTTTTTCTATTATATCATTTATTTTTAAAAAATGTTTGCTTTTAAAATAATTGGAATTGATATATTCGAAAAAATTAAATGTAAAAATAAAATTAAATAAAATATTGAAAACATTTGATTTGAACTAAAAATTGTATTACTAAAAGTTTTCTTTTTTTTTTTTTCAGAACTTTTTAATACTTTATAACGTAGATGAAAAAATGTTTTTAATTTAACAATATATTAATAACTCTATGTCAATATATAAAATATAATTATGAAAACATTCTTTTAAAATCATGCGCGAAAACTTAAATAACAAATATTAGTCTAAAATCTAGATTTCAGAGTGCAGACGATTTTAAGACATTAACGAAAGAATGTTAACTTTTCAAGCAAAATCTTAAATGATGCTTCTATATTGATATTTCAAAGTGACGGCTAGGTTACATTTATGTTATATTTAAGTTACGGTAGGGTAATGTTAAGTCGCAGACAGATTATGGTTATGGTACAAAAATTTACGGTTAGGAATTTGTCCACAGAGTCAACATTACGCATGCTTTGATAAAAATATACACTTTTGTTAAATGGCTCTGAAATTATAATACTATATACCAATCTTTTATCATCGCGTATCGATTTCATTCACGGTATAGTCGGATTTAAGAGTAATATAATTAGTTTGAAATTCAAAATATTTCACTTGGGATTTCTATGCGAAAAAAATAATTAGTTACGTGTTTTAACAGTGATTTTTACGGGTAAATATCAACACTTTAACACGAAACTAACGCAATCGTTGGATACATGTTCCCTCCCGTGTTTCTCCTTGCTCATTTTAAGTATTTTTAGATCTTAATATTAGTTGTTGTTTTTAAAACCGATTTTTCACAAAGTCAGCTGCGACGTATTTCAGACAATGCATTTCTGCATGCTTCCAGTTAATGATAAAATCATACAAATTTCAAGTTCGTTTAATATTGTTAATACGGACCCGGGCAACGCCGGGCGGGTCAGCTAGTATAAACATATTAAATACTTTCGGAAATATGAAAGTTGTGATAAATAGTTTTTACTTGCGCATGCCCCAACGATAGCAAAGATTATTTTATATAATTTAATAATCAAATTTGTGGAGCAACTCTTTAAAAAAATCCAGTCAATATCATGAAAACCGAGAAAGATATTGGCGATTGGAGTTGGCTAATGTTTAGACGTTCTCTAAAAGCAGCAGACTAATAAGAGATTTTCCTTTCCACAAACTGTCAATTTATTTATTTATTTATTTTTCATTTTTTATTGATTCTTTAGTTCTTCTTGGATAACTACCAAAAAAAAAAAAAAAAACCTATCAAAATTTTTTTTTGCGGTGTGTGCGGGCTTATTTCTGAATTGTTTTGAATTGCGATTGTTTGAAAGAGCTCTTCTCGGAAATTTAAATAGATTTCAGGATATAAATTCTAATGTTGCTTAAATTTTTTAAATTCGAGCTTTGGAGAGGGAAATTAGTAACCTTCCACAGATTCAAAAGAACATATTTAAAATATTAAATCTGCGTATTTAATAAAAATATTTGAATTATGATTAATATTTTAAGTTTGAATTTCATCGTAGTTGTTTTCAATTTATTTATTTATTTATTTATTACTCTGCGTAGTAGTTTTTAACTATTTTTAATAAAATGAATGTAAGGCACAAGATTCAAATCCACCATTACATTCTACAGCATTTCAACGTTCTTCTTTGTAAAAGCCGTCGTTTTGCGGAAGGATAATTTTTTATACTGAAAAAAAAATTAGATAAAATACGAACATTTTACTGACAATAAGGTTGTTAGTACGGGCTCCACACTTCTCATTTTGGCAATCCCTTTACATTGGGATATTGTAGTTTTGCTACATAATTTCTTCTACTATTATCCTTTGACAGTAAAAATTTCGTATTTTCCCTTTTCCATTCCCACTGAATTTTCATTAAAATAACACATGTCGCTTCTCAACTCAATTTCGTCATGTCATACATTATTGTCTATTTTTTATTACATGAATTCTGCCAAAGCCTAAGGCTGCGACAAAATGTAAAGACATGATTCTATTATCATGATTCTATCTCCTTACTGTTAGCATTAAAATGCAAAGTTTGGTCTCCTATATAGCACCGGTAGCCTGTGGCCGAGATTCTTGTTTTGTATATTTTTGAAAACGAATCTGGTACACAGTAAAAAGATTTGTACAGATTTGATCCAGCAGTGTAAACTTAAAAAGAGCCTAATGTGTTAAAGTTAAAAACTCTATAAATTACTTTGATGTATCACCATTAAATGTTGGAAATTGCACGTCAAACGTAGAAAATGAGGTGCATTCGTACTATAACACAGTTTCAAAAATATTCAAATTTTGGTGAAATAGTACACAATATATCAGATATAGTATAATAGCCGAAATCTTTTGTGTGATCCTGTAAATACTATTTGCTTTCTATTATACAGGAAGTAACTTGTAGTAAACCTCAAAAACGTATATCAATTTCATAAAATTAAGTAGCTTAATAGTATTAAAATGCATTCCAAACAGTGTCCCCCCCCCCTATACCATTGTGTAATGGAATATCTTTGTGTGGCTTTGTATATTAATAACAAATACTCTTTGCACCACAGTTTGTGCAAAATGTATTTTTTAATATATACTCTATAGATGCATATCAATTCTATTATATTCAAAAGATTAAAACATCCTTAAAATGCACTTGAAACTATTTTCGCCCTTGCATTGGCCGTAATGTAACAGAATGTTTTTGATTGTCCCTTTAATTAATCTATGCATCTGATTTTCATAAAATTTGAAATGCCTCGACAAAGTTATGTAACAATTATACATTTTAAATTTCAAACGATTCGGTTGGGTAGTTTTTGCTTTGTTATATGCCGACAGACAGGCGGACTGAATGACGACTATAGGTGCTAGGTATTTATATAATTACGAACGCATCTAAAAATCGTCACTGTAATAAATTTTTTTCACACCACCCACCCCACTACAAAAATGTCGATAAAAGATATTTCAAAAATGCATTAACCTCTTCAGTCCCTGAGTACCCAAGTGGGTACATCAGTTTTGTCCCATTTTATTAATTATACTCAAATATAAATGAAATTTCGATATAAGAATAATATGTTCCGAATTCTAAGATTCGAGCTAATGAAAATAAAACAAAAATCTCGCTCAGAAGTCAAACGAGAGTAGAAATAATTCAGTAATAATTAAAAATACTGTAATAATCGCCAGTAGAAAAGAGGTTAAAAACAGAGAATATAGATTTGGACTTATTCTTGACATATAACAGAATCGTAAACTTAATTTCAATGTCTATTATGCTAAACAAATTAAAAAATATATAGAAAATATGATAGTAATATCGATTACACGATTATTAGTATATCATCCTGCATCTGCCTATCGCCATTCAGGTGTGCAAAAACATTCGAAAAAAGTTTTTTCTCCACCATGTAAAAGTCTAATTTCTGTATTTTTAAATATGCGTATTTTTTAGAAAAGTTTTTGCTAAAAAAATAAATAGAAATAGGTAATATAAATTCTAGTATGACATTCTCTTTATTTTTAATTTCAGAAGGAAACGCACAGCTTCCAAATTATTTTCTTTCTTTTTTCCCCCATTATAACCATTGTTAATGATAGAGTGTCGAGTGGAAGAGCTATTAACTATTCTTAATAAAAGAGTGTCGAGTGAAACATCCCAAAATTCACATCCAGCACTAGAATCTGCAGCGTAACAGGTTTCTTCTCCGTCAGAGTGGTCCTCTTGCGGAAGAACAACATTTACAGAGTTCGTGTAGCAACAAGTCGGTAAATCAGCTGGGATGAGCCTGTCATCTTTATTGCCATTCAGGTGCTTAAAAACAACGAAGCTGTACTCTCTACGCGTTGTATTCAGCTCTTGTACATTTAGAGAAAAAATGGATTGTTTATAAATTAGTTTTTTAATTTTAAATTTATTAGGTGATATGAATTCGGACACAGAGGAATTTTTCTAATTGTAACTAGGAACCAATGATATATTTAACCTCCTCAGTCCGGATGTCGCCTGTAGGAGACACTAAAAAACATCTTTTAAATTAATTTAAATCCTTTTAGAAGTGTTAAGATTACTTTTAAACCTTTTTGATAAATCCTTGTACATCATAAGCATCAATATATTGACAAATACATTTTTGGAGATGATGTATAGTAATTTTAAACTAGTTTTTGTGATCCCTCGTAATATTTGCCTCGTGACTGAAGAAGTGATTTAGAAAACAAAATGCACATGTTTCTGTACATATACATGTTCTGTAAACTGTACATGTTTTGTTTTAACAAAATTAACTTTAACCATAATTATATGAAATTTGCAGATATTTTACAAATACTCAGGCATGATTTGAAATAGTAGCTAAACATATAATATTTTAATGTGCAGTCGATAATAGCTGATAAATACTTATGTTTCCTAACCCTTTACTTCTCCTTCCTTGCATAAGAAAATATTTGCAAGATCAAAATTGGTTCTGTTTTCTGAATTTTTTTTATTTATATGTACATGTGTGTATATATAAACTCGGTTTATGATGTCAGATGTCATTTTTCGAAAAATCTACGATGATCTTTTCCAATTCTTCTGGTCAAGGGTCCGGGCTTATTTTTACAAGAAAATAAACAGATTAAAAATAGGAGTCCGAAACTAAATTAATTTGAAGTAAAATAATAATAAAACAACAATAGATGTAGAGATGAAATTATTTTAGTTTAAGGATTTGTAAATAAATTTCATTAACATCTATTTGGAAAAGTTTATTATTTTCTTGTAAATATAATTGAAGGAATATACGTTTTAATTGGAACGATTTTCATTGAATGATTTAAAAAAAATAATGAAGATGTTAAGTTTAATATCTATTTATTTTTTAGGTTATTCGTTACATCTCTAATTGACCATTTATTGCATTTGTTGAAAAAATATTAAAAAATGAAATAGTCTAAACTTTTTTTTGAATATTAAAAGGATAATTCTGTGAGATCATAAATTTAATTTTTTTGAAAACTTAAAAAATATATGTTTTTATGCGAGCTGAAATTATTTTTATTAATAAAATTTACAACGTAGAAAAATAGCTTTAAAAATTACTGTGATAAACTATTTATTTAAAAATTATCTTGATTTTAATAAAAATAATGTTATTTTTACATAAAAATAGAATAAAATGAATAAGAATGTAAAATCAAAAATTTAGTAACTTTGTATTATTTTGAAACTAAAATGATTTGCTATTAAATAAAAAAGAATATTGCCCAGTTAAACTGGTGGCATTGAGCTCACAGGCTACGCATACTCATTGTACATTATAGCTCTGTATTTTCGTTAATTCCGTTCGAAAAAAAAAAAAAAATAAGAAGGGGAAACAGCTCTCCCCTTTCTCCTTTTTCATACTTAATCATTGAACCTCCTAAACTATCAAGTACATGCTTTATCATATTAAAAAACCTATATCCAAATTCAGAGCACATCGGATAATTCTTAATAAAAACCCATTTAGCATTTATATAATTTAAGAGGAGTTATTCTCCTCTTTTATACTTAACCATTAAACTTCCAAAACTATTCAGAGATTTGAACGAAATCTGACAATTCTGATTGAAAAATCCATTTATACAAGTTAAGGGGAGGGGCATTAGAACACCCGTTCCCCCTGTTTATACTTATTCAATGAACACCTAATAACAGCCACGGACTCGCCTCATCAGAATGATCCTATATCTAAATTTTGAACGAAAACTGTTAATTCTGCATGAAAATCCCGTTTATATCAACTAAGGGGAGGGGCATGAGCCCCCCGTTCCCCTTCTTATACATATCGAATGAACTCCAAAAACTAATTAGGGAAGCGCCTTATCAGGATATACCTATATACAAAATTTCAAGTGGATCCGATATTTTTATCATGAGTTATCGCGTTACGCACGAACGAACGTACATACAGAACGGACGGGCACATAAGCTCTCAGGCTATGATAGCCTGTGAGCTAATAAAAACTATTTAATTACTAATATTGCTGCTAAAACTAAATTTTTCAAACATGTTAGAAAATAATTTGTATTAACCATTTATAAGGCAGTATTTCATATTTGTGTCTTTTGGTACCATTGAACTGCATTTACACAAACGCATGTTTTATGCAACAACTATGCCTTGCACTTGAAATATTGAACCCTGGTAGGGATTGATTTCGAATGCATCAGTGTACAATGGAAAAAATCAGGATGAATGATATGCTGTTTTAGCATATTCAACCAATATTGTAAAATTGAAAGTGTTTTTCTGTTCTCTTTTCCTTTCGAAATATTTTTGTGAAATCAATCTTAAGGGAAACATGAATTTTCATACAAAGCGTGTCCACCAGGACGATAATAGGTAACACCTGAAAGTGAACGGTTATGAAAGCATTTTATTGGACTAAGAAATACATCTGTTTGTTAATGAATGTAACGGAAAGATACAGTTTGAAAGTCGACGCAATTTATGGTATTGTTTTGCACTAACATTGATTGAGATTAGTGCTTTATAAACTAGCAAACTTATGCAAATCAAGTAAAAGAATGAGGGGCTGTATCACAATATTGCACGTATTACTACATTTGAATAAAACCGTCCATCTTTTTGCATCATTTTAGTAATAACAAATTTTGAGTTTATTCTATCAACGATGATTTTCAGAATTTTCAAGCTACGTTTTTGAAACTTTCACAAAAAGTTGCTGTATACATCCATCTACCACATTACGAAAATTATATTTGATTGCGACCACGTAAGCTCAGTAAAATATTATTTAGTAAACCTACTCATTTTTCATACAGTTTATATATTTTTTTAATTCTAATTACAGGGTATTGTGTACAATATTGTTTGTCATATTTTCTGCAAAGAAATTTTTTCTAAAAATTAAGATCTCTGCAATTTATAAACAAAAAACTTGGGAAAATTTGGAATTTTTTTTATAAAATCTCAATTTCTCTACGAGTATATATGGTATTCTCATAAAATAATTCGCAGTTAATTATAATAAATCTTTAAATCATGATCTACAGTTTGAACGATTTTGTTACATTAGTTTTGACAGGGTTATCCAAAAGATCTTCGTTCTTTTTCAAATTGTTGGCGGTCTCCTATGGGACTTTGAGAAAAAATCTGTACGAAAATACATGAATTGTACTATTTGTTTACACATCTGGGTTTTCAGAATGATTCCTTATGTATTTTTCTAGCTCTTTACCAAAACGTTTAAAATCGTAAGTATACGATCATTAATGGCCATATAGTGTATATGTTTTCAAGATATTTCATTTTAATGTTGTTACGTATGATTTTAATATATTATTGCTGCAGATAAAATTCATTATGCGCTTTTGAAGATTTTATTAATGGTTCCGCGAACCACCAGTGAGTTGTTACAGTTTAGAATCCACTGCTCGTAGCTATATTTTCCAAAAACTACTTTCGAAAGTGTAACATAGTAAGTTTTTTGTACTACAGTATTATTTTATTTACATAACTGTAAATTTCCAAACTTGCTACTCAAAATAAAATATTAGAAATTCATAATACACCTAGCATATGAAGAAAAAAAAATGAAAATCATTTTTTTTTTCAATTTTCGTCAATTACAATAGCTTAATGTTTTAAAAACTTAAAAAATTATAATATACATGATATTAAAATGATAATTATAAGTAAAATTACACAGAGGGAGGTTTCTTTAGGGTCATTGGGAGCATATCACATTTGCATTTTATCAGTACAACTTGTTAAAACTAAATGTATTAAGTTTTGTAAAATTGTGCGCTTAAACGAATGTTGAATGCGATATAATGGAGCAGGTCACAACATGACTTTTGCACTTAATCAATCACTCATCGCATTTTAAAGTTAAGTCGGGTACGTAACGTCTTTACAATATGGTATTAACCCATTAAACGCCGCTATATAAACAACGTTAATAAATTATAACTTTTGAATTTTTTAATATACATTGGATGTCTCTATTATAGAGCAGTTGAATTTTTTTCGAAAACTGTAACCGTTTATTAAATAAAGCATGTTCCCGGAGCGGGAGCGTTGGCGTGTAATAGGAGGAAAATTTTCCCCAGGCAGAAGTCAGGTACGGTTTATTTTTCTGCTAATTATAAAATAATTATAAGAAGTTGTGCCCTTAAAATTTTTACAAAGCAATGAATTACTTTTTTGCATGCCATAAATATGACTTAAAACAATTAATTTATTGAATATGCAGGTATAAATAATTTCATACTGAATTAAAAAATCAATATTTCTTTTGGATTTTGAAATTTCAAGGAACAAATAATTTTAACAAATAAATTTTAAATAGAAAAGCTTACCTTTTTAATTATTTTCTTTTACAATTTTCTATGAAAATACAGGGAACAACTTTGATGCAGCATTACATTGCATTTTTCACACTTCATTCGAGTATTTTTTTACATAATTTACATCGGGATTGTTTATCCGCAATAACAATAAAATGATTTATACTATCAACCTGTTGTCACCCGGATGAAGAGCGGTGACGTAATGTTTAGAATACGAAAAGTGGATACCTGTTTTCATGATGACAGGGATAATGTTATACTTCCCGAAAAACAACATATCTTTTGTTATGTAAATATATTAATGTTAGTGTTTGTTTTTTATATGTTTGTGACGTGCTAATAAATAGAAAAAATGTCAAGAGGAATTTAATTTAAAGAACCAAACACGAACAATCTCGACTATCGTTTCATGGAATAATAATGTTCGATAGAACTCTCGTCCACTTCACCTTTCTTTATGAAAGCGCGCTCTCAAACATAGGGGGAGGGAATGCTACTGGTTCTGGCCAACGCTCCCGCTGTGGGAACATTCCATGAAAACCTTTCTATTGTTGCTTTAAATGCAGCTATTTACTCCGAATCTGAAATATGTTGTTATTCGGAATGTTGACTTTAAAACGTGGTTGTACTTAAAAAAAAAATGAGATTATTTTTTTTTCTTTTTTAGTAATTTTACTGGAGATTGTCGGAAAACCGAAAAATCTCTTTTTTCAAAAATCCTCAAAAAATAGAAAAATTAGAAATATTATTTTGAAAAAAATATATTTTAGACTCTATGCTTTTGACTTTTTTATAAAATGTATTTTTTTCAAATAGCTTTAAAATATTTTTAGAAAAAAAAATAAAAAATAGATGTTCCCGCAATGGGAGCTTTGGCGGTTAATGGGTTAAATAAAAGTGAAGATCATATGGCATTGAAAACAGTAATTAATCTGAATACTTTACAGTAAAAGAAATTTATCAATATTTTAAAAGTTAATAATAAATATTAAATTAATACATTTATGGTGATTCAGCTAATTTGAAAATATCGCATAATACATTTTGTTATGATGCATTTTTAATGTTCGTGAATTTAATAAATTAGAAGTATTTGAAAGATTTTTGGTTATATTTGTTTAAACTTCGATGATTCAACATTTTACTGAAATGTTAATGCTTAAAATAAACATTTTTTTTTTCTAAAAAGGAATGTTTTTAACATATTAGCTATTTTTAATGTTTTAGCAATGCCCATTTTAAAAGCGGCTTAAACTATGTAGGTTTTTTCATCAGTTTGATAAATAAATGAAATAGTTCTATTAAGAATAATAGATTTTTTATAATCAGCAATATCTCTCCAACTTACTACATTCACGCCTCCCACTTTTTTAGTTGTATTCGTAATAATATAAATACGTATTACCTATAATCGTCATTCCGTCCCTCTGTCTGTCCTTCCTTCCGCATATAACATAGTAAAAATTGCCTAACCGAATCACTTGAAATTTAAAATGTGTAATTGTTGCACAATTTTATTGAGTCATTTTCAAATTTTATGAAAATCGGATGGATAGTTCAATTACAGGGACAGTCAAAAGAATTCCGCTACATTACAGCCACTAGGGAAGAAAAAGTTTTAAGTGCATTTTAATGATGTTACACTCTTTCGAACAAAAGGAAATGCATTTGCATCTGTGAAGTATAAACTAAAATTTACATTCTGTACAATCAATAGTGCAAAGGAATTTCCAGAGCCACAACAAAAGTATTCCTTTCATAATGATATAGTGGGAAACATTGTTTGGGGGGCGTTATAATTATATTAAATTATTTCACTTTTTTTTAAATTGATATATGTTGCTGAGGTATACTACAAATTTCTTTCTGTATCATAGAAAGTATATAGTATTTTCAGCAACACACAAAAGATTACGGATACTATACTGCATCCGAAATATTGTATACTATTACATCAGGATCTGAATATTTTTAGAATTTCGTTACAGTACGGATGCACCCCATTTGCTACGTTTGACGTGCAATTTCCGACTTCATTTTTTTGCTTGCGATCGGTAGCAGTAATTGTAACAGTAGAAGAGCGGAAGAGGGAGTAATACGTAAAGCGATACCCACAAGAAGCCTTATACCTATCCACTCAGTTCACATAAATGATCCCTTGAAAACCAAATGTTCTTTCCCTTTCTCACTCTTCTTCTTTTTTTTTTATATATCATTTTAAAAGGTATAATTTACATTTATTGTGCACTATTCCGTCTGTCTTTATGAGAAAGATAAGGTTGAGTAACTAATTATTCCTACTATGGGGGGAAAACTTAAAAAAAAAAAAAAATCAGGGGATGTGCATATATAACGTTATGATTTTAGGGGGAAAGGGGGGATGGATCTGTTCCATGATATCGTAAGATTTTTCTAGGGAGGGGTGTTTTTTGATATCGATATCATTTTTGATCCAATCAAAATTTTCTCTTTTTATTTGTAATATAGTCTTTGATTCAAAATAGCATGTTATGTTTTTTTTGTAGGTTATATATTTTTATGAAAATACAATATTATTATTAAAATCACTAAATTGTTATAGTATTATTTAATTATGAAATGAGAAATACCACAGCGTTTGATCTTCCTGTTCTTCTTCATATGTGTATGCATTTGAAATGAAGCTTGTGTTTACTAATAAACAAAAGAGAAAGAGAAAGAATGTTGTCCACTTGCTTTGTTGATAAGAATTCCTATCTACCCCCCCCCACACACACACACACACCACTCTTCTGCTCGAGGCAAGTGCAACAAGGCTTTATTACTCTTGAATGCATTATGTAACAAAAAGCTATTAATAAATACTTTTAAATAGAACTATTTCTTTTAAATATTATTTGATTTAAAACTACAATTTATTGACCTCTCATCATTTGAATCAATAAAGCATGCGAAAAATAAACGTAACCAATTTTGTATAGCACTCCAGACAAAAGAAACAAATTCCTAAAAAAAATTCTTTGATGACAATATCATTACAATGGGGGGGGGGGGGGGGAGAGGTCGTTGGATGATAATGTATGTTGTCATAAAGGGAGGAGGGGGGGAGGCAAAATTACCCCAAAAGTTGATAACTTTATTCTTTTCATGGTGCATGTAGAAAAGTCACCAGTTTCAGTTTTACTTTTTCGGTAACAATAAAAACAATTAAAAATTGCACGTCAAACATAGCAAATGATTATTCGTATTATAGCAAAGTTTTAAAACTATTCAGATCTTGGTGTAATAATAAACAGTACTTCGAACACAGTACAGTGGCCGAAATTCTTTTATGTGTCCCTATAAATACCATCTGTTTTCTATTTTAAAACAAGTAACTTGTAGAAAACCTCAGCAATGTATATCAATTTCATAAAATGTGAAATAGTTTAATAGTATTAAAAAGTGCCCCGAACAATGTTTCCCCTATACCATTTTGTAATTGGATACTTTTGTGTGGTCCTGTAAATTAATGCAAATATTCTTTGCACCACAGATTGTGCATAATGTATTTTTTAGTATATACTCCATAGATTCATATCGATTCTATTATGTTCGAACGAGTATATCATCATTAAAATGCATTTGAAACTATTTTTTCCCATTTGACCGTAATGTAACGGAATGCTTTTGATTGTTCCTGTAATTAAACTGTACATCCGATTTTCATAAAATTTGAAATGACTCGACAAGACCATGCGACAATTATATATTTTTAATTTCAACCGATTCGGTTATATAGTTTTTGCTGTGTTACATGCGGACAGACGGACGGACGGAACGACGGCTACAGATGCAATGTATTTATTATATAATTATGAAAAACCCTAAAAATTTTAGAAATATTTATCAAAAAGTTGGTCTGTGTGGTCGTATAATATCTTTCAAAATGGCTGATCAAATTAAAAACTTTATCAAACATCTTAGCATTTTAAAAATTTAGAGTGGCCAAGTAATTTAAAGTAATATTTAGAAATTAAAAAGTTACCTCTTTAATGTTAAAAGTATCTAAATGAATCATTTTAAATCTGCATTTAGCAAAAATCCAATTTAAAATGATACGTTCTAAATATATAGCTTTATTAATGTTAAACATATTGGGAATTTCATTTAGTTTTATAAAATATTTAACATCATAATTTTTGTTTAAACTATTTAAACTTTTATTTAACTTTAAATTGTAACGAATTCATCATTGAGTTCCTGGAGCTATGAACCATATGATATGTGTGATTTATACAGTCACCGCAAAAAAAATCTTGACACTTACGATTTTATGCGTTTTGTGAAATTTCTAAAAATGTACATCAGGAATTATTCTGAAACTGCAGGTGTGTAAACAAAATAGTACACCTCATATATTTTCGCGAAGAGTTTTCCCCGAAATCCAACAGGGGACCGTCAACAAATTGAAAAAGAAAGAAGATCTTTTGGAACACCCTGTCAAAACTAATGAAGCAAAAGAGTTCAAACGGCAGATTATTATTAAGTGGCTTATTATAATAAACTGTGTTCATTTTTATGAATATAACATGTAAACTCGTAGAGAAATTAAGGTTTTTATAAAAACGGTCACAAATTTTCCACGTTTTTTGCTTATAACTTGCAGAGTTCATCATAAAACACAATGTTCTTTTCAGAAAATATGACAATCAATATTGTAAATAACATCCTGTAATCAGAATTACAAAATAATAAAAATTGTATGACAAAAGAGCAGATTTACTAAATAATTTTTTACTGCGTATGCATCAACGCTATTAAAATTTCATTTGCATATTATGTTAGTTAAATGTATAGGGCAACTTTTGTGAAAAAACATAGCTTAAAAATTCTGAAAATTATCGTCGGTAGAATGAGATTAAAATCCGTTATTCCCCAAATGAAGCAAAAGGATGAGGGGCTGTATTCATATTCCATTGATTAGTGCCTACACAATATTGCCGGTACAACTATATTTGGATAAAACCCCTGATTTTTTTGCTTCCTTTTGGGAATAGCGGATTTGAGTTGATTCTATAGACGATCATTTTCAGAATTTTCAAGCTATGTTTTTGAAACATTTACAGAAGTTGCTCTATACATTTAGTTAACACAATATGCAAATGAAATTTTGATATCGTTGACGCACGCGCAATGAAAAATTATTTACTAAACCTGCTCATTTTTCATACAATTTTTATTATTTTTAAATTCTGATGGCAGGGTATTGTGTACAATATTTTTTGTCATATTTTTAGAAAATAACATTATTTTATATTAAGAACTCTGCAAATTATAAGCAAAAAACTTGGAAAAATTTAGGACTGTTTTTATAAAAACCTTAGTTTCTCTACGAGTATACATGCTATCCTTATAAAAATAAACACAATATATCACAATAAGCCACTTAATCATAATGTGGAGTTTGAACGCTTTTGCTAAATTAGTTTCGACAAGGTGTTTCAAAAGATCTTCGTTCTTTTTCAATTTGTTGACGGTCCCCTGTTGGATTTCGGGGAAAACTCTTCGCGAAAATATCTGAGGTGTACTATTTTGTTTACACACCTGGAGTTTCAGAATAATTCCTTATGTATATTTCTAGATATTTAACAAAACGTCTAAAATCGCAAGTGTCATTTTTTTTTTTATACCGGTCAAATGACTAGCTGTTTGTGTGTTTAGTGTAAAGAAGCTTTAAGTAAAATTTAATAAACAAAAATACATAATTAAAGCGATTAAAGTTATTTCACAATATTTTTTGACAAAAATATTTAGCTATAAATTTTAATTTTTAACTTTCCACAAAGTTAACTATCGTATTTCATGGAAGAAACGCCGCGACGTTTACGAGTTTGAGAGTTAAATTTTTTTTAAACGCGGCGTTTGCGATTACCTTCGCGCACATAAAACTGGGGTAAAATAAAATAAAATAAAATAAATAAATAAAATATAAAATATATGATTTAAATTTTTGAAATAAAATTTTAGAGATCTTAAGTTATTAAAAAGAAAGCTCCTTACACTGTCCAGAAAACTTTAAATAAATTTAGGTCCATGTGACTTTGTCGAGAAAAGTAGCGTTTCTCATGGGTGCTGCTTTACAACGGGTGCGATGTTTACGGAATTTTTTTGCTTATTGAGGCCAAATTTGATGAGTGCGATACTTACGAAGGATGCAGCATTTCTTCCACAAAAAACGGTAAATGAATGTTTAACTTTTAGGTGAAAATATTTAAGTATAGATTTATGCATTTTCTTGGGAATTTGAGGGTATTTCAAAAAGTTGCAAAAATTAAAAGGCTAAAAGATTCTAGATTTTAAATATCAAATAGTTCATAAACATTATTCGGTACTTCTAGGTTATCCCGTCGACCAATTTCGCCAAATTATACAAATCGCCAAACTAATAGCCAAATTATACATGTTGACATAATTTTTATTTTAAATAACGAAAAAACAAATAATTAGTAGAATATTGATAAAAATATTAATAAAAAGTCGAAATAAATATCACTTAATGACATTTTAAACACGTGAATCGCATTTAAAATCATTGATTGTGACATTCACGATCATCCATTATTGACATTTAATCTTATAGTTTGGCGATAATTTTTTGGTCGACGGGATAACCTAGAAGTACCCATTATTCTAATGCCTTATATAAAAAAAATAATAATACATCAAGTGATATAGAATATTTTAACTGGCCATTAGGATTCTTTTGAATTAATAACAAGTTTTGAGCATGTGTTTAAAAAGTGATTGGAACCTTATAAAGCTTTTTTAATCTTTTCTTATTTCCAACTTTAAGAAGTTTTCGAAAAAAAAAAAAAAAAAAAAAAAAAAAAAACAGGAAATGAGAAATGTTAAAAAGCTGAAAAGGTTAAAATATTCAAGAGTTTAAATGTCGAATAAGCTGAAAAATACGATTCTAGTGGTTTATAATAAAATGAAATAATATTTCAAATGATATAGAATATTTTAATTGGCCTTTATGATTTCTTCGTATTATTAATAAGATTTGAGACTGCATTCTAAAGTGATTGGAAAGTTAAAAAGCTTTTTTAACATTTTTTTTTAGCTTTTAATTTTAAGAAGTTTTCAAAATTAACAGAAAAAAAATTCTCTATAAAATTTTCAGATTCTTTGAATTGATTTTTAAAAAGCTTTTCATACACACAGAAGAAAAAATGGCTTAAATATTTTACAGAACTTCAATTCTAAGTTTATCTAACTTGGAGAAACTTCGTTCATTCCCCGGAAATATTTAATTCAAGAAACACTAAACAAATGACTTAGATTTCAAGTTCACATAAACTTTTGTTTCTACCCGAATATCGAAAGATATGAAATAATCAACTTTACGGAAATAAAAGTGTATCGGCTTCGAATCTATTCAAGAGACAGAATTTGCTTTTTCAACATTGAGTTAACTTTAGCCCTTTATTTCCAAAACTTTTTGACAACGCTCCTGAGACTTGCCATGAGACAACCGTCACTCTCCCCTAACATATTTGAAATAAAAATTTGACAACTAATATACCAAGCACGTATACCAAAGAAACGGAAATTCCTGATATAAGTTTGGATTTCTGAATGTTGTTAAATGGATTGTAGACGGGGGAAAAAATTGAAAAGAGGAATACACTAAACTAAAAAAAATAAATAAAATGCATAATTTTGTTACCAAAGTTCAAGTTTGTGACTTGTGTACTTTAAATTGATCAATACCTAAGTGAAATTTTGTCTTTGAGGCGAAGAAAACTAGAGAGGGAAGGGAAAATCCTTTGTTTCTCTCATTTGTTGAAAAGAAAACAAAGAAAAAACCCATATCAATACGTTTTGCGGAACTACCTTATTCTGACTTGCAGATATTCTTTCTACAAAGGGGTCCCCCAATTCGATAATGGACTGCTGCGAACTCCAGCGTTAAGTCGAGGCCCTTTTGTCTATCACTTATCCATTCAGGTTTTTCACCCCCTTCGCTTCCAAAAAGCAATCTTCAATATCTCAAAAAACTACAACAACAAGGAACTAAAGCAAAATTAAAAGGAAAAAAATATATGTAAAAAAAAAAAAAAAAAAAAAAAAAAAAAAAAAAAAAAAAAACAGATTCACCGTTAATGCGTACGCCAAAAGAAGAAATAGAGTATTTCCTTCTGTTAGTGTTTATATTTTAGATTAAAGAGCCTCTATTCGATGCGTTTTTTTTTCTTTTGCGAGACTCTAACATTTGGTGACGACAGGAATCTTAATGAAGTATCGATAACGCCAACGGTTCGGGTCCCTCGTCTATCGATTGGCAATATCGATTGCTGGATGTATTGATTAGTGAGCCACGCTGTCTTCCCCCAGTCTCTTTTTCTCTGTATATAAGCCTGGAGGTTAGACTTTTTTATTGCGAGATTTTTTTTTTTTTTTTGAAAAAGGGGGAACTGAAAAAGCTCCGTTATAAACGGGTTTCGCAGAGTCCCACCGTTTCATATGCTTTATCTGTTCTTCCCCCCCATTTTGTTGATGCCATCTTGTACGGTCGGTGATTGTTTTTTCATCCACATAGTTGGCTGAATTTCGATTTTCTTGGAAATTTCTCCTTTTTTCTCATTAAGATTTCTATACTTATCTGTTTAAATTGAAGGCTATTCATTTTCTTCCATTGGTTTTGATATAAACAAAGCTCGCCGTGCTGTGCTCGAATACATTCAGCCTAAAAATGTTCTTTTTTAGATTGCCATTCGTTATAAAATTGGCAGAGTGTCCCAGTGAAAATTTCTAGCAATAAATCAATTAAGCTTGGAACTCAAGAAAAGAGTTTTCCGTAAACTCAATGCGTTTCGTCGTAAAGAAACAATAGTCTTTCTTTCAGTAGTATTTTTTTCTAAACAATAGTATAGTTTTAATACAAAAATGAAGAAGTTTTTCTGTTTTTCGTCAGAATTGCACTTTAAAATTAATTAAAAAACTCGATAGAGTTCTTTAATATTTTCTGAACATAAATATTATCAGTGTGTATTGCTAAATTAGATCTTTTGAAAAATTTGACTCAACATTATTTGTTTTTCGTAATCTAAATACTATCTTAGAAACTATTTTTATTCTTTTGTGAATGTTTCGATTTTACAATTTTAGAAAACAATACCAGCTTTATTCATAAAAAAAGGTAAAAAAGGATATTCATGCGTTATATGTACATTCGTGGAAAAATAAATACATAAATATATCCTTGTTTTTGGTAAAGTATTTTTGATAATACTTTATACTTTCTCTTAAAAAAGGAAAGAAAATAAATACAACGAATCCGAATGGTAGCAGTTCAGCAGAACTGATAAATTCAAATCTTTTTTTACACCCTTATTCTGATACAATACATTTTTTGCAAAATTCACAATAAAAAAACATGTAAATAAATCTGGGGCATAATTTATGTTATATTTTGTATATATTACGCACATGTAATATTGCAATCTTTCTAAATGACGAATTGTAAATGGGTAATTTTAATGAAGAGAAAATGTTCATTTATTAATGTAACATTAGGAAGATACACTCAACATGAGTACAAAAAAGTTTAATTTAAATGTAGTCATATTCTTATTTAAGATAATTAGATAAATTAATTTTTCGTTATATTTATTAAAAAACAAAATACCTAATTAAAATTATATTGAAGCTGATACGAAAGAAGGTTAAGCGATATCAAAAATTAAAATTGAATCAGCAGAATTTTAAAAAAAGTATGACCCCCCTCCCCCTAGTAATTCAAACACTTAAAACTTTTAGCTCTTTAACAATTTCCTTTCTTTTTTTTATGGACATATTAAACCAAAAATATAGGCGTTCCACTTTTTTCAATTCTAAAATATTCGCTTTGTTTAATCGTAAAATTTCCATCACTAAATAAAACTAAGATTGTAATAAAAAATTCGTGTATCGAAAATCTTTGTGTAATGGAACAAGCAAACTCTTCTTGTTTAGTAAAATTTTTAAAACGCTATTTATTATTAAGTAAGTGAAAATGAAATCAAATCATCAAAACTTTAATAAAAAATACTAAATGAAAAATTTTAAAATTTCGAATTAAAATATTTTTATAATTTCTTAAAAAAAATGCTTGCAAATGGAATAAAAATGTAAAGAAGAATAAAGCATCTTTTATCAAAATTTGAATGAATCTGATTTTATCAATTTGCCTTAAAAATTCTAGAATGAGTAAAATATCATTTTCGTTTTCATTCATCAACAAGTGGTTGATTTGTTATATACGTGTGTTTATGCAAAGTAAAAATGAAATTAAAATCATCCTGAATATTCGCTTAAATATGGAACCAAAGTCAGAGTTTACTTTTATGAGGTACGTTCGTAATTATGCAAATGCATAGCATTTATAATTATCGTTCAGTCCGTTAGTCTGTCTACCTGTCTGTCCGCATATCACAACGCAAAAGCTGCACAACCGAATCATTTGAGATTTAAAATATATAATTAATACATAATTTTGTCGAGTCATTTCAAATTTTTTGAAAGTCGGATGCATAGTTCAATTACAGGAGAAAAAAAAGTTTAAAGTGCATTTTAATGGTGTTACACTTTTTCGAATATAATAAAATTGATATGCATCTATGAAGTATATACTAAAATATACATTCTGCACAATCTGTGGTGCGAAGAATACTTGTTGTTAAATTTCAGGCCTCACCAAAGTATTCCACTACATAATGGTTTAGGGAGAATATTGTTTGGGGCGTGTTTTTAATTCTGTTAAACTATTTAACGTTTTATGAAATTGATATACGTTACTGAGAATGAATACAAATTATTTCCTGTATAGTGAAAAGCAGATAGTACTTACAGGGACATACAAAATATTTTGGCTACAATACTGTATTGGAAATACTGTGTATTATTACACCAAGATCTAAATATTTTTAGATGCATCCGTAGTTATATAAATATAGTTTAATTATACGGATAATCAAAAGTATTCCATTCCATTACTTTCAATAGAAAAAAAATAATTTCAAGTACATTTTAATTATGTTACACTCTTTCGAATATAAAACAAGTGACATGAATCTATGAAATATATACTAAAATATATATTATGTACAATCTGTATCGCAAAAAATATTTATTATTAATTTATAGGGCCACACAAAAGTATTCCACTACATAAAGGTATACGGAGAAATATTGTTTGGGGCGTGTTTTAATTATATTAAACTATTTCATATTTTATGAAATTGATATGCATTGCTGTGGTTTAATGCAAATTACTTTCTGTATAATAGAAGGCTAATAGTGCTTACAGGGACATCCAAAAGATTTCGAACACTATACTGTATCCGAAGTACTGTATCAATAACAGCAAGATCTGAATCTTTTTAAAACTTCGCTATAGTACGAAGTATCATTTGCTACGCATCACGTGCAATTTCCAACTTGTTATTTCAATCTATGAGAGCATATGTTTCGTGCGTCTGTATCCACGTACGCATCTAAGGAAGCAAGTTTTTTTTCCTAATCTTTTTTAGAGATTAGTGATTCCCCAACAAAATGACGTATTGGTTACAAACTTTGGCGGATCATATGTCGAAGGAGGAAATGTCGGAATCACGGATATATGACGATTCATAGAAAAAATCCACTGGATGCAATAACTTCGGAAATTCACAACTGGTTTCAATGGTTTTATTTTTATATATATATAATTTTTTATGTATATTTTTTTAAGTATACTTTGAAATGAACGATGCCTTCCTAGCAGAGGCTCTTTTCCCTCTTGGTCTTTTTGTTGAATGTTTTTAAGAGATCTATTGCTTTTAATTTCAATAGAGTGTTGTGTAATTTCTAATTAAAGCACCGTGATCATGGAGATAAATCATCTTTGTAAAATTGTTGTGTTGTGAAGAATTTAAACCATTACTGATTTATTCTTTATTCATTGCAACTAAAATTAAATGTTTCCCAATTTCGGTGAAACTTAATAGACTTATTAGATTGGCTAAATTCGGATTATGGATGATCTCCAATTGTCACTGATAGTTCCACTTGTGATAAAGGTTTGTTATATTTCTTTTATTTATTTAAATTTGTATATACATACATAATATTTATATAAACACGTAAGAAGAACATAATTATAAGATAGGAATTGTTGTATGTAATATAAATATTCAACATACAGATAATTTGAAATTTCTTTTATCTATATAAATTTTATATATATTATTATCTGGGAATTGAATAAATTATATCAGTAAGGTTGTTTTTATCATTTTAAAAATCTAAATTTAAAATAGAATGAAAATTTAAAAAAAAATCTCGTTTTCGAAATAAGGTACCCTGGGGTAATAACGCCACGTTAAGGTTCTACCCATTTTCACGGCTCAGTTTTAGTTTGTATTTTTCAAACAAATATATGATTTGATACAGCAACTCATTGACTATCTATATAAAAAAAATAATTTAACAGATATGTATTCATAAAATGTAATGGCGTGATTTCTTGACCAATGCTATTTGGCGTTATTACCCACCTATATGAGTAATAACGCCATGCAAACAAAACTATGAAATAAGATGGAATAATTGCATGTAGATTGCCCAATTCTAAAAATACAAACTCTACAAACTTAGAAATTGACAAATTGCATTCTAAGCTATTGAAAATGTTCAATTTTTTGTGAAAGTGTAAGAAAAATAAAGATGTGGTGTGTGTGGTGGTGGTGGTGGTGGGGGAGAAGGATGAGGCAAAAGAATATCAGACCGTGAGCTTCTTTTTGCTTAAAAAGGACCGCTTAAATAGAATTATTAGAAACATTGCACAGTTTTAACTGTGTTTATTTGAATCAGTATTTAGGACGTAGCTCGGCCACTGTAGGGAGTCAACTGGGGTATTAATGCCAAGGACTGGCGTTATTACCCCGTTATAGTTATTGCGCTGTACATTTTAAATTACAAATTATCTCGAGAAGATATCCAAAATCTTCAACAATATTTTGAAAGTCCATGAAATGTACTACAAATTTATGTAATTAACAAAGTATTTCCGGATGAAAAAAAAATAGTCTTCACATCACAAAACGTATCTCGCAAATTTTAGATCAAGCATTAATTTTAGTTGCTTGTAAAAACAATAAGACCTAAAAATGAAACAAATTAACTTGAAGCTGTTTTTTGCGATTTATATGACTTAAAACCCTTCTGCGGAGAGCACATGGGTGTCATTTACCAGATTATTTCATAATTATGTAAAATATTAGCATTTGGCGTTATTACCCCGCCTAGCGTTATTACACCAGACCACCTTACTATGAGTTTGAGCTCAATATTAGTAGATTATTTATATTTAATTAAAAAAAAATGTGGATGTTTTTTAATTTACATTTGTCGATTTCGAAACCTATGAACCCTTTTACAGAAGTTCAGTACATCATACGGCAGAAATATTTTTTTACATTGTTTTCCCTTTTATAAAATTTTCGTTATTTCAAAAATTTAAAAATATTTTAAGATCTTTGAATTAAATTGCAATTCAAACAAGTATATTTTGGATAATATTATTACAATGTAACTTTTTGGTTTAAAAATCTTAATTTTATTAATTAGTTAAACTGTAAATTATACCATAGTTTATTTATTTATTTATTTATTTTTTATTTTTATTTATTTTTCTTTTTTTTTTTGTACAGCATGCATACAATTATAAATGAGAACAGAATATTTTAATTTAAAGGCATGTTTTCTGTCTTTGACCAAAAGAGATATTGTTTTGTATTTTGCAATTTTTGAGTCTATATCATTATTCTATTTACATAATGCTTGTTTAATTTAAAGAAATATTTGCAGTTTTAAATTTATTTTTATATTTGTATTTAAATCACGTAGTATCGAACTGCTGATTTAAACCCTTAATGCATGTTACAAGTCAACAAAACTTTAAAGTATACAAACGATTAGTAAAGATGATATCTAGGCTAACGACGATTTTTTTTTCGCTATATTGTAAAGATAAAAAAAATGTTAAATTTATGGCAAAATCGCTCGCTGCAATGTTGCCAGCAGTTCTTGCCGTAAAAATTTCAGTAAATTTAGATGTATATATTTTTTTATTGCATGTAATTTTACTGCAATTTTTACGGCAAAAACTGCTAGCATCATTGTTGCGTCGTAAATTTGATCTTTTTTTTTTTTTTTTTTTTTTTTTTTTACAGTGTAGTTAGAGTTTTGTTTATCTGACGAAATCTTATTCGACTCTGACTTATGTCTGTCTGTCACAGAGTCTGTACACAAAAACTGTATAAGACAGAGACTTAAAAAAAAAAAATTGTGTACTTAAAGCTGAATACCCCGGGTCAAATGACAAATTCTGAAATTTTGAAAAAGTCTATTATTTCAATTAAACTAAGTTTTTCAATGTCATCCGATCATTTTTGCGATTTAAATTTAAAAGAGAATCTTAATTTCAATATTTTTCGTGTAGACATCATAGCTTGGCGACTAAGCGTCTCGCTAGTAAACAGGAGGTTCTTAGTTCGAAGCCCGATGCTGGAATTTGAAATTGTCATATTAAGATGGAGTTTATAAGAAGAAATTTTAGTTATTTTGATCAGTTTAAAGGTTTATATTATTAGGGTTTTGTTTATCTGACATTCATAATATTTTTTGGAAAACAATTTTCTTTCCATTTTATACATTTTTGTGATTTACCGATGATCCAGTATTTTAAATTTGATTTTATACAATTTTTTTTCGCTTTTAGAAATTTAAAATTTTACTTATGTATCCGCTATTTTTTAAGTTTTTTTGAATTTTCGAAAATTTTAGATTTTTGTATCTTATTTGAATAATTTGATTGGAATATTTTTAATTTGATTAAAATAAATAACTTCCTGTGATAATTATTTTTAAATTAAATTTATTGGTGCTATCATCTATGTAAGACTTTGATAATTAAAAATTAGCAATTTGAATTTATTAATTAAAGGATAAGTCGTTTTGAAAGAAATATTAAACGAAACCCTCTGTACAATCTGTGATCTTACTTAACCATTTGTTTTTGGATTAGACTAGCGAATATGAATATTGTTAATAAACTTTTTAAACAGAACATAGTTGAATTGTACTTTTAAAGAGAGGAAATCACGTTTCTGGTAGATTTTGGCTAAGAAATTTAATTCCTGAACGAATTATTTAGTCAGTCGAGATATCAGTGCATAAATCTTTTCACACAGTTGTTTAACGCTAGAGGCTTTAGTGGATTTCATTGACTTCAATGTGGTTTAAGTTTAGTGGCTTCACTGATGTTTTTGTTAGCACTGATGATTCTAAATGCTGTTTTAAGCACTTACTAAACCAAATACGTTGCCCTGTGTCGAAGAATGCTAGTTTTAGAAATATTATTAGAGTAATGTCTAACACAAAATTTTATAATTAAGGATTGACCGAAAAAGTTTTTAATTCTGAAACAGATATCGAATTTCGTATTCGTATTTCGAATTCGTATTTCGAATTAGTATTTCGTATCCGTATTTCGTATTCATATTCGTATTTCGTATTCATATTCGTATTTCGTATTCATATTCGTATTTCGTATTCGTTTTTTGTTTTCATATTCATATTTCGTATTCGTATTTGTGTTCGAATTTCGTAGTTGTATCGAATTTCTTATTTTCGGCCTAAAACGAAGATGTAAAAAAAGTACGTAATACATACACAGATATGCATAAGTATTAATTAATTTAACATATGGCTCAAGTTGTCTCTCTATGTCTCATGCGCCTCAAGTCTCTGTGCCTCTGACCAAAACATTTTTTTAAAGTAAAATAAAAAGTCATTCATTCATCAGCAGCGCAGAATGACTTTCTAATTATAAGAATTGTATCTAATTAAATATGTTTGGGTATGCATACCCCGATTTATCTTTTATAATTATTTTTTTGAAATGATCACCTGTTATATTAAAACTTTCTCAAAGTATATTCAAAACACTTCTGTAATTTCAACAAAAAATTGTCCATTATTGTTAAGTTTGCAGCTTTTAATGAAACGTGCAAAGCGTCCTCAGAGTTTAGTCACATATGCAAAGATTGCTTTGTAATTCGCACTCACGTCTTGAATCAGTCATGACTCATAATTGTAAACAACGAAGTTTACAGAAACAACTAAAAAGCATCTCATTTAAGCTGATACAGTTAAAATCAGTGCTGAAACTTTTCGAAAGAAAAAAGAGATTTTTAAATAAAATTTCTGTTTTAAAATTTTGAAACTGCGAATTTTTAAACTTCTAAACATTGCATATTTTCAGTTTTTACCCCGTCGTGTAGAGAAAGGAAATGTACTTTTTAATGCGATTTGTTTGAAAGCTGTATTCCAATTAGTTTTTGAGTTATTAATTTTTTTGTAGTTTTTAATACTTTTTTTTTTCTCATCGTGACAGCATAAGTATACTATTTCTGGGAATTAAAAATGGACTAATCAGAAAACGAATAAAATCCGAACATCACAATGTTTCAGATATGTCTCAGATATCTCTAGATCCAGAGCAACAATCATTTTCCAAATGGTTAAAAAAAAGTCTATCTAACGCAACTTGATGAAGTTAACCTGACACGCAACATAAACTTAGAATCAGGCTGATTCTAACCGGACCTTCAGCGAAAGACAAAAGTAGCCGATTCCAGGCGAATTCACTTTGCGTAATCCTGGGTATCGGATGATCCAATTTTTAATCAATACTCTAATTTCAATTGCATAAGGAGATTATATAGTTCATATCAAACTATTTGTCAAAATTTATTGTTTTTTCAAAATAATTTAATATAAGTATAAAAAAAAAAAAAAAAAAAAAAAAAAAAAGAAAAGTATGATGCTTTTAATTTGCAATCTCCAATAGTCTTTTTCAATAGCATGCTGGGATTTCGTGGTGCTTATCAAACCATTTGTGAAAAATAATTGATAGCTGAACTTTTATTATGGTTTCAAACATAATCGAAATCAATATAGAATCTCAATATTATGTTTAAATTATAATATACTTATCGAAATTTTGTTAATATACTGTGTTTTTATTTAGTTTCAGTCAAAAAACTATTTTACTTGTAACAGTATTTAGTCTTAATAAGAACCATACCACCGTTCAATTTAATAGCATATACAAAAAATTCGTTGTGTTATTAAATTAAATTATTTGTTACAATTTATTGTTTTCTCCTTTTTTAATGCAATCTCAAGGAAAAAAAGAAAAAGTCATATTAACTATCACAAATAATTCACATGTTAGTCAGAAAACTATTTTACTTGTAACAGTATTTCATTTTAACAAGAAACATACGACGTTCAATTTAATAATATATACAAAAATTTCGCTATGCTATTAAATCATTTGCTACAGTTTATTGTTTTCTCTTTTTTAATGCACTATATAGGAAAGAAAAAAAAATTAAGCCATATTGACTATCAGAAATAATACATATGCGACAATTTACACACATTCTTTAGTAACCTTAAATAAAGCACAACAAATTGTTTGTCTAACACTGTCATTATTTAGTTTAATGAATTCTCAGATAAAAAAAATAAATTATTCTTGTGATAGTGACAATGGTTAACACAGAATACATTGCATCTATATCTAAAGCATATTGAAATTTAATTTTACATATCAGACCATTTATTAAACTTCATTGTTTCTAAAATCCTTTTCACATATCCAATTATATTTCTCAAGAGTAAATGAATTTCTAAAATTTACTTTACATTTATCTTTTTCAGATAATTAAAATATTCAACTATACCCTTTTATTTAACTCTAACATATCGGTATAACACTTCCAAGAACGTATGATAATGATTATTTTCTTTTTAATCAAAGTTTCTATAATTTAAAAACACGTTTTAAGCACAAAATATCTTTGCAATCCATAGTTAACCCTGAGCGTTCGATAGAATTCCATTTGAAACCTGTTAAGGGAATGAATGATCTCAAAAATTAAAAAAAAAAGAAAAATCATAATCATGTTCATAATATCAGATATTTTTTAAGCATCTTTAAGCGATCAATGCATGCTAATGATCTCTCAGCCAATAAAGTTGTTTTAAAATGCATTAGGAATCTGATCATTATAGGTTCTTTGTACTTTTGCCTTTTTATACTGTTCATTATCTGCTTTTATTTTAAGTATCAGGGTTATGATTTCACTAAAAACGTAGATATTAATCGATGGGGAAAAATTATTGAAAATTCGACAATCTAAGCTTCCACAACTTAAAGATTTTTTTCCTTCTTTTCAGTAGGGTTTATTTAATACTTTTAATTTTTTAATCGGGTTTATTTTATGGCGTCTTATTTTTTTTCTCTTTCAGCGTTGCAAACGATTTTTTTTGTTCTAATTTAAGAACCGATATAATTATTTTATTAAATATTTTTTGCCTTGTTATTTAGATATGAAATTTGGCAATCGAAGAAAGAAGTAAATTAAGTAATTTGATTTTCGCGATAAAGTTTTTTTTCTTCGTTCTAGCTTTTTTAAATTTTTTATACATCGATAGTTGGAGATTTCTTGATGAAATTGAGTGAAAAATATGATGAGTTTGCCGGAAAAACTTTTGTTTTTAAAAGATTAAAATTAATTTTTTTTCAGATTTATTTTTATGGAGAGCAGTTTTTATCTTTGATCGTGTGGTTCAACAAAAAATAGATATCTTCATTCATACGTGCATCCATTTCTTATAGCGATATTTTTAAAGTGCAAAAATGTTTAGTATTTTTGTGTGCCGCTGCAGACATTATGAGCACAGACAAAAGAATAAATTTAATTATTTTAATGATATCTCTATGTTTGTTAAAATGAGAAAAAGAAATAAAATGATAAATTGTTATTGGTACATAAAAGAGTTCTCTATCTTATTTTTTCGTTACATGTAATTATAATTATCTATAGGTTTACAACTGAAATATTGTAAATCTTGTTTTGGTTATAGTATTTCAAATTAACTATGTACATAGTCGTACCAATAGTAATTTTTTTAGATAAGCGAAAAAGTGTCCAGATCAGGATTCGGACCAGGCCTTTTGTCTTTGGGTCTTTTGACTTAAGTTATCAATAAATTTGGCGGACAAACAAATTACCACAGATTAGTCTTGCAAAATTCAGCTGCCAAACCATTGGCAGCTTAAACTCAAAGGTCTCTGGTTCGAATCCTGGCTGAAAATTTATACAATGTATGATTAATATGCATTATTTTATATAGCAGAATAGTTTTTTATTCGTTTCTTGAAATAGATTCCTCGACAGATCTGCCCTTGTTCGTTCAATAATCAAAATTTTTATTTTGGTTTTATTCTGTTGTATGCATATATATTTTAATGTATAAGAGTAAAAAAAAAAAAAGGCAAACGTTACATAAAAAAGTATATCACCAAATTTGGAATATAACAATAGTAATTTTATCAACAAAATGATTTTAAATTTTAAAATGCAGCAAGATTTTAAGAAAATTATCTTTCTAAAAATGCTTGCCTATATGCAGAATGTCTAGAAAAAAATGTTTAAATTCACCAAATAAGTTAATTTTACCAATATAAATTATATGGGAAAAAAATAAAGAAAATAATGTTATTCCCCTTAAAAAAAGAAAGGAATGCATCTTTTATTTACATCCGATAGTAAACTGTTAAATAATACATGGTAACATAAATACAATGTATTTCAAAAATTTAGTGCGAAAGTTAAATCAATAGAAGTCTTAATGATCTATAAGAAGAAACATGCGGTTTGCAGTTAAATATTCCACGTAATAACGAAATTTGTATGAGAACAACAGCAACAAAAAAATTCAAAATCTCGACAATAGAGGGCGTTGCTGAAATAATTCCATATTGCTCACATAACACAACATTTGGAGACAAAAACGTTAGAGAATACTGCATGTATATTTGGTATTCAAATCTTGTATTGTGTGTGCAATATAGAATTATTCCATGGAATTATCTGTAGTAGCGCCCTCTATTGTCGAGATCTTGAATCAAATATTTTGTTGGTGTCATACAAACTCCTGTACCATGCCGAGTATTTTAAATTTGAATTTAGAAATGCATAAAAATTACGTATGATGCATTTTGCGTAAGAAATATAATGAAGTTTTTTATTTCTTTGCTTGAAGTAAAAGTTTAAATGTCGTTTTCCGGTACTGAAAATTCATCTGTCCATTTTTTAGAGCCAAAAGTTCCACAACTGCATAATATTCAAAGTAAGACAGGAATCGTTAGTCGTAGACGAATGAATTTTATTACAGCGCGTACCAAAAGTTTATAGACAAATGTTTTTTTTTTTTTTTAATTTTCTAATTAAAAAAGAGGAGTAACAATTTCAAAACAATTTATAATTTTAAATACTATCAAGAGACTAATAATACTACATATAAATAATATTACACAATCATAGAATTTGTGAGAAAAATTAAAACTTAAATTTGACTGTCCCAAAAGTATATAGACTCATTTTCTTTCCTTTAATATTACAATTTTTAAGTTTTTTATTTCAATTCCTCCAAAAACTCGATCAGGCACATTCAAAACAAGATTTTGAAGAAGTTTTGAGCTTAAAGAAAATTAACTTCCTTCAAATTGCAGCTTTAGATTTTGAATCGTTGCAAATTAACGCCTTTTAGCGTATACGTCTCTAGCGAATCTTCCACAGAGGTTCTCTATTGAGTTCAGGTCAAGACTAAGGGCTGGCCAGTCCACAATAATTACTTGGAATTTGTCTAAACCACTGCATTGTAGAGTTGAAAAAAAGAATGGAGCAAATGTCTAGGAGGTACATTCATCCCTCCTTCCCCAAGCTATATAACTATTCAAATAGAAGTAATAGCCCAGTCATTTTAGCAAAAGTAGGGGTAAAAATTAGAACAAAGCTGGAGTTTTTTTGTAGATGTTAGTTAGGTTATGTAGTTAAACATAGTAAAAGTTCACATCGATCCGATGTGAGCTTTCGCCACCAGGGGGGTAATAATGAGCTTGAAAATCGGTTTTCTGTGAATATCTCACGAACAATGGCATTTAGAAAAAAAGTTCTATTACAAAGTTGTAGATAATTTAATTTCCTATAAAAGGTGTCATTAACATTTGTTTGCCACACCAACCATTCCTTGTCAAAAATGTCAAAAATGAACATATTTGATAGTAAAATTATAAAAATACGAAAAATCTGCTACTACTTAAAAAAAAATATATATATATGTAAATAGATCTATAATCCTCACCTTTGAATGGAGAAAGTGAATATATAATGTACATTTATGATCAGAGTTGAAATCAGGGGGTGGCCCGGGGTGGAAATACCTCCCTCCGGAGCAGTAAAATCCTCCCCGGAAAATTAGTGATTTTGGGTTTTCAATGGTCAGAAAGGGCAATCCCTCTCGGAACTCTATAATATCCCCCCCCCCGGAGCTACTAAAGTCCCTCCCGGGGAAAAATGGCTGAATTCAACACTGTTTATGCTTATGTCCTCACTACCCTTGAGGTAAAGCATTTAGCGTGTTTTTTTATTGTGGTTTCCTCCGTAGGCATATTCCACTTATATTGACTGACTTAATCCAATTTCAGTCGTTTGACTGCTTTAATAGTTCTTTGCATAGCTTCAATTTCTACACTCGTTTCAGATTCGTCATTATCTGTATTTCTTTCTTTCGTTGTTGTGCTGATTTCGGATTTTTTTTTTTTTTTTTTTTTTTTTTTTTTTTTTTTTTTTTGCCTTTCGATATCATTACTGAACTGAATTCAGAAGTAGCGCCTCCCTCCTCCCTTGCAGTGGACATGATACTTTCAATATCTTCCTCGTCTTCAAATTCAATTTTACTTGCATTATGACAGGAAACTCCGCAGCAATTTATGCAAATATCAGAACATTTCAATCCAATTTTTCGGCATCCACATTCTTTTTCCACATCCTTTGGAGCAAGTACAAAAAATTGATTCAATAATATTTTTTAGTGCGGGTGGTAAGGTAGCTGGAAATTGGAGACAAATTAGGCGCATTTTGCCAACCCCAGTTCTCAGGAAGTAGTTCTTTGCCCAACCAGTATTGTACTTGATGATAAATACGTAAACTGGGCAATCTAGCTGCATCTTCAGTAGGCGGCAACGATGAAAGGCTTTTTTTACTAACAGCAACTCCTTTCTTGAAACATACATAACAGTGCTGTACAGATAAATTTCTGCTTTATCACCGTATAAAACAAGAAAAAATGTTTTTCCTGCCTCCGAAAATTCAAATTGGGATACTTATTCACTTTTAGTAATGCTGGTTGCTTGTATGTTATGATCTTCTTTCTTTTTCAAAAATTTTGTTAATGACATTTTACCTTTCCCAAACATTGCTGATGTCGAGTCACAACCTGAAAAAGTGTGAAGAAACAATATAAGATCTTTCAGAACAGCATCATTGGTAAGACTGTGCGATGAATACAGGGCGGCTACAATTAGTCCTCTTCCAGGCTTAATAAAAAAATCTCTATCCCTGGATGTGCTAAAGCAGTCAATAATACGAGCAAGTCAACATCATCGCCAACAACAGCAGTGAGCGCACCAGACTTTGCTACTTCATATAACTGTGTTAACAATTAGTGTGTTTGCATCATCTTCTGCTATTTCGCTTCAAAACCATTCTCAATAAATTTCTCTTCAAGCATAGATACGAGACGTGTCTTATTTAATGATTAGATTAAAAAAAAAATTCTTTTTCGCGATACTTTAGAGCTTTCTTTTTTTCCTTCTGTATAAAATCCTTGTCTAATGTATCAGAACATAAAAAGCATCATTCCTTAAATTCAAACAACGGACTGTCATTTTTCAATTTTCCCTTCAATGGAGTAATTTATGCGAACATTGATGGTTTTTCTGCTATAGCTTTATTGTATGATTTAATAGAATTCTTTCGTGTATAATTTTCCCTACACTTTGGGTGAACTGTAAATTCACTATTGTTTTTAGCCATTTCTTCAAATATTTTCCACTTACGGTCACCTCTTACCAAACTTGCTGTCACAAGGGACTTCAGTCCCTTTTTTCCTATTTTTACATAATCTTTCGAAACGCAATCCTCACAGCATACAAGACAAACTATTCTGTCTATCTCCATTTCTCGCTCACAAGCAGCAATTAAGAAATAGTCATTTTAAACTGTCATAACTATTTAAAACTTTCTACAACATATGTTGAAAATAAAATTATCTTTTAACGATTTTAGTTCATTTTAAACGGGTTTTGAATAAGAGAGAAGCCATTAATAAATTGCCATGATTTGTCGCTTTTCTTTTCTCCGCTAAAATCAAAGTCCCCTCGACAAAGATAAAAATAGTGTTTCTCTGAAGTGCATTTTCATGCGATAGTAATATGAATGTTTTCCCTTCTTATGCATGCTCTGTCTTTCTTCTGTTTTGTGTCGTTACTACCGCTCCAGGAAGACGTTTCCACTGCGAATCCTTGTGATGTACCCTATCTCCTTTTAAAGTTTCTCACAATAATACTGGGACACACTGTAAATAGATTTTTAAAAAATCTTGCTTGGAAATTATTTTTAAAACCATTAAAAATATTCGTAAATTGTGTTACACAGTTTTCAAACAAATTGCAATACAGTTTTATAATAAACTTAATTCGTAAATACATTTTTTGTGTAATCGACAATGTAAAAATTGAAACTGTGCAATGTTTAGAAGTGCAAAAATTGAATAAAAAACGAAATTTAATCGTTTGGTGTTGCCATTCGCTAAATGACGTCAGCGTTATGGATGATTATTCGTTTGTCTCTTTTATAATTTAGATTTAAATATATGCTATAACAACTCCTCGCAGTTTAAATGCAATATATTTTTTCCGAATAATTATAAAATAAGAAAAAAGAGAAAAAAAATCCCGTAAAATTATTTTATTTCAACATCGAGCAAATAAAATAGAATGTAATTGTTGACAAACAATTTAAAAGAGAATAAATGTGTAAAGAATTTTATATCTGATAATTTTTTCTTTTTTTAAAATCCGTGACTTATTCAGTCACCTTTAATCCACCTAATTATGTCATTCGAAAATAGATTCTTGTGATAACATTCCTTTCATATATTTTTTCTTCTTCTTCCAATGTGTGAGGCATTCAATCATTAAGAATTAAAGCTTTTAACGATGGTAGTTTATTTTAAACGGGTTTTGAGTAAGAGAGAGCCATGAATAAATTGTCATGATTTGTCGCTTTTCTTTTCTCCGCTAAAATCAAAGTCCCCTCGAGAAAGATAAAAATAGTGTTTCCCTCAAGTTTGTTTTCATGGGATTGCTTAAGTAGTAATAGACATGTTTTCTCCTCTTATGCATGTCCTGTCTTTCTTGTGTTTTGTGTCGTCAGTACCGCGCCAGGAAAACGTTTCCACTCTGAATCCTTGTGATGTTCCCTACCTCCTCTTAAAGTTTCTCCCAATAATACTGGGACACACTGTAGATAGATTTAAAATATATATAATGCTTGGAAATTATTTTTAAAACCATAAAAAAAAATATATCGTAAACTGTGTTACATTGTTTTCAAACAAATTGCAATACAGTTTATTATAATCTTGATTCGTAATTACATTTTTTGTCTAATCTAAAGTGTAAAAATTGAAAATATGCAATGTTTAGAAGTTTAGAAATTTGAAGCAAAAGCGAAATTTAATCGTTTGGTGCTGCCATTCGCTAAATGACGTCAGCATTATGGACGGATATTCGTTTGTCTCTTTTATAATTTAGATTTAAATATATGCCATAACAATTCCTCGCTCTTTAAATGCAATATATTTTTTCCGAATAATTACGCACACACACACACACACACACACACACACAAAAGAAAAAAAAAAAAAAAAAAAAAAATTGGAAAAGAAACACTTAAAAATTATGTTATTTCAACAGCGAGCAAATAAAATAGAATGTAATTGTTGACAAACAATTTATGAGCGAATAAATATGCAAAGAATTTTATATCTGATAACTCTTTTTTTTTTTTTTTAATTTCCTTGAATTATTCAGTCACCTTTAATCTACCTAATTATATCATTCGAAAATAGATTCTTTTGATAACATTCCTTTCATAATTTTTTTTCTTCTTCCAATCTGTGAGGCATTCAATCATTAAGAATTAAAGCTTTTAACGTTGGTAGTTTATTTTAAACGGGTTTTGAGTAAGAGAGAGCCATGAATAAATTGCCATGATTTGTCGCTTTTCTTTCCTCCGCTGAAATCAAAGTCCCCTCGACAAAGATAAAAATAGTGTTTCCCTGAAGTGCATTTTCATGGGATCGCTTAAGTAGCTACTGTGTATTAAGAGGTGTTTATTATTTATAACTCGATGCGATAAAAAAATCATTAATTTAATAAACGAATTTAAATCTTAATAAGTCTAATATTTTACTCAACTATGTTGGAATAAATCTGTTTATTTTTTGTGGTTTGTTATTATTATTTTTACTTTTTTTACTTCGTCTTATGTTTAAAAGATTTGGATTTAAAATATATTGCATTTTAAGCTGTAACTAATACGCGCATGCATTCAAAATGACAAGAAAAAAAAAAACTGGATATTTTTATGTTATTAATATTTCTTTACACGTGACCTGGATGCCTAAGAGAATAAGAAAATAATTTATTTGCGAAAAAAAATTGTAATCGAAGAAATAAAATTTGTGCGGTGAGTATTTTAAATAGTATATGCTATTATATTTACCTTAGTCATGCTGCAAAACATTGGTTACTATCCGCTCACAAATTTAACTCTCTAATGCATAGTGTTGTCATTTGGCATGAAATAAAAATTTCTCTACTTTTCATTAATTTTAGAAAGCCTCTTCATAAATTTATGCTTTGCGTATTCATATTGACCATTATGTTTAGGTTTAGTTCATTAAAAATACCATAGATTGTTTATCAGTTACAAATAAAAAGGAACTTCCGAAGATTTCCATTTTCCTAACCATAGATATATTTCTAACAAAAATGAAAAAAAAATTTAAAAATGTAAAATTTCATTACAAAAATCTTTTTCAGAATAATATGTTTTTGAATGTTATTTTAAATTGTTTTTAACAAGGTTTTTTGTAACGAATATTGTATGCATGCAATTAATGTATGTGTTGCAATTTAGCAACCATAACAAAAAAAAAAAAAAAAAAAAAAAAAAAAAAATCCAAATTTTTGAAAAATATAAGAGTAATAATTTTTTACTAGTTTTTCTTTAATGTATGCCCATTAAGGAATCAATTATATATATATTTTCAAGCAAAAATAAAAAATCTTGCACAAGAGAGGGAAGGTAGTGTGATCAATATTTGGATGAGTTGCGAAGGCCACTTTTATATGACATGCATGTGCTCTTAAAATCCGTGGTATGAGTTGAGTAACGAATTGAGAAATGTTAAAATTGCATGGGGATCCTTATAAGAACCGATACTTGATATCGTACGTTTTTAAAAAGAGAATGAACAAGGTTCCGTGAATTTTCAATTTTCTTCGTCTGCTAAAATTTAAAAAAAGAAAAGAAAAAGAAAAAGAAAAAAATTTCCTGACTACAGGAATAATGTTTGCCTGAAGTACATTATCAAGGGATCACTTAAGTAATCATTATGTTAAGATATGATTATTATTTATACTTTAAAGCGGTATAAAACAGCAGCAGCAGCAGCAGCAGCAATTTAATAAAAATAAAAATAAAACAAATCCTCATACATTACTCCTGTTAATTTTTATGGAGTCTGGGTTTTTTTCTTGTCTTTAAGAAACTAACACACTTTAACTAACACACGAATTGATTAAAATGATCAGTAAAAATGACATTATTTAGTGTAATGTTTTTGCGCTTGTGACTTGGATATCTAATAATGAAATATAATGAAAATTACAAAAAAGGCTAATGAATTACAATTAAAGAAATAAAAACATGTTTTAAGAATTTAAAATCGCATAGAGCCACAGCTAATAATAATAATGATAAAAAAATAATAGAATTTTTAAAGACGTAAGTAAAACATAATTTTAATTAACTTGTATTGAATTATGATAGGAGATAGTATTGCACATGTATTTGTGGCATTGTTGACCCGGTAAGTATTATTTTAGGCTTACTGATTATACTCATAATTGAAATTTTATACAGCGCATTCTCCTGTGCGTTAATACATATTTTAAAATTATGAAACTTAACCCTTTGGGGACGAGCGACCGATATAAATGCCGCGTGAAACGTTCAGAATCCCTGTTTATCCTCACCAGTAAAATTTTACTGTAAAATTCCCTTTATTTAATCACAGCATTTTCTCGATTCTATAAGGCACAAAATTTCTCAAAAAAAAAAAAAAAAAAAAAAAAAAAAAAAAAAAAAAAAAAGATGACAAAAGATTAAAATTTCGTAAAAGGTTCCTGTCATAAAGGAATTAAAAGTAAAAAAAAAAAAAAAAAAGGAAGTCGATTGTTACAATGTATGTATAAATCTAAAAGATAAAAAAAAATAATGAAAAGCAACACCGATACCACACAAAAAAAAAAAAAAAAAAACCTAAAAGAAATAAACATTGAAAAATGATAAAGCTACAATAGAACGAATTTAATCAGTAATTGGGTGTTAATTTAGTTTAATTTTTTTTAATAGATAAACTAATTTCTCTCTTACCCATACTCAAAGGAATGATTAGAAAATAATATCATAAGTATTGCATCATAGTTTGCGAAAGGGAAATGATAGACAGGTATAGAGAGAGAGCGAAAGAAGAGGGAGGGTAAGATTAATGTTAATAATTGTGTAAAAGCTGTAAACATGCTCGTAACTACAGTTTAAAATAATTTTTGGATTTTTGATAGTATTTGATATGCAGTAAATTACTTCATTTCTCGAAAGTTTTAAAATCTCGGCTGGGAAAATTTTATTCTTGATGGAATAATCATAACTTTATAATGATGTTTAGGTATATATTTCAAAACATAATACAGCATTTTTTTCGCTTGTTGTTAAATAAGTATTCGGTAATATTCGGTAAAATAAATTTCTTTAAACGCAATATCTCATAACCGGTACGTAAGATACAAGAAGCTAAAATTTTCGTATCATCTTACATCTTTATGAATTTATAAATGACATGATAAGCATTAATTTTGTTTAGGAGGGAGAGTCGTTTTATGCTAAATTACTTTCATGACTAGTATCGGAATGTGCTGGCGAAGTTAGTAGAGGCGCGTGACAGGGTCTTTCAGTATGAGCCGATATGACAGCTCGTCCGGCAGCTCTCTTTGTTTACCGGACAAATAATCGAATTCCATTAAAGAAAAAAGATATCTTTTCTCGTATCAATTACGTCAGTGAGTTTGAAATTGTATCACAATTACAAAATAGAACAGCGTCAATGTGAGAGAATCCGTTGCCAGATTTTGGCCAATTATAAATCATCAAAGAGCAGGTGACGTCATCGTAGCTTTCGCGTGAGCAATTTGTTATCGATCGGGTGGCAACACGATTTGATTTGCTATTGGTTCGAGGTCCCGCGTGGATCTCTAGACGTACAAAGACTTGGACTTTTGCCTGAATAATTAAAGCAACGGGGGGCAAATAATCAATAACACTGCAACCAGAATAGATTTTTTTTTAGAGTTTCTATCTTCCCCCCTTCAAATTATTGATTAGGTCACATTGGAGATTAGTTCTTGATATGTACGGAAGAGAAAGAGAGAGGAAGAGAAATTTGGTTTACGCGGATGAACTGGAAAATGGAATTAAACATTCCTGTAATTGGAAAGTTTTTTCTTTTCTTACCCCTGAATCGGGATTTAACAAGGATGCTAGCTGCTCTATTTATCAGCCAAGGCTTTGGCGATGGTCGATACAACAGTTGGTTGTCTGAGGCTCACACACACACATAAACCCACTGCTGGAATTACTCTCGGTGTTTTGCCTCCACTTATTATTGCAAATGGTTCTTTTGGAGTGATGAAGAATGTATTGGAAATGAAATAAAAAAATATCACAAACTGGTGCTTTTGCAAGATTAAATGAATTAGTAGTTGTTCGGAAATAAAAAAGGATCAAACTGCTTTTGTCGATTATTGGCTGGTGTGATTTCGGTAAATATTGAACTTTTCCATTAATGCTTAACACGGGAGATAATAACTGTTATTTCCACGAAGGAATGATGAGTAGTTTTCGGAGTCGTTTAAAAGGAAATGCGAAATTGTTTCTGTTTATTTGCTTATGAATCAGATATAATTTTTTTTATTCCGGTTGTCAGCGCGAAGTATAATTTATAAATAACGTCTCTCCTCTCATTAATTTGTTGGTAAAAACTTTGTTTTGGGAGAATCAGTTTTTATTGAAATTCGCGCAATTTGTTTTGTCAGTTATAAATGTTCCTTATCGATCGTATCGTGACTAACAATTTGCGGAAATCTTTGTTTGATTTTTAAGTGTAAAACTATTAATGATTAAATGTTTTAAGATGTAGTTTGTTAAATAAGCAAGTAAAACAAATATCTAATGAAATTAAGCATAATGTATAGTTAACTTTAAGAGAGTGAGAGGTGTCCGTAAGATCTTGCTGGTGTACGAAGCATTTTACATAGATGAGTGTTTTTTTATGAGCCCTCTTGAGTATTTAAAGTTTGCGTATCATCGATCAGAGCAATATTCAACATCACTCACACAATCAACTTAATATGCGGGCCTGTAGTAAAATTTAATATCTCAATTTCATATTTTATCTTCTACCATACATGGTATTTATCTTCTACCATACATGAAGTGTTACACATTTTATAGCTTCTATGATCCGATCTTTAGCATGGTATTGTCAGCAAATTGGAAGTATTCACATTGTATTTTACTTATACCAATACAAAAATAGTTTCATGTCATGATATGTGATGAGCTGACCTAGAGGAGGCTCCTGAATCTTCCATATTGGCTAATCCACTTTTAAACTTTATATATTTCAAAATGCAAGCTTTAGATACTGCAAAAGATATAACAAAAAATAATCACCATCTGTATCAATGTTTTGTAATGGCAATGGAACTTTAAAAGCACTCTGTATATTTAACCTTAATCTGGGTACTTCAGAATTGAAAGATAGTAAGGGTCGATTTTAAATATGTTTAAAGGCTAATCAACTTTTTTAAAGAGTTTTTTTTTCCATCAACACATTATTCATTAAATTCATACATAATTATGAGTTAAACGTTTTTGCTGATTTTTGAAATGTATAAAAAATGGGTACGATTCAACTTCAAATTTTAGGAGAAATTCTGACTGTCAGGCAATAAAAGCTCCCCAATCAACCAAACAGTAGATAATGTAGCGTGATTGAGAAGTTAAGTAAGTTGTGGGTTTAAAGATATACTTGATATCTTTCATCATCTTCATCCCTAAAAAAAAAAAAGTGTTTTATTTTGCTTCTTTTTGCTCGTGTAAGTGCGTAGAGACAAAGGGGAAGCGGGGGGAGGGGGTGTTGTTGGCATTGCTTTTTTGTGTGATCCGATACAAGTCCTATCAAGATTTGTTGATGGTTATCACGACTGGGAAGAGGAATTCTACAACTGCTACGAGCTTGCTGAACCTTTTTAAAGATTTACTTTTAGTATGATAAAGTGCCCTTTTTATTGCAATTATTGATGAAAACAAAGTAGTTTGTACACTTTAAAATCGTTGGTAGCAATATGACATAACGGTGTAAAATTTTTCTTAGTTTGATACTTTTCTATAAATTAAATGGGCAAAGATTATTTATATGACAATATGATGGAAATGATGACAATGATTATTTTTAGAAAGAAAAAATTAAGTCAAATTAAACCGCTTGCGCTAAAGAACAGTAGCAGGAATCAAATATAGACATATTATCCACTGAAATTGTGATTTAATCTTTTCAATAACTGTAAAATTCAAAATTTTATTGAAGTATTCTAAATGTAAAGGAAGCTTCAATTTTGTTAAAGTATCTGAAATGAAACATAATCCATATAAAACATAAAATTTAAAAAATGTCATGAAGCATCTAACAAGTAAAGTCTGCTTACTGGGCATACTCAGAATATGTCGAAAAAAAAAATGCTACTTGTACTACTTACGTATGTAATAAAGGATCAATTAAATTTATCGGCGGAATTTCAGTATAAAAAAAAAAAAAAAAAAAAAAAAAAAAAGAATATTTGGCGCGAAAATATGAAAGCTACATGAGACTTGGCAAGCAGGATTTTTACTCGCCAAAAACACACTATTTTACCGCATCTGAAAATTGCTTATTAACTGTCGCTTAGAATCTTTCATTATTCCCACCAGTTATTTTTTATTGTAAAGTTTACCTTATTTGATCAGAGCATTTTCGTCATACAATTGCAAAAATTTTTCAAGTTACAAAAACTGGAGATAAGAGATTAAAAATTAAGCAAACGACTCTCGTCGTGAAGAGGTTGAAAAGTATTCAACATAAAAACGTATTTTTCATCCCCAACTGGTGATAAGTCGCCAAATAAATAAAAATTTCATTATTTTTTGAAAGACGCTCTACCTAGGTTCCACTAAAATTTCTTGTATAAACAAATGTATCCAAATGAGAAGAGCATTCTGTAATTTTTTCAGATTTTTCCGAGTATGCCCGTATGGAAACCTTCCTTGTAAGTCAGACAACATTTGAAACAAATATTTTTCCACAATGCCACACACACATATATATAGTGTATATTTTAAGTTTTATTTTGTTAAATGAACTTTTTATTTAGTTAAGTTTCTTTCATGGAATGAAAATTTGCATAGAATTTCAGTGGCAGGTAGTAAAAGTAGAAGGTACATGAAACAGTATAATTTAGCATTTGAAACAAACTTTTATACACATTTATGAGTAAAAAAATGCGTACTTAAAGCAATAACTAATTTTATGTTCGATCAGTTTTAACTTGTTTTAATTGGCTACATTTTTAAAGCATTTTTCCTAAAAAATTCTTTTTCCTTTAAAAGCATTCTATGTTTTTCCTGAGATTGCGAATTAAGACATAACAGCTTAATAAAAGTTTTCAATAGATATAAATAGCCATGCCTATGCGATTTGTATTTAGGGCTTTATGAAGAAATTAGAATTCATTCACTTTAACCCATTCGTGCCCAGCATCTTTTGCGTAAATTTTTTTGGTTGGCACCTCTATTTTTAGAAGATTTAAGTTTAGTTCATTAATCACGAAAATGCATCATTTAAATAAAATAATTATTTATTTTCTTTTTTACCGGTGTCAAAAACAGTGCTGAATGCACCTTTTGAAGCGTCCCTAAAAAGGTACGCTAGGCACTAATGGGTTAAGTGGTGCGATCAAGATTTTTTTTGTTGTTGTTGTTACACCCCCTTTCATTTATATTCCTATTCTAAGATTACCTTGTTTGTTTCCTAAAGGAAAAAATAATTTTTCTTTAAAAATAATCTCAAGACATTTTTGTATTTCTGAATCACACACACATCCACACAAAAAAAGAAAAAAAATCAGTAGCAACTTTTGATCTATAATCTTCCGATTTTTTATTGATGGTACAGTTAAAGCATAGTTTTTGACTTTATTGGAATCCACATTATATACATGCAATTTTGATTGCATTGACCATCATAACTTAAAATAACTAATTAATGAATAATTCTTAATGTGACAACTGCTATGATGTACACAATAATGCTTTCACACACATACACAAAAAATCAATTAGACAATGAATGAAAATAAACAATAAATGAAAAAAAAGTATGGACAAAATGACAAGAGAAAAAAAAGATTAAATCAATATAAGATAAACTTTGTGTTAATATGTTGAATATGTTCGGTGGTTAATAATAATTGGCTTGTTTAATCGAATTCAAAACATTTGCAAACAATTTTTCTTAATGAAAGCCGGTCTCTGCAAAGTTTAATGAAAAATGTTCGATTTGAGAAAAAGCCGTTAATGATCTTTTTCAATACTGTCATTACATTGCTGCGTCTAAGTGGTCCTTTAGAAAAGGAAAATCAATTATCCAATGACTTTTAGAGAGGAATTTCTAATTTAAATGAAATCCCGTCATTGTGGGTCATTGCTTTCAGTCTTTAAGATTCAGTTCAAAGAAAAAAATCAATTCAATTAGCTTAGTCAATTATTACATACTTCATCTTGCTTTAGGACAAAACATCTTGCTTAGTAGGATATTTGTTTTCCGACAGTAAGTAGCACCCCCTCTCAAAAGCTCCCTTGTGCTAAAAAGTTCCAAAGTTATATCTTTATCAGCAGGTAAATAACTCAAATGAACCTTAAGGGCTTTCTGATTGATATTATATCATAATGAAGGTATTTTAAGAACTTATTTGACATTTATCTGGATACAAATAAAGGTATAATGCATCTATATAAAAGTAAGAATGATGCGATTTTAGATAAATATGATGACCTAGTCAGTTTGTAAGTGCTAAAAGCTATAAAAGAATGTTTATTTCTGTGGCGTGTTGTAAAAAAAAAAATGAACTGAAACTTAGATTGTGGGAGAAGATTATGAGGATATTTGCTAAATCACCCTAAACAGAGATTTTTATTTATTTATTTTTTTTTTTTCAAATTCGATGGTCAGGTATGTAATTGAGAAAGAGAAAAATGGTATTTTTCTCATTACTTCATTGGAACATGAATTAATAACTTGAATTTGATTTGTACCAAGGAAAGATAATAGATAGAAATTGTGGGTTTGCAATGGGTCAGAGAGAAATTTCTGTGATAAGTAAAAAAAATCTGTACTTATACTTTTAATATTGATATCTGAATTAGTTTTCATTTTTCGATTTATCTAAGACATTTAAGAGTGATATTAAATAGCAACAATGATAGAAACTATAACATAATAAACTGATTTTTCGTCCTAAAAATTAAATAGTTTTTAAGTCAAATATTTAATTTTTAATAAAATTTAACATACAATTTTTTTTAAACTACTGTGGCGTAAAACAATACTTATTTTACATTAATATATATTTAACATTTTAAAAATATTCTGAGCAAATACACATTATGTATGTTGAACATATTATATATGGATTTGAAATAAACAATTAGAGAAAATTAATTTTTCTCTTTCCAATACAAAAGTACCAAAAAATGCTTTCTGGTGTAGTTGGTGGGTATTCTAAGGAAATATACTAAATGTAAACTATTCATTAGAGTTTTTAATTAAAAATGAATTTATACTAAAAAGAATAATATAAAAGAATGTTTACTTCTGTGGCGTGTTTGTAAAATAGATAACTGAAACTTGGATTGTATATAATGGAATATGAAATACATTGCGGGAACTGAGGCACATTGATACGGTTTTTGTCTAAGAATTTTTTAGTGTCCAGAAAAAAAAAATTCAAATTATATTTCCACGTGGTGTCAGCAAAACTTGTGTAGTGTGTTATTAAAATGTATAACCGTTGTTTTATATAGTATTTTTGCATGTAATTTAACAAAAATCTAAAAAAGTCATTTGTATCAATGTGCCCCATCCCCGGGGCAGATTGATACACCTATGGGGCACTTTATACGTTTTTGAAAAAAGTGTAATTAAAATAACACCAATGCATATTTTTCATAGTAAAGGAGTTAGCAAACTATTTTTTATTTATTTATAGAAATTTACAATTTATTTGTAAGCAATATTAAAGCAACCAAAATTAAATGTATAATGACCTGATGTTCTAGCTGTTCCTTGTCTGATTGTTGGCAGTGGTAATTTTGCCATATCTGACACTTCAACCCCAGCATTACTTTCTTTATTAGAAAAAATGAAAAAAAAAATTACCAGCTTTTCTGTTTATAAATCGGTTTATAAACTGAAAATAAAGGATAATTACATTAAAAATTCTATGTATAACATAGTTATCTTTAGCTTTGCTCTAGCTTGTTTCGCTTATTTAACACTTCTCATGCCGGAAATATTTTTTTATCTGGAGATTCGGTATAGATTCGAGATTTGCCAGCTTGCCGTGCTTTTCCTTTGTTAGTTCTACTGCCACTAGCTGTTGGGAAGTTCGTACGTCTTCTGTTTGCAAAAATACTATAAAAGTTTCTAATATAAAAAATTGGAGCTATTTCACTTCAATAAAAACTAATATTAGAAATTTTTGGCAGGAAATGATTAGAATAAGGAATGTATGGTAAAAAACAAAAAAATAATAATAATAGAAGATGATGAAAAAAAGAACTAGAAAGGGATTTAGGTTGTCTGTAGCTATCATGGCGCACAATGATACATAACAATGTGCCCCGACATAAATTATATCAATGTGCCTTATGCAATTATTTTGAATAACATGAATCTCAAATACAACACTTCATAATTTATCTAACAATAAAGAATGAGGAACTGATAAACAGAGCTTTACTTATTAGGGAGAGTGTTCATTTTCGGTAGAAAATACTGGAAAAGTATTTAATACCATTGCAATTGTGTAACTCAAATTTACTTTTGATATACAAAAACAATAAATCACTCGTTCCATTTCATAAAACTACTGAATCATGCCAAGACGTTTTGTATGTAGTTGTATGCACTAGCATAATCTTTTGGAGCTGTTGTGAAACTTCCTATAATGAGTTTATGAGCAATAGAGAGGGTGTATGAATGTGCCCCAGTTCCCCCTATGCATTTGGATAGTATAAAATATATATTTTATGCATTAATTTATTTCATATTTATTTTGTATTCTTCTCACTTTCACATTTTGTATTTTGAGATTGTGCGTTTGAAACAACTAGAAAATGTCAATTCTTTGCTTCCTAATACGAAAGTGCCGAAAATGCTTATTGGCATAGTTAATAGGTAATTTTAGAAAACACTCTAAATGTAAAATATCTATTAAAGCTTTTCAAAGCATTGATCATAATTAAAAAAATAATAACAATGTAAAATAATCTATTTCATATCTTTTTTGTATCCTTCGCAAATTCGAATTTTTTATGTTGAGCATAATGTATGTGTATTTGAAATATATAATTAGAAAATAATTAATTTTTCTCTTTCTAATACCGAAAGTACCAAAAATGTTTTTTGGTGAGGTTGGTGAGTATTCTGAGAAAATATATTAAATACAAAATATCCATTAAAGTTTTTCACTAAAAACATTAATCGTTATTAAAAAAAATAATAATATAAAATAATATATCATTTACATTAATATATTTCATATTTCTTTTGTGCACTTCGCAAATTCACATTTTGTTTATTCAGCATAGTAAATGTGTGTTTGAAATAAATAATAAAAAAAATTTATTCTTCTCTTTCTAATATTGAAAGTTTCAAAAATGCTTTTTGATGTTGTTTCTGGGCATTCTAACAAGATATATCACCGTAACATTTATCACCGTTAATATATATATATATATATATATATATATATATATATATATTAAAATAATGCATCATTTACTTTAATTTATTACATGGTTATTTTATGCCCTTAATTTAGATTTTGTTTGATGAGTATAGTATACATTCACTTTCTAATATGAAAGTACCAAAAATGCTTTTAGGTGTAGTTGGTGGGTAATCTAAAAATATACACTAAATTTAAAATAGCTAAAATTTAAAATGTCTAAACATATTTAAAAGAGGTTTTTATCAAAAACATTTATCACAAAAAAAAAAAAAAGTGAAGTAATACATTATTTACATTAAACTATTTCGTATTTCTTTGCACAATTCGCAAATTCACATTAGTAAGTTGAGCATAATGTAAATTATTCATTAAAGTTTTCCTTAAAAACGATTTTTATCGGTGTTCTTGTACACCAGATACTTTTAAACGGGTTTCTATTGTTTGGTTTCCAGAAAAAAGATTTATTTTTATTATAATTTGTATGTGGAATTATAATTAGACAGTTAATGGATTTGATCATTATCATGTAGAAGTACATAAAAATGATCCCTCACCTTTTTTTTATTTAATCAATGCTTGGTTTCAGTATCATTTTCTTTTCTTTAAAATTTTAAAGCTTAATCATGTTAAAGTGAATTATACTTAGAAAGGTAAAGATAAGATATAATATACTACTTTTAAAATCTTTATAAATGTAATAAAAATGGTAATTCTCTTTTAAAATTTTGATATTCTATTCAATTTTAAAACAAAATTTTGGGCTGAGATCTTCTTTTGCTACATATATTTATTTTAAATTATCATTTGAGCTTATCAACATACAATAGAGCTCCGATTATCTGGAAGTCGATTAACCGGATTTTCTAATTAACTAGATCAATCAAGAAAAATACATTTTTTTTCTCGCCTTCTCTAAACTTTCAGAAGTGAAAATTTTCCAGGCACGATAGAGGGGATTTGGCTAGATGATACGAAAGTTAATTGATAAATGAACCATTTCCTAATCCTGATATAATAAAATCGCCAACAATTGTAAATAGGAAACATAAAATCAACTGTTTCTAGAATGAAAGAAATTTTAATTCTACCGCGGGATAGTCCTGCGCATATGTTTTCCTCCGGGAAAAATCTCTCTTTATCTTCAGATTCTAAGAAAGGGGGGTTAAAAAATTTCCTCAATTATCCATTGATGCCCTGGGAAGCAGAAACAATCTGCAGCCTCCCTCTCTCCGCTTGCTGTTGTTCGTACAGTGTATGTATACATACATTTAATAATTTGTATATATACTTATATGCATAACTTTGTCGAAATTCCGCAGGAAATAAAATTAAAAAGAAAAAACTAAAAATGATAGCTTTTATTTTAAAATTATATATATATATATATATATATATATTATAATTTTAAATTATATTAGTTTTGTTATATTAGTATACGTTAGTATCTTGAATTATTTGTAATATGCTAAAATGTGCACTGCATCAATTACCAGTTCTAAGTCTGAAAACAGTGTGAATAGGAAAAACATTGCCGTTGCTGTTTTTTAAAAGTTGTCTAGTTATTCGGATTTTTCATTAACCGGATCGGTCTTGGTCCCGACCAGTCCGGATAATTGGCACTCTATTGTAGTTAGAAATTATTTCAGTTTGAAAATTATTTTAGATTTCTGGTTTGAAAATTTCTGGAAGATTAAATTTTAAAAAATGTGAACTTTCTGTTGCAGTTGTTGCTATTGTACCAAAAAATTGCATAAATTTATTGTAGAAGTTTCTCAAATTATAGTTAACGTTAACAGGATCATATTTAAAAATAAAAAGAATATTGCACAAAACTATAACTGTTTTATTTATTATCACTAGATGATATTTAAAGTGCAATGCGTTTATTATTATTTTTAAAAAATGCATTTAGAAGTATTTTATCACAAAATAAAGACAAAAACAAATGAAGCCATTTAATTCATAGAATTTAAAATTTTAGTTAATCTTTAAGCGTAAAATATGACCAACTTTTTTGTCGAATATAATCAATCATTTTATGGTGTTTTTAACAGTAAGATTAACATACCGGAAAAGAAAAGCTCGAAGTAAATCGTTAAATGACTGCTGATTAATCAATAGGGGGTCTACAGACATAATGTATTTCTTTTTTATCCTCTGATGATTAATGAACAATTGTATAATATAAAAGAAAACCATAATCGAATTTCTTTTTTTCACTCTAATAATTTCATTGCTTCATAGCCTGGTCCTAGTGGCTATTAAAACAGAAAAAAAGGAAAATAATCAATTTTCGTGTCTTACTTCGTGCGGGACATCCGATTCAAAGAACATTTAACCAGTGCAAGGCATTAGATTTGAATTAAAAGAATCATATTTTCTATCAATCAATATGTTTTACATCCATCACGTTCTGCAATAAGCGACACGTGATTTTGGTGTCGTAAATTTCCTGCGATTATCTTCTAATGATTTTTGCAAATATCCATTTTGTCCATTCATCAATGTATTCAGTGAAGTGGACCCATCATAAATGTTATCATCTTTTATTAAGTTGGAATTTTTTTTAATGAATTATTCAGTATTTTTCTATTCATTATAACAACGGAAACAGTTAAATAGTTTCTGTGAAGAATTTTAAAAGTTACCATAGCACACGCTGTAGCATATTGTCTGGATTTATAAAGTCTGTCTTAGAGTTATTCGAATGAATTTTGAATTTTTAAATGTAATTGTAATATCGTGAATTCTAAAATTTATGCATCAATAAAATCGTTCCTGTCGTTCCTTTAAGTCTGTTTTCAACTGCTCTTCTCAACAACCTCAAATCGTTTTGATGCATTCGCAATATCGTTTTTCAATTGAAAAATATCAAATTGGACTTGAGAAACGATTTCGAATCAAACTTTGTTTTCCATTTTATGATAATTAAATTACATATTGAGATATAGGCGATTTCGATAACGTGTTCGCACGTTTTTTCCCTTTGTAAGATTGGTTTTTCTGCTTTTATCGGGAAATGCGGTTCAAAGCATCTTTGACAGCTTGTTCCAAAAGATCTATTACGCTTAAAAAAAAAAAAAAAAAAAAAAAAAAAAAAAAAAAAGGGTAGCAAATTTAGGGCGATTAGATAGTTTCTGAACAACAACACCTGCTAGTTTCATTCATTACCAAACAAAAACAAATTAAAACTTATGTAGCAAAGTTGCTCTCTTTGATTTAAGAACACCCTTAACTTTTGCAAATTACGTCTGAATTACCGCAAATCTGATTTTCGCGAATATTTTGTATAATGATGTTATAGTCAAGTATCAGCGGGTTGTTTATCTTCTGTATATAGTACGGTAGGTAGGAATTAATTTCGATTTATTTTGACTCATCTCGCGCATAGTACAAGTAATAATGTAATCCGAATTTTCTCATCGTCCTGTGTTGAATGATTCATGTCAAAATGTAATGTAACTAAATGTAGTCCGTTAAGTTTCCACCAATTGATTTTGAAGTAAAATTTTCGACTGTGAACCCGCCATTGTGATAAAAAGTTATATTTCAAATAAAAGATTTTTGGAATCCAAGAGTTTCCTTTACTATCAAAATATTTATAAGGACATTTCTATAATGATATTTTCACTAATTCAAGTGAAATTTTACAGAAAATTTAGCGGCTATCCTTCGGTTCTCACAGAACTGTCAGTGAGGTCATTTTGATTTGAGCTGAGCTTTTGAATTTAGCGACCATTTAGGGAAAGCATCCCCTATCTCAGTTTTCAGTTGGGGCATTTACATTTTTACATTCTTCTATATTTATAAGAATAAAGTATTAAATTCGTGAACATTTTCGAATTCCGGTTTTTCAGCGATTTACACGTTTTAGGGATCAGAGATTCCAAAAATATATTTTTACAAAATGACTGTCTGTGAGTCTGTGATTCTGTCCGTCTGAGACAAATTTTGTGGGCGCACTATCTCAAGAACTAATGCAGGAAATTTAATAAAAATTTATATTCAAGTAGTATCTTATATAATTTGATGCTGATTAGTTAGCTGTGTAAATCACTGAAAAGGTGGAGCTGCTATGTTGCTTTTTCACGATATCCGCAACAGTTATATATGAAGAACTAATGCACGAATTTTCATAAAACTTAAGATTCTGTTAGTCCTTGACATGAATGGATGTTTTCTACAGTTTAATGAAAATTCTTCAACAGAAGTTGCTACTATATTGTCTTTTTCACGATTTCTATAATAACTCTATCTAAAAAATAAATGCACGGAATTTCATTAAATTTCAGATTAAGTTAATCCTTGATATGAAGTGATTCCATTATGTTTTAGAGTCAATCGCGCGATTAGGTGTCGCTGCTATTCTGAATTTTTCCCGATTCCTTTGCAATAGCTCTATCTCAAAAATTAATGCATGATTTTTATTTTTAATCGAACTTAAGATTCAGTTTTACTTTGATAAATATTATTGCTGACTTTGTTTTTGTGTAATTCACACAAGAGATGGCGCTTTTATTCTGATTTTTTTTTCCCCGATATTTGCAATAGTTCCATTTCTAGAACTAATGCACGGAATTTTATACCATTAGAATCCTCACGATGGTCATTGATTGCCATTTAATTTTGGCACTGTGATAGCGAATTTTGAAATATTAACATATATGAAATTGAAGAAAGTTTTGGGATTGCCACATCTGACTAGTTATAATTCAGTTAACATTGCTCACTCTTCTGCAAGACATTCTTATCATTGCTTCTAACAAATTGTCGTTGTTGAATTTTGTGTTAAGGCTGCTTTTTAAGTGCACATTAAAGGGTACGTTATAATGCTGTTCACGTTTAAAACAATAGTGTTTTGATAAAATTAACCATTAAGGAAAATTTTAACTAAAATTCCAGCAGTTTTGCAGTAATTAAATTTCCACACGAGCAAGATTATTATTAAACGTTTTCAAAATCATTTCCAAAAAGAATAAAAATAAGCAAAATAAGAAACACTAAAATATGAAATTTTTACTGTTTCTTATTCTAATAAGGATAATAATAAGGATAACATGCAATTGCTGACACATAATTATTATTTTCTTTTATTTCTCTTTTATTATAAAGTGATTTTCGATAGTTTATATGAAAATTTTGCAATACAACGTAACATTTTCTAGCACTTCATTTATGAGAATTTTTACATCAGAAATTGGCACTAAAAATCGAAAACAAAAAATATTTCAGACTGTTTTGAATGAAAACTGAGAAAATAAAACTGATATTGCACTTTCTCCTCTGAATGCAAAAGTGCAAAGAGATTATTACAATTAAAATTTTTTTTTAATGTATTTTGTTGTAAAATGAAGACAAAAGATGCTTAAAATTTAATAGAAAGTTTAAAGTTTTAATTGATCTTAAAGCATAAAATATGACCAACTTTTTACCGAATACAATCATTCATTTTATAGTGTTTTTAACGTTAACTTTAAGATTATCGTACCGGAAAAGGAAAGCTTGTAATAAATCGTTAAATGACTGCTTATTAATCAAAGACATAATGTACTTCTTTTTTATCCTTTGATGATTAATGAGCAACTTTATAAAAATAATAATAAGAATAACGATTTTTTTTTCATTCCAATAATTTCAATGCTCTATAGTCTGATTCTAGTGGCTATTACATCTGTTGAAAAATATTAATAATCAATATTCGTGTTACTCCCCGCCCAGGACACCCGATCTAAAGAAGTGCGAGACTTTAGATCTGTATTAAAACATTTTCTTTAGTCACTGCTCAACAATGATCATGTTTCACGAACAGAAACTCGCCACATTCGTTTTGTTATTTTTTATGTTATTTTTTTGTTATTTATTTATTTATTTATTTTTTAATTATTATTATCTTCTGAAGCAGTATCGGCGAACAAGTGACGCGCATGCCGAACGTTGCACGTAAAATATATATATATATATATATATATATATATATATATATATATATATATATATCTTTTACAAATACTTATAGATAGCATTCAGTTTATGAGGAAAATGCAATTTTATGGAATTTTTACTTTCTTCTATCTTTACAAGAACAAAGTATTGGATTCGTGAAAAATTTCGACGTTCAGTTTTCGATAAATTTATACGTTTTAGAAAATCTTGAACGCAATTTGATGTTTTTTAGAAAGTGGCTGTCTGTCACTCTGTCACTCAGTGAGTCTGCATTTGACAAAAATTTTGTGAGCGCTCTGTCTCGAGAACTAGTGAACGCAATTTTACAAAACTTTAGATTCTATGAACTAGCGTATTATAAATCTCAATAAAAGAGCTCTGTAACGTCTTTTTTTTTTTTTCGCCAAACTATGCAGCATGTAATGTTCTCCAAATTATTTTGCTTCTCCATAAAAATTTAAAAATTTATTTGAAATTTGAGTTTTAAAAGTTAGTTTAACGCATAAACCGTGGCACTAACTTTTTATTAAAATTTGTGCGTCATACTAATATTTTAAAAATTGATCAGAATATTGACAAAAGTAGGAAAAAATGAGCTTCAGTTTAGTTTAGAAATTATAAAACACAATCAGCAGGAAACACTAACACAATCTATCTAAAAACATATTGATATAAAACAGAAAACAAAAATAGGACTCATAATTTAATTCCCCACAAAAAAATTCATAGGATGCAAATTTTAGTCATTTATAAAATATTTCAAAGTATTGAGAATATACAACTCCCTTGCACCGTTTGTAAACAATCAAAGTCATTCTTTCACCACTTTCGTCAAAATATTTTTTAATATAAAAAAATTCCGTCTGACAACTAAAGTAATTTACTTAGTTATAAGAAAATATCTAGTTTTCAGTAAAAAATAATTTTTTTTAAATCTAAACATTTAATTTTATACAGGAAAAAAAAATATTTAAAGAATGGTTTGTTTTCTCACCATCTGCAAGGAGATGGAGATCTACCTAATGAACCTGTTTCAACTTGATATAAGAATAAGGGAAAATAAAACAAAGAAAAACCCATTTATAAAATTTTTAATACGAAATTCGAGATCAATAACCCAGTCATGTTGAATACATGACTGTGTTATTGAATGACTACAGCGTAATAAATATGTTGAAAACAACGTTAATTGAAAACAAAATTTAGATAAGCAATTTGCACGCTAGTAAATCAATCAGTATCTGTACATCTAACAAAATCAAATAACTTCTACAGATAAACTTAAATTGAACATAAAAATAACTGTCACGTAAGAATAAGAAATACCACATCAAGAAATACCAAGAGATTAAAATCTTGGTATGTGAAATCGGTTATTTTGCATAAATTTTGTGCTTATGTGAATTAGTGAATTTAATCTTTTTATGATTGTTTTCTTTTCTAATATATGTTTATTACACGTATAGTCATGGGAAAAAAGTAAACACTTCCTACTAACTTTGCATCAAATTATTGTGGAAGAAAATTGTTAGTACCAAGCGACTGAAAATAAAGTTGATTTTTATATTAGGTACATAAAATTTGTTTAGGAGGCCATCTACATAATACACCAGACAAAACTTTTTTTTCAATAGCAATACTCAAGTTTGATACCATAAATAAATTCTATTTCCTTTAATTAGTCTTAATACAAATTTTCATGAAATTCGCAAGATTAGATTTAAAGAAATGAATTATTTTGAAATGAGTTTATTTTAGGGGTTCTATCCAAATTGAATTTAACAATCAATTGTTAAAATTCTTCACTGAAAAAAAAGTCTATAAATTTACTAAGAATTTTCTGAGAAATTGAGAGACCTAGAACTTTTTTATGTAACTGCAACAAAAGAAATTCATGTAACACAGACATTTGCACTATAAATCAAAAAATATGGAAGATTACGAGAGTTTTTTAGAAAACTGGGATGCATAGAACTTTTCCTGTGATTGAAAAAAACAAACAAATATGTAATTATCCCGGATTATTGATAAAATTTTAGTAAACATACAGATTTATGAAACATATTTTTTTGCCCGTACTAGAAAATTGTATTAAAATATGCTGAAAATTCAAAAATCGCCGAGGACAAAATTTAGTATATTAAACTAAAAGTTTTAAACAGAATTCCATTTACCAATGTAAAAATATCCTATTAAAATCGTTATTAAAAATTCATAAATATCAGAGGACAAAATTTACTACAGTAGTTAAAACACTGTAACTGGAATTCTTTCTCGAATGCCCAGAAATCTCCGTCTAAAACTACCTAATATATATATATATATATATATATACAGTGTTGGAAAAAATTATAAAGCCGATAGAAAAATTTACAAAAATCAAAAAGTAATGGAATCATTGATATCGCAAATTTTATTTACATTTGCATGATCAACATCGCAATAATACGCATAAACTTTGTTTAGAAAAACGGAAGAGAGAGCATAAATTATGCTGATTTCTTAAAACCAATGAAAAACAACTTGGAAAAAATTATAAAGCCGATGGTTCTAGCCTCATTTGGCATGATGCCAAACTTGAGAAAGCAGATCTCCAGTAAAGTTTAGGCAAATGTAAATGTGTTACGTGCATTCATTTTGTATTTGGTGTGTTTAATACAATGCCAAGAGGAAAAAAAATTATCCAATGGTGAACAAATTAAAATATTAACTTTAAATGAAGCTGGAATGTCTGGTTCTAATATTGCAAGAAAAATAGGAAGGTCCAAGGCTGCAGTAAACAGTTTTCTCAGAAATCCCGAAAATTACGGCAGTAAGAAGCGTGCAGGAAGACCGAAATCCTTAACTCTAAGGCAATCAAGACAAATCCGGAAGCTAGCTTGCGCAGAAAAAATGTCGTCAGCTCAAATTAAAGAACAGTTACAATTACCCTGTACAAGCCGAACGGTAAGAAATGTTTTAAGCAACAATCCCATTGTTCAATTAAAAAAATTTAAAGGAAAACCTCCTCTTTCTAAGCACCACAAAAAGGCTCGCTTAGACTTTGCACGAAAACATTTAACTGAAGGCACAAATTGGAGAGATGTTGTCTTTTCCGATGAAAAGAAATTTAATTTAGATGGACCCGACGGCTATAAATTCTTTTGGCATGATTTACGACAGGAACCTCACATTTTTTCAAAGCGTCAGTTTGGAGGTGGTTCGGTAATGGTTTGGGCTGCATTTGCTGCCTGTGGAACCACTCCAATTGTCTTCATGCATAACAAAATGAATTCAGTTATGTATCAAGATATATTAGGAGATAATTTATTACCCATTGCTCCTCTTATAACTTCGGGAGACTGGACATTTCAGCAGGACAACGCTTCCGTTCTGGTTTGAAGTCAACTAAATCTTGGCTGGAAGCTAATCAGGTGAAATGCCTTCAATGGCCAGCTCGTAGCCCCGATCTGAACGTAATAGAAAATCTCAGGGGAATTTTAGCCCGAAATGTTTACAAAAATGGACGACAATTCAATTCAAAGTTAGATTTGATGAATGCTATTAAAAACTGCTGGAACAATATTGATGCAAGTACTTTGTGTGGTCTGATAAATTCAATGAACAAGAGACTAGTCAAAGTCATCGAAAAAAAAGAGTCTCACATCGATTATTGATGAAATACATGTATCGACTTTATAATTGTTTCCAACTTTCTTTGTACAGAAAATTTTCTTAAGTCTATTAACCTTTTATTAATGTAGTTAATAATGAATTTCTTTTTTTCTTTACTTCCTTGTAGCATATAATGTATATGTATGAAATTTCACAAATATTCCATGTTTTGTTTTTTAATTATATCATATTTTCAAGTGGCTTTATAATTTTTTCCACCACTGTATGTATATATATATATATATATATATATATATATATATATATGTATAAGAAAAAGGAAAACAAAATTTATTATATTAGTGTAAAATTTTGAAACCAAATACCTTTACCAGTACGAAAACTAACAGAAAAACGTGAAAAAACTCAAAAAGCACCAGAAAAAAAATTCGTGAAAAAAAAAAAAAAAAAAAAAAAAAAAATTATGTACGAATTCCAAAGAAAACAAAATTCGTTACAAAATTCATAATAAAAGATTCTTTCACAAACTTTAAAAAATCACTGCGGAACATGATAAAACGCTAAAAATCACGTTAACAATCCCAAAAAATTCCAAAATCGCAAAGGACAAATTTTTCTACAATGTGCTGTATCTGGTTAGAGTTAAAAATGTCTATTATAACCTGAAATCTTTCACGAATGTACAAAAAGAGTCGTAAAATGCGAAAAATCGATAAACGTCGCTAAAAATTTCATTCAAAATCGCTAGAAGTTGAAGAATTGAGTAGGGCATAATTTGCTGCATTAAGATGAAATTTTGAAACTTAGTTTATTTAACTAAGAGAAAAAATTAGTGTGAAACGAGAAAAAGCTATAAAAACTGCATAAATTATTTCCATAAAAAATAAAAATCGCTGTATGAATTTCGTATGAGCTTTATTGAAAGAGGAGATTTAATGTGTTTATTTTAATGTGCTGAAAAGCTGAGACCAGATTTCTTTTATTAATTTGGGTAAATCGGCGTGAAACGTGAAAAAATGTATAAATGATCTCATTTAAAAAATTTAATTAAAATAAATCTGAAATCGGGTTTCGAGGTGCATCTTACAGATATTAGAGATACCTTCTTGCCGAATTCTGTAGCTCTGCGTGCAGCGATCTTTACAGAACACAATGTACACAGAGACAAATAAGCACACAAACTTGTTTCTTTGTTATTAAAGATTTAAAGTATACGTAAAATCAGTCAGTACAAAAAAACAAAACAAAAAAAAGTTATATAAAGGTTTTAATAAACACTCCTATATATACTATATATAAAAAAAAAAGCTTTGCCGCCTTGTTGTTTTCATTAGTTATATTCACAAGTAAAATTCAGCAGGAAAGGTTAATATTTTATCAAGTGCTTCTTAAAGAAACTATTTTTTTAATTCTTGAAAGGCGCTAATTTTTCTGGTTAATCAATAATGAATTTGCAAAATCTGCATTTTTCTTTAATTGTGCGAGAAGATAAACACTGATTTCATGCAAGCGATAAAATCTTATTCAGGTGAAGAAGAAGAGTTTTTATTGTTGATTGATCTTGTGATTAATTTTAATTAAGTAATCAAATAGACTCTGTCACTTTTCAGAAAGATTGCGACAGGAAATGATTTGTACGCTAATGAATTTGAATTATTTATTTATTTGTTTTAAAACTGTGTAGCAATATTTGAATATGGGTCTTGCTATATTAACTTAATATCTATATAGCTATATCAACTTAATATAGCAAATTATATTATATATAATTTGCTATATAATGTTGAAATTTGAAACTTAATTTATTTTACTAAGTGAAAAAACTGGCGCGACACTTGAAAAAACTCTAAAAATCTGCACAAAAAATTCATTTAAAAGTTCAAACATCACTCTAAGAATTTCGAATAAACTTTATTGAAAGAAGTCAAAATTCACTTTGATATGTTTAACATATCAAATTGAAACAGGTTTTCTTTTATTAATTTCATGAAGCGTGGAAAAATACAGATAAGATATAAAAAAAACTAATACAAAAATCCGAAATAGGGTTTTGAGGAGCATACTATTCACTGTAAAAAAAAATCTGTTATTTTTACAGAAATAAACTATTTTAAAGAAAAACAGTTTTTTCTGTAAAAAAAAGACTGCATTTTGTAATTTTTGCAGAAAAAAATCTGTATTTTTTTTTTACAGAAAAGGCTAAATTAGACAGTTTTCCACTGACGCCAAAATCGACGGTTTTTACATACCAATTTGAGAGTTTTGTTATTATTTATTTATTTATTTATTTTAACAGTGCAGATAAGATACCTTTCTGCTGAATTCTGCAGCTTTATGCGTGTAGTATAATTTTCAGAACACAACGTACACCAGAGACAAACAAAGCACACAAACTTGTTTTTTTGTTATTAAAGATTCAGAGTATACGTAAAATCATGTCTGTAACCCCCCCCCCCCCCAAAAAAAAAAAATTATATAAAAACCTTTTAATAAGCACTCATATATATTATGTCTAAAAAGAGCTTTGCCACCTTGTTGTTTTCATTAGTTATATTCACAAGTAAAATTTAACTGGAAAAGTTAATATTTTATCAAGTGCTTTTTAAAGAAACTATTTTTTTAGTACTTGAAAGGCGCTAATTTTTCTGGTTACTCAATAGTGAATTTGCTAGAAGAAGAAGATATTTTATTGTTGACTGATCTTCTGATTAAATTTAATTAAGTAATCAAATAGATTCTGACGCTTTTCGATGAGATTGCGACAGGAAGTGATTTGTACGATAATGAATTTGTATCATTTATTTATTTTAAAACTGTGTTGCAATATTTGAATGTGAGTCTTGCCTTTTTGTGAGCTTTTATGTTATAAAAATGTAAAAATATTAGCGTTTAAAGTACCAATAATTTTAAATTTTAAGCATGCCGGTTTACGTAGCATATAGCATACCGTTCTCAAGGCTAAGTATGGTGGAAATTAGCTCTATATATATATGATGCATGGGATTCAAGATAAAGATTTATATAGCAGAAACAAGATTAATTATACAATAAATTATATTTAAAAGAAAAAAAAAACAATAAATCATTTATCACTAAACATTATTGAGAGACGAATCATATTTTAACTTCACTGTAAGAAAAAAAAATGCACTGGTAATCGGAACACCAATATAATTCTCTGTTTTTAACAGAAAATTTCCCGCAAATTTCAGAAAATTTTCCGTTTTTTCTTTGTATTAACGGGAAATTTTCCGTTAAAAAACAATAAATTGTACTGATGTCTCGATTACCAATATAATCTCCGTAAAATCATCCTTTTTTTTCTTTTTTTTCTTAACAGTGTTTAGTTTATTTAAAATAATTTCTAAACCGATTTCTTTACATGCACTTAACTTCATTGAAGAATTTTATATTTATAAAAAGTTTGAAAATATTGTTAATTGTGAATTAGCTATTCCCCCATTATAAAATTGTTGGAAATATTATATAAAAACTTCTTTTTCTTATTTTTGTTTTTTATGCAATTCTCATTACTTCAGTTCCATTTCCCCATCTATTTTCCTATTAGTTATTACATGAAGTCCCCTGTTTTTTCATTGGTTAGTAAAGTTTCAACTTGAATCCCAATCTCTTCTAAATATTTCAGCAAATTTCTACCATCCTTAGCACTGAGAACAGTATGCTATAAACTAACGAAACCGGTACGCTTAAAATTTTAAAATTATTTATTAAAATAAATTTAATAAAATATTATTTTTCAAAAATGAATTTTAAATTATGCTTTCAACGTCGATATTTTTACATTTTTATTAACCCTCTCGGGACTCATTTTTTTTTTTTCAACTTTTAGAAAAATTTACTTTTACCTTAATAACATTAACATTTGCTATCCAAATAGATTAATTAGTGTTTAACGAATAAATTCATTGTCTGAAAGATAACAAACGTAGTTGTTTTGCGTACTATTCAATTAATATTCATATGACAATAGGATAAGGAAACTTTTTTGAAGATCATTAGAAAATATTGTATTACAATAAGATTTAACATAAATTACAACTTTCTAATACATTTAGCGTCTTATTACACATGATACTTTCAGGAAAGTTGCTTTTATTTTAAATTTGAAGCGTGAAATATATGTTTAAAATAAAAGAATCGCAAACGGGCCGAAGAGAATTAAGCAAATAATAATAATTATTATTATTACTAATTGCCTAAAAATAAATGAAGTCATATAATAAATACATAGATATATACTAACATTACTATGTGCAAATAGTACGAAAAGTATTTCTTAAAACAAAATAATACTCCATTGAAAGACATGTACTATTGATAGTATACCAGACCCAAAAGGGTTAAATTGCAACAAACTTCATCTTAATAATTAATAGAAACTTTTTTTTCTTACAGACTTTATAAAATTTTAATAATTAACATTTTTTTAAAATTTCAAGATGAATTTTGTCTGGATTATTTTTGTATCCTCTTATATTTATTAGAACTTTATTGAAAATTATCTTTATGTTTATTAAATGTTCAAATGGATACCATTAATTAGAACTGTACCAAAACAATTATCTAAAATGTAATAAACACCCCCATCATAGGTAAAAAATAAAAATAAACAACAACAACAACAAAAAAAAAAACTTTTTTGCCTTGTTGTTTTCATTAGTTACATTCAGAAGTAAAGATTGGTGAAAAAGTTAACATTTTATCAAGTGCTTCTTGAAGAAAGTACTTTTTTATACTCGAAAGACGCTAATTTTCCTGGTTAATCAATAATGAATTTGCAAAAACTGCGTTTTCACTAATTGTGTGTGAAAATAAACTGATTTCATGTTAAGGGTAAAATCATATTCAGATATAGAAAAAGAGTTTTTATTGTTGATTGATCTTGTGATTAAATTTAATTAGGTAATCAAATAGACTTTGCCATTTTTCGTTAAGATTACGGTAGGAAATAATTTTTACATTAATGAATTTGTATTGTTTCTTTCTTCATTTTCTTTCTCTTAAAATGTGTTGTAACAGTTAATAGCGCTTTCTTTCAATGAATATTTGTTATATTTGATTTTTTAATCACATTTAGTTAAAATGTTTAAATATCTGTTAATCAAAAGACTATTTATATAAATCATGGAAAATGGAAGGCTACATTTTTTGATAAATTTTGAGATCTATCGTGCAATTTATAAATCATATAAAAAGTGCTTTGAGATAGTGTCTTTAAAAATATTTATGAAGAACACTGTTTTTGACTGCTAACAAAAAATAAATAGTTAAGACTGTGTTAAAATATTACTTTCTAAACTTCAATAAAGATTTTCATGTTCAGTGGAAAAGGTTACAAAATATCCTGATCCCAATAAAAGCGCAATGGAAAATGGGCCGCTGAAAGTTATATCACTTGAATCAATTATTTCTAACTTTGTTTTTCATGCTTTATGTATACATATAAAGGGTGTCCACTTTCAACATTGCCCGATAGGTATATACTAAATCATTAGTTATAGTAATATAGTTCCAATAATAAAAATGTTTTAAATGAGATTAAAAAAAAAAAAAAAATCTTCTAAAAATCACTTTGGATTAATAAAAATATATATTTTTTTAATTACGAAATTTAAATTTTTAATTCATTTTCCCGGTCCTATGATTGAAAACAATGTTTTCCTCCTATATCATTATGTAACGGAATTCCTTTGTGTAGCTCTGCAAATGCATACAAAACATTTTTTGCCCCACATATTGCACAGACTGTATATTTTAGTACACTTCAGTAAATGCATATCAATTTTATGCTGTTTTAAAGGCTGTAAAATTATTCAGATGAACTTGAAACAATTTTTTCAAATTTATCCTAATGTACCGGAATACTTTTGATTGTCCAGATAGGAATACAACTTATAAAAAAAATTAAATTTCGAAGCATTAAGAGTCCTGAGACCACCTAATAATAAAAATTTGTGCACAAGTTCATCTAAAGCACTGCTAATTCTATCTTTAGTTACCCTAATTATAATAATAAACTTCCCATTTCAAATAAAATGACGTATTTGTAAAAAAAAAAAAAAAAAAAAAAAAAAAAAAATAGTACAACATTTAATAATAGAAATTTTCTCTGACCATGGCCGTGGGAATTACAGGTCGAAAGTACTCAGAAAATATAAATAAGATATTTATTTTTAACTAGTATTATAATTTTTGTCGCCTTATAAGCAAAACGATGAGGTTTTTAAAGTTCGTATTAAGTATATACTATTCTATCATCTTACACTGTAAAAAGAAAAAAAAAAAATCTGTAATCCTACAGATGTAAAGTTACCGAAATCTGTATGCTTACTAACATTTTACTTGTACACTGTACAGAAGAAGATGTAAATCTACAAAACTAATTTTTGTAAAGCTACAGAAAATAGTAACTTTACAAACGAATTTACTAAAATTACAGTTATCTTATTAAAATTTTACCTGTAACCTAGATTTTAGTTACATAAAGAATTCTAGGAAACCCATTTTCCTAAAAAATTCTTAGTGACCTTATAGAATTTTTTTTTCATTTTCAGATCAAATCTGTATCTATTACATGAATTTTTGCCGTTGCCATTACTTAAAAAGTTCTAGCAATCCCAGTTTCCTTGAAAACGTTTAGCAAATTTACAGATTTTTTTTTATCTTTTTCTTTCTTTATCTTTATCTTTTTTTTCAGTGTACTATTAGAGCCACTTCAAATACCTATTTTATATTCTTATTATTATCTTAAACAATGTATATAACTTCAAAATGCAAAAATATACGAAATAATATAGATGCAATCGTTCCAACAAATTTTAAACTTCTGTTTTTCAGTTATTATTTCAGAGAATATTTTTCAGTCTTTTTTAAGCTCTCGATGTATATCTTTTCTTTATGATACCACGCTGCTTTATCGCAACTCTCTTTTATATAGTAGTAATAATAAAAAAAGAGCGCAAGATCTCCGAAGCTTTTCTCTATTTATAAAAGAAGTGTCTATTTCACATGAAAATAGATTCTTTTTTTCACTCCGTGAAAACGCAGCCTTATATTTAAACTCCAATTTATCGATTGAAGATAGATCTTAAAAGAACGGATAAAGGGAAGTAAATGCTTTCTCTATCTCTTGGAGGAGAAAGATCTGTCTGCGTTTCGAACGGATGCTGTTTTATTTTATCTCTCGTAGAAAACACTAAAGCTCACAAAAGGAAAAATATAATATTTAAAAAATATTTTACGTTTGTTATTCGGAAAATATATCTGATATAGAATATAATTTGAATCAAGCTTTTCAAAAGCTACAAAATTCCAAAAAAAAATTCTTGGTTTTCTAAAAAAATTCTTGGTAACCTTACAGATTTTTTTTATTTACAGTGCAAACATATATCTGATATATGAATTTTTGTTGTTGCCGTTATATAGAAAGTTCTAAGAATCCTAATTACTTAGAAAATATTTAGTAATTTTACAGATTTTTTTAAAAAAGTGAACCATCAGCTATCCTAATAATAATAAAGTATTCCATTTCAAATGAAGTAACATATTTTTATCAATGAAACAGCATTTAATAAAAAAAAAATATATATATTCTATGACGATGGCCGCAGGATTTGCAGGCCGAAAATACTCAGAAACTTTTAATAAGATTTTTACTTTTAACTTATACCTTATTTTTTGTCGTCTTAAAATGGTGAGGTTTTTAAACTTTATAATATGTATTTACTATTCTGTCATTTTACTTTAAAATATAGAAATCATAGCCATTTCAAATAATCTTTATATATTCTTAACTATTGTCTTAAACAATGCACTTTACTTCACCATGTAGAAACATGAATTTTTGTTGTTGCTCTTATATATAAAAAGTTCAAGGAATTTTACTTTCCTAGGAAAAGTTTAGTAACTTTACAGATTTTTTTTTTATAAAGTACCTTTAGTTACCTTATTAATAATAAAATGTTCTTATTTTAATGAAGCGACGTATTTTTATCAATTGAACAACATTTAATAATAAAAAAATTTTCTAACGATAACCGTGGCAATTGCAGGCCGAAAATATTAAGAAAGTTTAAATAAAATATTCATTTTTAATTTCTAACATAATTTTTGTCATCTTTAATAAAAATGGTGATGTTTTTAAAGTTCATTTTGTGTATATATTATTCTGTAATCTTAATTTAAAATTTAGAAACTAACCGCTTCAAATATCTGTTTATATGTTCTTATTATATCTTTAACAATGTATTTTACTTCAACATGCAAAAATATAAGCAATATTATAGATGTGCGCGCTAAATCCTTCCAACAAATTTTAAGTTTCTGTTTTTCAGTTATTAGTTCAGAGAATATTATTCAGTCTTTTTTAAGCTCTCGATGTATATTTTTTCTCTACGATACCATGCCGTTTTATCGCAACTCTCTTTTATATAGTAGTAGTAATAATAAAAAAAAAGAGCAAAATCTCCGAAGCTTTTCTCTATTTATAAAAGAAGTGTCTATTTCACATAAAAATAGATTCTTTTTTTCACTCTCGTGAAAACGCAGCCTTATTTTTAAACTCCAATTTATCGACTGAAGATAGATCTTAAAGAACGGATAAAGGGAAGTAAATGCTTATTCTATCTTTTGGAGGAGAAAGATCTGTCTGCTTTTGGAACGGATGCTGTTTTATTTTATCTCTCGTAGAAAACACTAAATCTCACAAAAGGAAAAATATAATATTTAAAAAATATTTTATGTTTGTTATTCGGAAAATATATCTGATATAGAATATAATTTGAATCAATCTTTTCAAAAGCTACAAAATTCCAAAAAAAATTCTTGGTTTTCTAAAAAAAATTCTTGGTAACCTTACAGATTTTTTGATTTACAGTGCAAACATGTATCTGATACATGAATTTTTGTTGTTGCCGTTATATAAAAATTTCTAGGGATTCTAATTTCCTAAAAAAAATTACAAATTAATAGATTTTTTTTTTTTTTTTTTTTTTTTTTGTGTACCTTTAGCTATTTTTTCCCAACAACAATAAAGTGTTTGATTTCAAATTACGTGAAGTATTTTTTCAATAGAACAACATTTAACAATAAAAATGTTCTCTGACTTTAACCGCGGGAATCGCAGGCCGACAGTACTAAGACATTTTAAATACAATATTCCTATATATATTTAAGATACTAATCAATTTCTTGATTAATTTTCCGCAGTGAAATTACGCCTGATATTTTAAATACGTGAATATCCATACTTCTACTAAGCGTGAGACCAACTCAGTGAAAAATGTCCAAGCCGGGAATCGAACCCAGAATCGTCCTCGTAGCTTAAATGGTAGAGCACTTGGAGCGCTATTCCAAGGGTTCCGGGTTCGATTCCCGGATTGGACATTTTTCACTGAGTTGGTCTTACGCTTAGTAGAAGTATGAATATTCACGTATTTACAATATTCCTTTTTAACTTGTAACACACTGTAAAAAAAAAAAAAATTCAAGAGGTTACTAAAAATTTTTTAGTAAATTTGTATTCCACAGAATTTTTTAGTAATCATTACAAACTTTTTTTTTTTTTTTTTTTTTTTTTTTTTGCAAGTGAAACAAACATTTCTTTTGTAAACTGAACAATAAACTGAACAGTAAACTGAAATATTTTTTTGTATAACTAACTTAAAACTTTTTAATATGAGCCACCAAGCAAATTTTAGTAATAGCTCCAAAATTAATTTTAGTAACCATTACGTGTGTCCGAAGGGCAGGAGCTTCCTTCGAGCGGCATCCAGTAGGTAAAATGACAGACTTCTGAAACGGAAGATTTTCGGCTAAGCCGCAATAGATGGCAGCACCAAACATTGCTAAATGCTCTGTTTTGACATGTTTCTAAAGGGGAGGAAAAGCTCAGAAATCATTACCCATGGTAACTGCTACGACAGGATTTTCATAATCCCTTTACATAACGAGTACTTACATTGAATATATTCGGTGCATATTTGGTGGCGTCAGCATCGAACCCGGGTACTTTCAGCCTGGAATTCGATGCTATGACCACTAGGCTATCACGGCCACGCCAAGTGAGATTTAGTAATAGCTATTAAAGTGTAAAACTATTAACTCTATTCATTGGTAGCTTTTTTCTAGTAATTCTTACAGATTCCTTGTAACCGAGTAAGATTACAAAAAAAAAAAAAAAAAAAAAATTAGTAATTACAAGGATCACTAAAATTTTTTTAGTAGATCGACCCCCTTTTTTTACAGTGCATAATTTTTTTCGCCTTGTAGGAGAAACGGTGAGGTTTCTAAAGTTCAATTTGTGTATTTACAGTTCTGTAATCTTACTTTAAAATAATGAAATTATAGCGAATTCAAATACCTATTTATAAATTCCTACTATTATCTTAAACAATGTATTTTGCTTCAACACACAAAGATATAAGAAATATTATAGGTATGATCGCTGAATCCTTCCAAAAAATTTAAGCTTCTGTTGTTTGAGTTATTATTTCTAAGAATATTTTTCAGTCTTTTTAAAACTCTCGATCTATATTATTTTCTCTGTGATACCATGCTGCTTTATCGCAACTCTCTTTTATGTAATAGTAATAATAAAAAAAAGAGCGCAAGATCTCCGAAGCTTTTCTCTATTTATAAAAGAAATGTCTGTTTCACATGAAAATAGATTCTTTTTTTCACTCCCGTGAAAACGCGTTGCCTTATTTTAAAACTTCAATTTATCGATTGAAGTTGGATAGATCTTAAAGAACGGATAAAGGGAAGTGAGTGCTTTCTCTATCTCTTGGCGGAAAAAGATCTGTCTGCGTTCGAAACGGATGCTGTTTTATTTTATCTCTCGTAGAAAACACTAAAATTCATAAAAGGAAAAATAGGCCCATTTTGGCATAAATTAACCTATTTTTAAAAAAATATATAATTTAAAAAATATTTTTCATTTGTTATTTGTAAAATATATCTGACGTAAAATATAATTTGAATCAATCTTTTCAACAGTTACAAGATTCCTAAAAAATTCTTAGTTTTCTAAAAGAAGTTTTAGTAACCTTACAGAGTTTTTGATTTATAGTGCAAATATTTATCTGTTGCATGAATTTTTGCTGTTGTCGTTATATAAAAAGTTATAGGAATCCTACTATCCTAGAAAAAGTTTAGTAATTTTACAGATTTTTTAAAATAATTATTACAATGTATTTTAGCTATCTTTATAATAATAAAGTGTTCCATTTCAAATGCAGTAAGGTATTTTTATCAATGGAACAACATTTAATAATAAAAAATTTCTCTAACTATAACCGCGGGAATTGTATTCCAAAAATACTAAGAAAATATAAAATTTTCATTTTTAATTTCTAACATAATTTTTTACATCTTTTAAGTAAAACGGTGAAGTTTTTAATGTATACACAAAATATCATCATATGTTCATACACAAAATGAACATAATGTGCACACAAAATGTTCATTTTGTGTATTTACTATTTTGACATCTTACTTTAAAACATGGAAATTATAGCCACTTCAAATACCTATTTATAAATTCCTACTATTATCTTAAACAATGTATTTTACTTCAGCACACAAAGATATAAAAAATATTATAGATAGGCTCGCTGAATCCTTCCAACAAATTTTAAGTTCCTGTTTTTTAGTTATTATTTCTGAGAATATCTTTCAGTCTTTTTTAAGCTCTCGGTGTATATTTTTTTCTCTATGATACCATGCTATTTTATCGCAACTCTCTTTTATATAGAAGTAGTAATAATAATAAAAAAAAGATCGCAAGATCTCCGAAGCTTTTCTCTATTTATAAAAGAAGTGTCTATTTCACATGAAAATACAGATGTAGAAAATCACATGTAGATTCTTTTTTTCACTCCCGTGAAAACGCAGCCTTTTTTTTAAACTCCAATTTATCGATTGAAGATAGATCTTAAAGAACGGATAAAGGGAAGTAAATGCTTTCTCTATCTCTTGGCGGAAAAAGATCTGTCTGCATTCGGAACGGATACTGTTTATTTCATCTCTCGTAGAAAACACTAAAGTTCACAAAGGAAAAATATGGTATTAAAAAAATATTTTATGTTTGCTATTCGGAAAATATATCTGAAATAGAATATAATTTGAATCAGTCTTGTAAACGGCTACTAGTCTCACACATTCATTTAAAAATAAATAAATAAATAAATAAAAAATAAATAAATAAATAAAATAAAATCAGGAATTAATAAAAATTATGCTACACAAAAATGCAGGTTTTTACAAGATCTTTTTTGTGAACATTATATACCTTATCTACACTGTACAAAAAAAAAAAAAAGAAAAAAAATGTAAATCTATAAATTTAGTTTTTGTAAAGCCTGTACCTTTACAAACAAATCTACTAAAATTACAGTAATTTTACTAAAATGTTACTTGTAACAGGGTTTCCAAGTACGTAAAAAGTTCTAGGCATCCCAGTTTCTAAAAAATTCTAAGTAACCTTACAAATTTTTTTTTGATTTACAGTGCTATTGTGTATCTGTTAAATGAATTTTTGCTGTTGCCTTTACATGAAATGTTTTAGAAATCGCAGTTTCCTAGAAAACTTTTAGTGTCTTTACAGATTTTTCTTTCTTCCTGTCTTATTTGCTTTTTTCTTTTATTTCTTTTTTCTTTTTACAGTGTATATTATTATAGAAAAAAAAGAAAGAATAGAGATGAAGTATAGTAGCTCGGGGTGACGTCAAAAATGTAACCCTAAAATCAAACACAAACACAACCATGTGTTTTCTCAATAAAAAAGAGAAAACTTTTGGAAATGCAATTTTTAATTCATTATACACTGAAATGCTACTTTAGAATGCTTAAATATAAGCAAATCATTTTCATTTTGAGAAAAATTGCACGGCTGATGTCAAAGAATTCGTTCCCTGTTTCACTTGATTGTATGGGCCGAATGGGAATTTAAATTTGAGCGATAACACAGCATATCGCAAACCGATTTTATGACATGCTGCACCTCCATGGTACATTATAAAAGAACAAATGCGTTGGTGCGTAACATTGACGTATTTTTGACTGTGACAAGAGCATACGATCATATTTAACTTTTATTTACTTTTATCGCAATTTTTTTAAACGTCTAAATATTGTACATTTTCAATTTTTACACCTTCCTATATAGCGAAGAAAATGTACTTAAATGCAATTTGTTTGAAAACTGTAGCAGTTTACTCAAATCTTATTATTTTAAAAATAATTCTCAAGCATGAATTTTTTTTAAAATTTACCTCTATTGCATGTAGACTATGCTAAAGATATAGTTAATGTGTCAATTTCGTTTAGATTTAGATATTTGTTTTATATTTTTACACTCTAGGAAAAATTTATGCATTTTACTACTTCAATTTCCATATTTTTACGAATTTGTTACTTTTACAGTGTAATACTGAAACTAAACCCCTTTAATTTTTAGAGAAAATGAAAATTAATCCATGTTTATAAAACTTTTTGATTCATTCACCATATTACTTTCGGAAAACACCCCATAAAAATACGTGTAATCTGCTAACTATATATATATGTATGTAAGAAAAAATAATTTTTTTGGTAATTAATCCTTAGTTATTTACTTCCGAATTCTTTTAGCGATGAATTTTTTCTTTTCTTTTTAAAATACCTCAACATATTACTTTTAATTCCATACCTTTAATCAACTTTTTTATTTTATTTTATTAAAAAAAAATAATAATAATCTTTCAAAACAATTATTTTCTTTAAAAAAAATCCCATTACTTAAATTAATTTTGTATCTATCGCATAATATCAATTATTTTCTTCTCCCAAATTGTTCGATTACCCAAATTTCCCCTTCAGTGGTTTTGTTTAAATGCAGATCCCAGTTAACTTATACGCGACTGTGAAAGAGAACCATTCTTTCTGTTTTTGTCAGCGGGTTAAATATCATTGGTTAAAAGTAATTTTTCAAAATTTAATTGGTAAATTAAGAGTTTGTCGTGAAATCCCTTTTTTCCCGCGTTGATAACTTATATAAAGGATTACGTTGGCTTCGGAATTCAGTTCAGTTTTAGACAACTTTTTATGCGTGTCCATATTTTAAGTGTCACTTGATGAAATCTGACGCAATGGGTGAATCTCGACGGCGATAACATCATTTTGTTTTTTATGTCGGTATCTTATAGTGGTACCAAGTTTATACTGTGATGTGAAACACGAATAGGGGCTCAAAAAATGTACGGCGGTTCTGTCTAATTTATGTGGGAAATATCCCAAAGGAATTCATTGTGTTTTACCATCTTGTGCCACACGATTTCTATATATTCGATAGAGTATTTTTGCTAAGTGGAATGGTTTAGAGCAGAATTTTACCTATATACATATTACTTATTTATTTATTTATTTCTAGGGGGGGGGGAGTGAATTACAGTCTTCTAATTAATTTTTGTCTACACATGTGAGCCTACTTTCAAAAATACATTGAAAAAAAAAATTGGACTTTTGTAGCTTTTGAAATGATAAATTCTTTTAGTTTTTATTTGTATTTTTTAAAACACTATTTTAAGATAATAGTACAAAATTTCCTTTAAAAAATCTAAACATTTCTACCCACAAAGTAAATTTTATTCTCAAGCAAAATCAGACGATGTTTGAAAAAGAAAAAATGCGCAAAGGATAAATAACACGTAAAAAGCCAGAGAGAAGAAGGAACACTCGGGGAAAAAATGTTAAAAGAAAAACAAAAATCTGAAAAACTTAGGATAAAGATAAAAGAAGCGAAAAATAGTGGAAATGCAGAAGTACTGATTATTCAAGACTTAGTGTGGCATTGGCATGTGCAGTTTTTCAATCAATACTATGTTTTATTTTTCGAGAGTGCCATGTTGTTTTTCAAACTAAATATCTCTGATCGTTTTGTTAGACTATTCCTGATTTTGATTTCCGATTCTGCATTATTTAGAAGCAAAAGAATTGATGAAAATTAATTTTTAGGGTTTTGTTTATCTGACGAAACCCTATTCCTCTCTGTACTCTGTCTGTCTGTTAGTCACAGAGTCCATATACAAAAACTATATAAGTCAGATTATTCAAATTTTGTGTACTTACAGCTGAATACCTCGTGTTACACAACAAACCATAAAATTTTGAAAAAGTCTATTACTTTAATTAAATTATTTTTTTCAAAGTTATCCGTTCGTTTTTGTGTTTTACATTTTAAAATAGAACTTAATTGGAATGCTTTACTATCACACCAAGTTCTGACTATTTTAAAAACTTGGTTATAGTACGAATACACCTCATTAGCTATTTTCCGACTTTTTTTTCTTACTGTTTCTTTTAGAGTACTCTACTTACCATTTAACATTTTTTTTTCTCTTCATTTGTAAGATAAAAGTGCGTGCCAAAAATAAAATTATTGGCTTGTCCTGGCACTTTTGAATGATCTCTCTCTCTCTCTCTTTCTCTTTAGTTAAATAAAAGATTTCGTGTATCCGTAAGTTGTAATCATTTTACAATAATAATTGAATAGCGTAGTGATGATAAGAGAGTCCTTGAAATATCATTTATAAAAGAGTTACAGAGAATTATGCTGCTAAAAATAATAAAGTTATTTAAAAAAAAACAATTCCTCTTAACATATTATTAGAGATACAGATTATTCTAAGGTTTATTTTTTTTCAGAATGTAATACTTGTAAGTGTTTAAATTATTGAGGCTTTGACATCAGCTTAAACGCAAATAATGCCTTGTATTTCGATTATTGAATATTTTGAAACTGTAAAAATAATTTATTTTTAGAGTATGTAATTTATTAAATTTTACAAATTATTATCTTACACAATAAATAGTATATTGTATTTTGCATTTTTATTATATTGTACCAAGTTCCATCTTAAAGGCTTACTTCGGTCATACGAAAAGACCCGTTTGCTAATGTTATTCCTATGGAAGGTACTTATAAGGATATTTGGTTAACATGCTATTCTTTCATAATAGGCAGCAACAAAAAAAATTTCTTTTTTAACTTTTTAAAAATTTTTTAAGGCGATCTCCCCGCGAAATGATAATTTTATTTGGTAATTTTATTTGGTAATTTTATAGTAATTAAATAGTGTAATGCTTTTAAGTTAGGTTTTGAAATATCAATAGCTTAAGAGATGCAGGGAATAATGTTAAAAAATAATAATAATATAATTTAAAAACAATCATACGACTTAAAACATTATTAGGGATGGAGGCTACGTGTAGGTTAAATTTTTATAGAAAAATGTGCTGTTTGTCAACGTTAACAATATAAAAAATTGAAAACTAAAATAAATATTTCATCCTGTGTTTTGATTATTTAAAAATCACTCAAATATTTATTTTTATTTGTTTTGTCACTGGGTTTTTTTTATTTATTTATTTATTTATTTTTTAAAGAAAACAGAAGGTCAGTTCTCTAAAGAAAGTTTATAAAACTATTTTTATTGCTATTTTCATATTTAACAAACAAACAAAAATAATTCGTTACAATGTAAACAAGTTGGAAATTGCACATGAAGCGTAACAAATGAGGTGCGTTCGTACTATAACGAAGTTTTAAAATATTCAGATTTTGCTGGTATAGTAGAACGTACTTTGGATACAGTATAGTGGTCGAAATCTTTGTGTTCCTGTAAATATGCAGGGAGTAATTTTTATTATACTTCATTAACATATATCTTATTCATAAAATGTGAAGTAGTTTAATATAATTAAAACATGCCCCAAACAATGTTTCCCCGTATAACTTTATTAAGTGGAATACATTTGTGTGGCCCTGTAATTTAATAATAAATATTCTTTGCATCCCAGATTGTACAGAAGGTATATTTTAGTACATACTTCTTCGATTCATGTCAATTCTATTATATTCAAATGAGTGCAACACCATTCAAATGCATTTGAAACATTTTCCCCATTGATCGTAATGTAACGGAATACTTTTGATTGTCCTTGTAATTGATCTATGCATCCGATTTTCATAACATTTGAAATGACTCGACAAAATTATGTAATAAATATACGTTTTAAATTTCAAACGATTAAAATGCATTTGAAATTTTTTCCCCATTGACCGTAATGTAACGGAATACTTTTGATTGTCCCTGTAATTGATCTATTCATCCGATTTTTATAAAATTTGAAATGACTTGACAAAATTATGTAATAATTATATATTTTAAATTTCAAACGATTCGGTTGGGTAGTTTTTGCATTGTTATATGCGGACAGACAGACCGACGGACTGAGCGACAACAATAGGTGCTACGTATTTACATAATTACGAACGCACCTAAAAAGAGAGAGAAAGAGAAAAGGAGGGGGTTGTGTTTTAAAAATTGTTGTTCTTACTTTTTAAATTTAGGATTATTCTTGGGAGGTTTTCGGCTACCAATTTAACTTTTCCAATTTCCGCTTGTTTATTTTTGTTTCTAATAATCCTGAAATGTTTAACATTAATTTCTTGAAAACTATCTTTCACCTTTTTAATTACTAATAATCCTTATTATGTCGATATTTATTTATTTTAATAGCTATCTTTCTTTTATTATATATAGTTATTTATTTTAATTATAGTTAGAATTTTTTTCATGACTCCCTGATGTTGTTAGCAAGACGTTTCCCTTTGATCTGGATGTGAAATACCATCTAAACACGAAGCCCATAAACTTACATTCTTCCATAAAAACTGGTGGATCTTTTATTATATGTCTGAATCCATTAATTTTAACTTGAATACTTATTTTAACTAATAATTTATTTTTTAAATAAATTATTGATGAGATTCAAAATAAGAGTATCATCACATTTTTTTTGTTTAATTAACTTTACCAAAACTATAACGAACCTGTTTAAGAAACAGGTTAAAAAAAAAAAAAGATGAAATTTGTGCAGATTTTTTAAAGCACAAATTTCTGTTTAAAAATTATGTATTGTTTAAAAAGCTCTCTATTCAATCCCGTACTTTAATTTCTTTGGCAGATATTGCAATTCCAAATCTATATCTTTAAATGTACAAAAAATTGATTTTTAATTGAAATATGCTTTATTTCAATTTAGCATATATTAACAATTTTGCACCTTAAGAAATATAAAAACAATCAATAATGTGAATTTTTGAATAAAAAATATGTATAGATCAAATTTTTTTTTTTTTTACATTGGATTTATTTGCAGTAATAAATTTCACCTTATGTGCTCTATTCTTTAATAATTATATAGGCTTTAACAAAAAAAATATGTACATATATTTAAAATCGTAATAAATGAAGCAGAGAGACCTTTAAATTCAAAAAATGAAAAAAAAAAAAAAAATCGAAAATAATGCAAAAATTATTATTCTGCTACAAATCATTATTTTTTCTTGATAGTATATCAGATGTATCTGTATGATTTGGCAAAAGTGAATAGTCATATATAAGTTAATTTATAAATATAAATGAATGCCAAGTACACGATAACTGAAATAATTATAACATCAAAAAGTAAAAATAACAGTTAAAAATTTTATATATATTTTTACAATTTTCAGAGAAAAGGCATTGAATTTAGATTTCAACTTAGAAATTGGTTTTAACTTCCAGAAATATTAAGTGCGTTAATTGTAAATAATATTAAAGTACAAAAATAATAATTATTTTTTTTTTTTTAAGTGGATAAACAACTGAAAACAAATAAAGTTTGAATTAACGAATCGATTTTATAATTTGACTTTTCTATCGCTTAAACAAATAAAATACTTTCAGCATCGCCATTCAGAATTCTTAGAGTAAGTAAGATATTGAGCATTCCATTCATATGAAATGAAGAACACTTTAGCGTAAGGGAGTTTGCGGCATTTAAACGGAACACCTTCGTTTAAAAGGGGTTTAAAAGCACTGTCAGCGCAACGCTTGATACACCCTTTAAATATCTTGTTAGAGCTTAATGAAAAGAATTACCCAGGTATTCTAATTTCTTCAAAATTAACACATTCTACGCTTCTTTAATGCTGCATTCTTCATATTCTCCCCCTCCTCCCTCCCTCTCTTCTTCGTCTGGAAAGTAAACTCAGAGTGAGGTACCAACTGCAAGAATTCTCAAGTCACGATACAATTCAAGCGCAAGGAATGATGCAGCCTTCTGCTTTTATTACGAAGTAAAGGATTTTCCAAAATTTCCCAGGCTGCTTTTCCGTGAGTACCGCGTCTGCACGCACTCATAAAGGAGTTTTACTACATAACTTTACAGGAAAAGCGGCATCCCTAAAAATGCGTCACTATTGCAAGGCCCGAAGACAAACTTTAAACAATCACAAACAAAAAGAAAGAAACAGAAGAGGCATAAAAGTAAAAAAAATAACCGGAGAAACCTTCGTTAAAATTAGATGGAAAAAGCAACAAAAAAATATCAAATGAGAAAAATCCCTAAACGCTGGCTTGAACACACACACACACACACTAACCATTGCGTGCCTTGGCCTGGGTACGAAATAAATTAAAATTCACCAGCCAGTAAAAGGGAGGTAGCGCAAGAGAGAAAGTTAATCAGCAAGTTACATTTAAATTACAGAAAAGTGGTGTTGAGAACCCAAAGATTTGCATATTTACGATCAGATAACGACCGCAAAAGCAAATAGTTTTTGTTTTCTTACTCTGGCATCGCCACGCGAGAAGCGTTTTCTAGTGTTGAGCTGTTTTTAACTTCTTTTTTTTCTTCTTCTTTCCGCTTTTCTACCTCTCTTGAATTTGTTTTATTTTCATTAGTGACCAGAACATGCTTCGGCTCCTCTGGAAATTCACAGCTTTCGAGGCTTTGAAGCTTACATTAATTGACTTAGTTGAGGTTGTTTGTAAAGTATTTGGAAGAAAATGGGAATCTAATAGATCGGTTTATATGTGTATGAGAGTTGTTATTTTTCTTCGAAAGGAGGAGGTTATTTTTTCTTTCTTTCCCCTTTTCTTTCTCTTTGAAATCGTTGACATATTATTTCTGCTGAATAAATAATTTAAGTTCTTCACAAATGGTTTCTAATCACGACTTTCTAAGACTGTAATTAGAACTGTGCAAGAGCATTTATTTATTTTTTTTTTTTTTATCGTTATTTCCTGGAATAATTAGAAGGAACACACAGTCGAAAATATTTATAAAAAAGGAAAAAAGGTGTCAAAAATGAACTACAATTATTTTAAATTTATTTAACATATTTTTTTTCTTCAACATTTTTTTCTTTTTTAATGAGCATTAAATAATTTTTAAAAAATCATAGCTTATTTATGCCCTACTCAACTTGTTAATATCTGTAAATGTTATTTATTGAAATCTTTGTGTATTCGAAACAATTTCAGAATTGTTTGTGTGAATTATTCAATCATATTACCATAGCTATTAAAATTAAATCTTTCAATTTTTCTATAAACTAATAATCTTCAATTTAAAACAAATATATGAATAAATAAATAATACTAATATTAATATTAGTATTTATACCTTATAAATAATAAATCTCTCAAGTAAATTTTAACCCTTATATTTGAGGAGTAAATTAGAATTCCACATGTAGTATAAATGAATAATAAAAAATCAGTTAGATGAAAAAAATCACGTTTCTATGCATTTGTTGAACATTGCGTTAGTATGCATGTGTTAGGTATGCAAGACGATCAACTTAGAAGATAACTTTTATTTTAGGAAAAAATACACAGGTGATGTCAAATAATTTGGTCTTTCTTTGGTGCTTGTTTTGTTTGGCCGAATTAGGACATTTAAATTTGAGCGAAAACCATTTTTACGGCATACCGTATCTCCATTTTTTCTCTTTATTCTGTGATCTCGTACAGAAAACCTGTGAGTTTATTTACGTTTTTAGTTGAGTAATGGAGTTTATCTGGTAGACCGCTTCCATGGTTTGTTATTAAATAACTGTATTTTGTAAGGTTCACGTATAGGTACAACTTTTTATCATAATATGCGAAGCTCTTGCACCTTCATTGTGAGCTAAAATTCAAATATTTTATATAAAATGAAATTTAAAAATGCACCGTTTACGAAAAATCTAACAAGCAATAATAATACAAATTTTACAAGTTTTAAAACCATACTTTTTATTTAAATTACCAAATACTTTTGATCTGCAATCCTGTAGTCATTGTCAAAGAGTATTTTCATTAACTGTCATTCCATTCATTCGAATACGCCACTTCATTCGAAATGGGAGATTCTACAATTCTTAGGGAAGCTGGAAGTAGAAGTAGTAGTGTTTCAAATTAAACTTGTGTAAAAAAAAAAAAAAAAATATTAACTGCCCTTCCATTAATTTTTAATACCCCACTTTCCTCATATTTTTCACTTTGTTTTAAATTTGTAACTAGGAAATAATAGAAGTAGTAGTGCTTCGGATTAAACTTGTGCATAAGAAAAATAGTTAACTGCAATTCCATTCATTTTAATACGCCATTTTGTCTTTTTCACGCATGGCACTTCGTTTTAAATAGGGTAAATGGAAAGTAGTAGAAGTAGTAGTGCTTCGGATTAAATCTATGCGAAAGAAAAAATTACTGGGTGTTTAATTTTCAGTTTATTTAACCATATATTAATGACATTGTATAAAGTGCGTCGTTAAATACTTGATTGCTTCTAAACAGAATTTCTATGGATTGGCAGATAATGGGTGCATAGTAATCGGATGTTGGCTATGTAATTTTTACTTGATATTTTAAAATTCATAACACCTGTATTATTATTATTTGTTACCTTTTAAGCAAATAATAAACATTTCAAGGGTAATATTATGTAGTTTGTGATTGAATGAAGGTGAAGCACTGTATTTCGTCTAATGATTTTATTTCATGTATTTTGATTTATATTTTATTGATACCGGTTTTATGTTCTCTCTTTCTATATATATATATTTAACTGCCAATTTTCGCTGTTAACTGTAACTGCTTATTGTACCACATGAATAAGAAGTATAATTTATTTATTTATTATATTAATTAATTTATTTATTTATAATTTATTTATTTATTTATTTATTATATTATATATTTACAGTATAAGTTTAGACGATTGATCAATTAGATATTCAGTAGCTTTAGCTCTTTCATTTTATTTATTTCTATTAAAATAGTAATTTTTTCATTTACATGTTTCACTTTTTAATATTTCTCATGTCTGGCTTGATTATGTCTAAATCTGTTACATACAGATAATCGGTCAATGAAAGAAATAAGCCTTTAAGCATTGCATACTATTTTTTTTCCAGAAATTAACTGCATTTTACTTATGATGTTGAAATATTTCCTTTGAAGATGAGTTTCGCATCAAAAGTTTAATTTTAATTTATGTATCGTTCTCCTTTTAGTATTATTTTTGTAATTTTTCTTATTAAATTTGTATGTTTTTCACTACGCTCTACTGCATTTTGGACAATGAGTTTTTGGTACTTATATCAATGAATTCATTTTTCCTGATCTCTTTTCATTTGTAAAAATGTTTTAGTTGCAAATAGTTTGACTATATATGTCAAATATTTCTACTTTCCCAATATTTTTTTATGAATTCAACTTCCTGTTTACATTAATCTTTTTCCAAACTTAAAACTTATAATGTTTGAATTTTATTTAATACTTCATTTATACATGTTTGGATCTAGTTTTAAATTTTCATTTATAATTATTTCATTTAATAATTGCTATTCCAAATGTAAAATTCATGATGTTTGTATCATCTTGTCTTAAAAAGTAATTTATATTTTATGTTTAAATCGATGATAAGTTGTGTTATTCTATAATGATTATATATTGAACAAGTATAACGTGTAACATGTTAATAAAATGTAATATCTTGAAAAGCAAAATATTTAAAAAAAAATCAATATACAGAAGCAATTTTTTCTTAATGAATAGGTCAACTGTATACAAATCAAATTAATTCAGAATACGTACTATTTCGAAGGAATTCCGCGATTGTCTACCCCACCCCCCCCTTAAAAAATTAACAGTTTTGGAGTTCAAATTAATAAATGCAAAAAATAATATATTATTAATTAAAAACGTACAAATTAAAAAAATAGCTTTTTCCTCCGTAAAGAGTAATACTCTTTAATAAACATTCAATGTTAATCTTGAATATGAAGCAATTGCGCCAACTTATATGGGTTCATGGAGCGCGATCCCACAGAATAATTTGATTTTTCCGCCTACCTATTTTCTATTGATTTACTTCGTTATTTATTTATTTTATCGCTGAAATGAAATTTGGTATTATTGTTGACTTCAAAATAGTTTTGTTTGAAAAACAGTAATCAATTAGGCTTACAGGAGCAGTAAAAGCACCTTCAGCGGATTTATAATTAAATTTCTCTCGAAAACAAATTTCTTGCATATTTTATGATAGGTTTTAATGTCTCGAATTGTATTGCAATTAGGTGACTAAAATGTAAGTTTTTCTTAAGTTTTAATTTTTTTGCACATTCAGTAGTTAACAAAATTTGTGTTTTTATATTAAATATAATGTATTTAAAATGATAAATTTATGAGAATATAATTTAATAAATTAACTATTAAATTATAATAATTTCACATTTTGATTAGAAAAAATATAATTTATCTTCAAATTATTATCTTTAGTCATTCGCTCTTTCTCTCTTTTCTCTCTCTCAAACGAAAAAAAAAAAATCTTGGTAGACGGATTGCGTTATAATATGCAAATCGAGTTTTAACTAATTCTGGAATTTCAGCTGCGAACTCGGTGAGGCGATTGTCTGAAGAGAATACCACTCCCCAGTCCATAAGCTCTTAAAATAATAAAAATTCGCACTGTCATCAGAACACACAAGTGGATACATAGTTTTTATATCGGAAAATTAGTAAATAATCGATTACAAAATTTCATTTTTGTATACATCAACCAAGTTAAGCTAAACTAAAAAAGTCTAAAAATCGAAAAATTAAAAATTTATGAACATTGAAGTAATGCAATACAACCACATAACGAACACGTATTAAAATGAAATAATAAAATCATAATTCAACCCTAATTTAAACAGTATATATGATAAAGGACTAACGTTTCCATCCGTAACGGTGATGTCATTTTGATGTTGGCAACTGCAAATGATTAAATTTCACTTTTACTGCGATTTTTTTAAACTTCTGAACATCGCACATTTTTATTTTTTACACTTTCATGCTTTGAAATGTGATTAAAAAAATAGTAGGTAAAATTCACCGCAGACGACTTTTTTTCCATAGATCAAAATGTGACAAAATTCTTTTATGTCTCCTTTTAAACGAACAATAAACTCTATGTACTTTATTTTCAATAGATTATAGTCTATAGTGAATCTCATTAATGTATAAAAAATACGTGTCATTACAAGTATATTTAAGTGAATTAAAGCATGGGCAGACAGGGAAGCATAAACACTTTTAATCTATGTTTGGAAAGGATAAAAAATGTCATTTTAATAAATAAAGTACATATTTGTCAAGAAACTGACTTGTTGCGTGGACATCTAAACTTTCTGTAGGTAAAAATTTCAACTAGATTGCTTGATATTATGCTAAAATACTCGTAATTTTCACGTAGTTATAATATTGCATAATATGTTGACAATAATATGTTATAAATTAGTAACTCTATGAGAATTGTTACTTTTAGATTGCAAGAAGTTGAAAAGTACGTCATTTTTCAGGTGCGTGTAGAGTTGCAAAAAGTCGGTTTATTCCCGGGTTTATTTCCAATAGACCAGGTTTATTCCCCGGTTTATTCCAAAAAAACCGAATTATTCCAAAAAATCCCGGGTTTTTTCCAGGTTTATTCCTAAAAACCCGGTTTATTCCTGGGTTTAAACCGGGTTTTTTCTAACCTTTGCAACGCTAGGTGCGTGACGTCACATGCACATTATCTATGAATCTTCAGCGATTTCTTTTTATATCAATCAATGATAAATCTTTACTATCGTCTGCTTTTGCATAAATCTGACAAGTCATAGTAAAACATTATGAAATGTAAAATAAAATTCTGTAGGTTTGTGTTAAATGAATTATGTACCAGTGACAAAATTATGCTACTGATTTTATGTATTCCACAGGTACATGTACTAAATTTCAAGTTAACAGGGGTTTCTTTCCTACAGTTATCTCGAAAACCTGACGTTTAGACATACAAATAAACATGCACTCAATGACATTTCGATACTATTGTCATTATTATTGAATGTAATAAAGCAGACTTTCTAAAATTACAAGTATCTTTATTTATTTACACAAAAATATAATATATTTTTCTTATTAAAAACCATTACTTTTATCTAAATTCTATTTCATTTTTATCTACGCTCAAACTTTTACCAAACTTTTTTCTACCCTAAACTTAATCTGTAGCCTTGGAATGTAATCACTCCAAATTATTTTATTGAATAAGAGTGGCAACATTTCATCTCTTTCTCGGTTGGGATATTAGTTTTGTTCGAGATCGAATTTATTTTGTCCGCCTCCATAGCCAAGCTTCAAAAACAGTTGTAAATCATCAGACAGAGTAATGCAAGTTTAATATTGTACTCCAAAGCATAATTTTCAAATTAATTTACATGTCAATGCAAAGAATGTCCTTCATCATGGACAGTGATATCGTTTGAGAAGAAAAATGTGAGGCTAGTATATTTCGCCAGAAATCTAGATTATTCAATATTAGATGGATTTGGAAGGAACTTCAGAGAAAGAAGGTAAGATTTGTCATTAAATATTCGAATTGTGTTTGGTATGAATTTAAAATCTGATATATACTGTAATGTGCATTGGGAAGTAATGGAATAGAGCTGCGTATATTGAATTTAGGACTTTATTTATTTTACGTGAATCCATACGTAATGATTTTGGAGAAGCATCATGGAATATTATGACGTTTCATATCGCTGATTTCTTTCATGCATTGCTTGTTTAATACAAACGAGTCGGTAATTGTATGTCAAATGGGGCAAATGAGGTGTGTTCATATTAAAACTAGTTTTATAAATATTCATGTCTTATAACCAAGCAATAGCTGCAATAGCTGTTGCATTCTTATGAAAAAATGTATGAATATAAAGTTTAAAACTATTATATAGTAAATTTGGTACTTCTAGGTTATCCCGTCGACCAAAAAATTATCGCCAAACTATAAGATTAAATGCCAATAATGGATGATCGTGAATGTCACATTCAGTGACATTAAATGCGATTCACGTGTTGAAAATGTCATTAAGTGATTTTTATTTCGACTTTTTATTAATATTTTTATTTATATTCTACTAATTATTTGTTTTTTCGTTATTTAAAATAAAAATTATGTCAACATGTATAATTTGGCTATTAGTTTGGCGATTTGTATAATTTGGCGAAATTGGTCGACGGGATAACCTAGAAGTACCGTAATTTTAATAATACGGAAATAATATGACGTATAATCACTATGGGAAATTACGATCATTATCTATCATGGTATATCATTGAATTAATTACGTAAGGTAGGATTTAACAGAATGAAGAAAATTTTTATTAATATCTTTTTAAATTTTGATTTGATTTTCATAAAATTTGAAATGACACGACAAAATTCTGCAACTATTATATGAGGTGCCAATAATGGACCACCTTCCAGTAATGGGTCGCTTCACAATTTTTGGGTTATAAAAAAATTATAAATAATAGTTAAGCTTTTATTATTTTTTAAACTTTATACTGCACGCTTTATCATCTGGATTATTTTTCTTCGCTTTTCATCAAAGCAATTAGGAGGCAGAAAATAAATTTTCTCTGTTTTTCATTGAAAATCTTAATGAACAGGCTAACAAGGAAGGTCTCCATACTGGGCATACTCAGAATTTTTTGAAAAAAAAAAAATACTAATTAAACTACTTATGTATATAATAAAGAATCAGTCAAAATTAGCGGCGGAATTACACTACAAAATATGTAAAAAAAAAAAAAAAAAAAAAAAAAAAAAAAAAAAAAAAAAACTTTCGAATATTTGGCGTGAAAAGCTGAAAGTGTCACGCGATTTCGCGAAGCAGCACTTTTTCTTGCCAAAAACAAACGATTTTAATGCAACTGAAACTGTTGGATTTTTAGAATGCGTGCAAATGGTATTTTAAAAATTGAAACATAAACAATGAGAGAATTTAATATAGTATATATATATATATATTGTATTTCATGTATATATTGCTTATTGTTTTACTTATTTATGACTGGAAAAATATTTTCATATTTCATATATAAAAAATTCCTACTGAGAAAAATTATTTTCATACATTTAAGCGTATTCAAAAATAAAAACCAGATGTTTCCATAGCAATAAAATCGAGTCGACAATATTCAATTGGACTTTGAGCTTGAAACAATTTTAATTAATTTAATTTATGAATTTCGTTTTAAATCACAAATTTTGATGGTTGAATTTGAATATAAATACAAATAAATATTGATATAAAAAATATGTATTAAACCAAAATAAAACTGACAAAAATAAAGTTATTTAAATTAAAATTATCTAAACAAGTTCAACGTGAAACTTTTCCCCCCTTGAAAATTGACATAAAGAATTACATAATTGACATAATTGACTATTTGACATAAAGTATTTTTTGAAATGCATTCCATCGCCAACCGATGAATAATCACCAAATAACGAAATTTTCGCTAATTTTTTACGGGCACTGTATACAGTTTCCACCGAAAATTTTTTATAAACTTATATATCCTCATAGAAAGAACATTCTGTATTTTTTTTTTTCAAATTTTTCGGAGTATGCCCGAATGGAGACTTTCCTTGTAAAACATAACTTTATTACTTAACCTTCTTTATTTTCTTGTAAAAATTGAATGTTTTTGTTCGATAGTAATGTAAAACTTTGGGAATAGTATCCATAACTGGAACATAAGATGTCCATTACTAGGCTTTTGGGTGTTTTGACGTATTTTTAGCGTTTAAAATTAAATTTTTATTTCTATTAGGAAATGTAACTATGGGATTCGTTAATATTATTGAAAAAATAATATAATATGAAAAAATTGAAGTACAATAATTATAACTATTAATAAAAAGTTATTTTTTAAAGAAATTCTTTAAGGGGTTCCATTACAGGTACATAAAATTTCAAACCATTTGAGTAGTTTTTGTGCTGTTATATGCAGACAGATGGACTATATGACGACTATAGGATAGATGCTACATACTTATTATTGTGAATGCAACTAAAATGGTCAAAATGCAAAAAATGAATTTTTAAGGTTACATGCTCAAACGATAAATGATATGCGTAATTTTTGTATAGAATATTTCTATATGTTTATTTTATTAGATTTATTCTAGATTATATTTCTGCTGTTTTAAATAATCTTGTTCTATGGTTTGGAATGCATATGTTTTAAAATTATTAGTGAACATGATTTCTGCTTTTATCTAATTTTAATGTATGAGTATTATAATAAAATATTGTATGCACTGAACATCATAAGAATTTCTTCTAAAAACTTGTTTTAACATTTATACCAACTATAAAATAAAATAAAACAAAACACTATACTATTTTATGTTATTGTTACATGGACATAATGTCAGACTGTATAATAAAATCATTGTCAAATTTTCTGGATTGTAACATGAATGCGGGGGTTATGAATTTGTTGATTTATCAACTTAATTTATTTTACCATTGATCCTAACATTTTATTGCTTCACAAACTGTTAAAATAATTTAATTTTACGGAAACTAACAATTAGAAACAAGTAAAAAAAAAATCTTTAAATAGAAATTTTCATACTTTTTGTTGCAATGTTTTTTTACTAAAGAAGTGATATTCGCATGATATTTGTAGATTCGGTTATTTATATAATAGATAATTTTTTCTATGAAAATGATTAAAATTCTTATAATAATGCCAGTTCTGACTCAGACATGATGCAGCAGGCAATGTCAATCTCTATGCTGAAAACATGTTATATTTCTGTACTGATGTCATTCTAGCATTAGCTCATGCAACATATTTATGCTTAACCTCACCCGATCACGTCATTGAAAACTGTTCACGTTTTCTTGACTTTATTTAATCTTTTTATTATTATTATTATTATTGGCTGCGAATTTTTTTATCCACTCGGCCCTGCCGGCCCACGTGGCTCAGCCCAAATCCGGAATTGTGCAGACTTCCAGCTGGTCATAAAGAGGTGTGGCAGGTGCACTGCATCAGAGTCTAATAATGATACAAAAACCCTAAAGAAATTAAAAGTCATTTTTATAAATAAAAAACATAAAACTCCAAAAATGTTTTTATTTGTATCTGAAACTATGTTCCACCACTATAGAATAGTCGCAACAACCGTTACAGACAAATGAAGTTAAATGTATGGCCTTAATTTTTTTTTAAATTTTTACGTCTATATCTTTTTAAAGAGAAAGTAAGCCTTGGACAAACCTGCACTTCCCTATAGATTATCAATGATATTAAAAATTTCAGAAAAATATGTATTTATCAATATATATATATTAAATATCTTCACATTTAAATCAGTAACTCAGTTAATATTTTTTCGCGCATCTCAATAGTTTTTATGAGATCTATTTGTCTTGTATATTTGATCAGGGAAAAATCTATCTCAGAAAATTCTTGCCCAAATTTTGTAATTTGTTCAAATTTCTATAATCAATATTTTAATCAAAGGTAAATCAAATCCCTCAGTATGTATATATATATATATTCAATTATATATATATATATATATATATATAATGGAGAGTTACAAAGCAGTAAAATCTCAAGAGATATTGCTACAAGGAACTGAAAAAAAATCATTATAGGCATTTCCCGTTATAGCATGTAATGACGCCTTCTGACATAATTCTTTTTAGTTTTTTCGCCAGGATTACAAAAATTATTCTGTAAAAGTAACTGTGGAAATTATTTGTAATTTATTTTTATTAAATTTAAAACTATTATACAGTAAACGATCTCTAAAGTGGACTTTGTGTAAGATGGAAATCTTTGTAACTCGGAAAGATTTTAAGTCCCTGCAAATTCATAGACATAAAGTAAAATTTGTCTAAGGTGGAATATTGTGTATTGCAAAAAATGTTATCGGTCCCGATCGATTCCGTCTTTGAAATATTTTACTTAGTATCTTCGTACATCATTTCCAATATTAAATCAAACAAATAAATAAATAAATAAAATAATAAAGAAGGCTCAATGCATTTATTTTCTTTACCTAGTTTGCCAAACATATATGTACGTTAAAGTTATTATGTTTTCCTATGCTCATCCATCCCTGCCCGTTGTATTTGTTTTCCAAGACGAATCCTTAATTCATTCCGATTCGGCATTTTTCTTCATTTTAATTCTATCCTTGCAGATGACTAGTTCGTGATCGTTTTGCATCTCTCGATATGCAAGAGTGTTCATTGTTTTGCTGATCGAAAAAGAGTATCCTTTGGAGGGTCGTCTCTCTTGAAACCCAAATAGGTCATATAAGGAAAGAGCAGGCCTGGGCGCAGTTAATCACGTGGCTTTGGGGACTTGCCAACGACGGAGATGTGAGTCGAAATGGCCCACACACACTTCGGAGAGCATTTTCATTCAGGATTCCGTCCAAGTAGACATCGATGTGCGTCAAATGGATCTATTTTTTCGGAAGGACGATTTCCAAACGAAATAGATAGATAGATAGAATGGCGATTTGGATGCATCTGAACTGGGATCCATAAAACACAGTTCTCCCCCTCTTCGCATTTATTTCATTTTCCTGTTCACATACACCGAGATATTTATTGTTTTCGTTTCTCATCAGAGAGTCTTGTTGTAAAACGGACAAACTGAAAAGAAATTGTTTGTTTATGTAATAAATCGATAGTAAAAAAATAAAAAGTTTTAAAAAGAAGTTAGTTATAAAATTGCAAAAATATTTAGTTACAGTATTAAAAAAATACATTCATGTTGATAGAATTGATATTAAAAGAATTAGGATGTCATATTTCCTTTTTATTTTCTCGAATGAAAATAATGTATAAAATTTCATTTACACTAACTTATCAGACGTAAACTAAAATAGAAAGCTTTATTTTTCCTTTCAAAGTGATGTACTAAAAAAATGACGGGATTGGCAGCTAACAGCCGGGGAGGCTTTGGAGTGGGGTGGGAATGGGAAAGTTTCTAACAGGGGAGTCGTAAACTCAAAGTAGATTTGACCTAGAACAAAGAAACATGAAATTAGTTTTTTTAGCCCAATAGCTAGGGAAATATGTATACTGTAAAAAATTCTGTATAAACAAACACACACAAAAAAGCGAAACTTCCTGTTAATTTACACTAGTTCTCAGTGAAATGCCAAAGGGTATTGATAAAAAAAATAAAAATAAAACATCAATAGGTCCGGCTAAGCTAAATGTTAGAAAGTGAAGCAATTGCGTTTTATAACTTTTTATACAGTTAATAAAAAAAGAAAAGAAAAGATCAACTGCAACTGCCCATTGAAATAAAAAGAATATTGCCCAGTTAAACTGATGGCATTGAGCTCACAGGCTACGCTTACTAATTGTACATTACAGCCTTATATTTTCAAGGGTTAATTTCGTTCGAAAAAAATTAAAAGAGAGAAAACAACTCCCCCCTTTCCTCTTTTTATACTTAATCATTGAACCACCTAAACTAATCACGGACATGCTTTATCATATGAAAAATCTATATCCAAAATTCAGAGCAAATTGGAAAATTCTTAATAATAAAAACCCATTTATATAATTTTAGAGGAGTTATTCCCCTCTTTTATGCTTAACCATTAAACTCCCAAAACTATTCAGAGATTTGAACGAAATTCGATAATTCTGAATCAAAAACCCATTTATATAAATTAAGGGGAGGGGCATTAAAACCCCCGTTCCCCCTGTTTATACTTATCCAATGAACACCTAATACCAGTCACGGAAGTGCCTCATCAGAATGATCCTATACCTAAATTTTGAATGAAAACTGATAATTATGCGTGAAAAACCCATTTATATCAATTAAGGGGAGAGGTATGAATCCCCCGTTCCCCCTCTTATACATATCGAATGAACTCCAAAAAATAATCAGGGAAGCGTCTTATCAGGATATACCTATATACAAAATTTCAAGTGAATCAGATATTTTTTATCATGAGTTATCGCGTTACGCATGAACGAACGAACGTACGTACGTACATATATACAGAACGGGCGGGTACATAAGCTCTCAGACTATGATAGCCCGTGAGCTAAAAATGACCTCTTACTTAAAGAAGAACACGTTGATTTTCTGAAAAAAAAAGAAAAGAAGAGAAGAGATAACGTGCTTTAAAAATATTAATCAAGTAATGCATTTTGCTATCATATATATGGTAAATATGAGGAAATATTCAACTAATAGTAATAAAAAAAATCTCATTTTTCGATTCGAGGCTGATTTAATTCATTATTAAATTTTGAAGCAGAAATCACACATAAGGAATTAATAAATATTTACAACTAAAGAGAATTAAAAAATCAAAAATATAAATTATTTAAAAAACAAACTCTAAAAATATTTGTAGTTGAATTACATAGAACAAAATTCGATTATGTATTTTCCCCCTTAAATATTGTTTAAAATTGCAACAAAATGAATTCAGAATTTTTTTGGCGATATAAAAATTATTTTCCGTGTTTGATTGCTTTTTAATTATGCGTGTAAAACAAAAAATAAAGTTACAACAAAACTGTCTTACTATTTATCGCTAATTGAAGTAAATAATACTATTTCTTTTACAGTATCGAATATTTTCTGATTATCATAATATTTTGCAATAAAGTATAGCTCCAAGTAAATCCTTTGTCAATATTATTATAACAAAAAAAAAAAAGAACTTTCTAAGAACAAAGTCTGCGTTACTTTTTTGTAAAATCCGACAAAACAAAAGAACCAGAGCAATTATAAAAGCCGTTTATTAATTCAAGAATTTTGAAATTTCAATGTTAAAATGCTGTAAAGTTTATGAATAAATGAATAAAAATTATGCAAAAACACCGATTCTTTTTTGAGAAAAAATTAATTTAAATAGGTTGATTAATGCTAATATTGTAAAATATCTTATTGTCTGAAAAAAAGGAAATTTTTTTTTTTGCATCAAAATCCCATTCAGTAAATATTTTTATCAAAAACAATTTCCATACATTTTGAAATAACTAAATGATAATTTATTTAATAGTATCTCCAGTCATTATGATTAAAACATCTTTTGTGAAAAAAAAAAGAACTGTATTTTTTCACGAATTAATGCTAAAAGAATGTCTTTGATTTTTGTTAGCTAAAGAGCATTAAATTAGATTTAAGAGGCAAAGAACATAATGTCGGGTTTTTTTGCTTCGCTTTTACTTTCCGTGCTTTCTATTTCCGTTTCCAAAAAACTTCGAGAAAAAAATGATTTGAAAATGCGATGCCCAAATACAATAGTACATGTACTAATCCGTTTATCTATTTACTTTTTATAAGAAAATTGCCAAATAATTTTATCTTCCGACATGTGTAATTTGCAAAAAGTTTTGATAGAAAAAGTATAAAATGAGACTTGTTTTTTTATCAAATGCCCCGAATTAAAATATTGGCATAATAAGAAGGTGCTTACATACGGAAATGAGGTTTGAAAAACTAAGAAAAATGTAAGTATGTGATGATGTTTTTTTTTAAAAAAAAAAGAGTTATAAAATTGAGAGGAGAAATCGATTAAGTTTATTGAATTGTTTGTGAGTTTTTTTAAACATGTTTTTTTAGGGTAAGCAAATTTGAATTTAATTTTTTGTGTTTGGAATTTTGCTGTGTGTTTAATTAAAATGCATTTTTTGTTGTTGTTTTACAATTTGATTTACACTGTTTTATATGATAAACCACGCTACACAATATTTTCTAATATCAATTTATTTTATGTCTAATAACAATTTTGTAATTATATTGAATTTTCTAAAAAAAATATGTAAAGAAATGAAAATTTAGTTTCATAATGACAAACTTTTTTTTCTTTTTTTCGCAAAAAATGTCAATTGGTTTGATTTTTTAAAGACGATTTTCCGTTTAGCATTTTTAAACTGCTACATATTAGGAAATTTATGGCCATTATTAGTATTTTATAGTCTGTTTTATTCTTATTTTGACATTGAATATGATGCATTAAAATAAATATTTTATGCGTTAAGTAGGATGTGACAATCTTTTTTTTACTTGTAGCTATAGATTAGATTAATAATTCCCTTTTTAAATATGTACATATTTTTTGGTAAAAAAAAAAAATAAAAATAAAAATAAAGTAAAATAAATAAATAAGCGAAAATAAAAGACAAAAACATTAATAGACATTAACTTATGATTCTTTCTAGATTTTTAATATAGATGAATCTCTCTCTCTCTCTCTCTGTATATATATATATATATATATTATATATATATATATATCTATACACAATATTGCCATTGATTATGGGACACTTGCGATTTTAGACATTTTACTAAATATCTAGAAAAATACATAAGGAATCATCTCGAAACTCTTAGTGTATAAATACAATAGTATACGTCATACATCTCCGTGAAGAGTTTTTACCGAAACTCCATAGGGGACCGTCAACAAATTAAAAAAGAATGAATATCTTTTGAATAACCCTGTCAAAACTAATATAGCAAAAGCGCTCAAACTCTAGATTATGATTGAATGCCTTATTGTAATACACTGTGTTCATATTTATGCAAATAGCATGCATACTCGCAGAGTAATTAAGATTTTTATAAAAATGGCCCCAAATTTTTCCAAGTTTTTTCCTTATAATTTTCAGAGTTCTTAATATAAAATAATATTTTTCTCAGAAAATATGACAAACAACATTGCACACAGTACCCTGTAATCAGAATTAAAAAATAATAAAAATTGTATGAAAAATGAGTAGGTTTACTAAATAATTTTTTACTGCGCATGCGTCAAAGATATCAAAATTTCATTTGCATATTATGTTAGCTAAATGTATAGAGCAACTTTTGTAAAAGTCTCAAAATTATAGCTTGAAAATTCTGAAAGTAATCGTCTATAGAAAAAGGACAAAATCCGTTGTTTCCAAAATGAAGCAAAAAAATGAGGGATTTTATCCAAAAGTAGTCGTAACATCCCGTATTGTGTATTCTATATTGACACTAATCAATGAATATATGGATACAATCCCTCTTGTTTTTGCTTCATTTTGAGAATAACGGATTTTCAACTTATTCAATTGACGATTATTTTCAGAATTTTCAAGTTATGATTTTGTGACTTTCACAAAAGTTGCTCTATACATTTAGCTAACATAATATGCAAATGAAATTTTGATATCGTTGACGCATGCGCAGTAAAAAATTATTTAGTAAACCAACTCATTTTGTATACAATCTTCATTATTTTTTAATTCTGATTACAGGGTACTGTGTGCAATATTGTTTGTCATATTTTCTAAAAAAAATATTATTTTATATTAAGAACTCTGAAAATTATAAGGAAAAAACTTGGAAAAATTTGGTACCATTTTTATAAAAACCTTAATTACTCTGCGAGTATGCATGCTATTTGCATAAAAATGGACACAGTGTATTACAATAAGGCATTCAATCATAATCTAGAGTTTGAGCGCTTTTGCTACATTAGTTTTGACAGGGTTATTCAAAAGATATTCATTCTTTTTTAATTTGTTGACGGTCCCCTATGGACTTTCGGTAAAAAATCTTCACGGAGATGTATGACGTATACTATTATATTTATAGACTAAGAGTTTCGAGATGATTCCTCATGTATTTTTCTAGATATTTAGTAAAATGTCTAAAATCGCAAGTGTCCCATAATCAATGGCAATATAGTGTATATACCGGGTGTCCCAAAAATGACTGATGGATTTTAAAATTCAATAACTTGCAAACGGTGACAGCTATTAAAAAATTTTTTGCAGGAGGGCTATGTATAATGTCAGGAGTTTTTTTACCGCAATTCTTGGTTTTAGTTCGAATTTCAAACAACAGATGGCGCTGATGGCGGTTGGTGGCCAGTCGACGCCGAGACTTACTTCATTCAGCTTTGACACAAAAGAAGGAGATTAAGGCTATGGAGTACGTCTCATTCTACAGTACAGTCTTGCTCTCAGGCCCCGATTCTGGACTCATTCGATATGATTTCAATGGAATGCGTTGTTGCCATGGAAATAACAGATTGTTCGATAGTGTAATACAGCGTTTAGAAGTGAGCATAAATTTCGCAAGCAGTATTTGAGTTTGCAGAAGATTTTCGTTTAGGAAGTTTTATTTTCCCGGATTAAATTACTTTTTTATGACACGATTTAAAGAATATTTTATGCATCATATTTTAAAGCTAGATAAAGAGATTTTTTTTCAGTTTGATGATTTTTGTTATTTTCTTAAGAAATTTTACATCTTTTAAGAAAATTCATCAGTAGATTTTTATGAATGTTCAAAAAATAACCATGAAAACTGTTCATAGTACATTATTGTGTAAAATAACTACCAAAAACAAATATTATAAGTTGCCTTGTTTAGTCCTTTTCAACAGGGTCAGTCTATCGTTGCATTAAAATAGAAAAAAATAAAATGAATGTGAGTTAATTAAAATTTATTTTCCCGGATTAAATTACTTTTTATTGCATGATTTAAGGAATATTTTAGACACCGTATTTTAAAACTATACTGTTAAAAATTTGAAACATTTGCTGCATCGTCATGCTGTCTCCACTTTTATAGAAAGAGATTACTTCACTGTATTGTGGAGCATTCTCATTGGTCAAAATAGAGATATTCTATAATAGCAATGGAGTGACGATACAGCAAAAGTTTCCAATTTTTAACAGTTTACACTGATAAAAATCTGCTGTATTTTGCTGCAACGCATTCCCCTGCTTGTATAGAAAACGGTTACTTGGCCGTGAAATGGAGCTTTCTCATTGGCTGGAACAGAGATATTATATACAAGCGGTGGAGTGCGTTGCAGCAAAATGCAGCAGATTTTTATCAGTGTAGGTGAAGATATCTTGCTACAATCTTGCTCTTACACTATAAAAATCTGCTGCATTTTGTTGTATACGCACACCGCTTGTATAGAAACGGTCACTTGATTGTATTATGAAGCATTGTTATTGGTCGGAAAAGAGATATTATATACAAGCGGCGGAGTGCGTATGAAGCAAAATGCAGCAGATGTTTAACACTGTGGCTCCCGATTCTGAACTCATTCGATATGATTTCAATGGAATGTGTTGTTGTCATGGAAATAACAAATTCTTCTACAGAAAAATACAATATTCAAAATTGAGCATAAATATAACAATCTAAATCGATCTAAAATTTCTTAAAGTATAACAAAAATTATCAAATTAAAGAAATCTCTTTATCTAGTTTTAAAATATGATGCATAAAATATTCTTTAAATCGTGCAATAAAAAGTTATTTAATACGGGAAAGTAAAATTCCTAAACGAAAATCTTCTGCAAACTCGAATACTGCTTGCGAAATTTATGCTCACTTCTTAACGCTGTATTCCACTATCGAACAATCTGTTATTTCCATGGAAACAACGCATTCCATTGAAATCATATCGAATGAGTTCAGAATCGGACCCCAACAGTGTTAAAAAAGCTGCTGGGTTTTGCTTCATACGCACTCCGCCGCTTGTATATAATATGTCTTTTCCGACCAATAACAATGCTTCATAATACAATCAAGTAATCGTTTCTATACAAGCGGAGTGCGTATACAACAAAATCCAGCAGATTTTTACAGTGTAAGAGCAAGATATCTTCACCTACACTGTTAAAAATTGGAAACTATTGCTGCATTGTCACTCCACTGCTATTATAGAATATCCCCTATTTTGACCAATGAGAATGCTCCATAATACAGTGAAGTAATCTCTTTCTATAAAAGTGGAGAAGTGACGATGCAGCAAAGGTTTCAAGTTTTTAACAGTGTAGTTTTAAAATATGGTGTCTAAAATATTCCTTAAATCATGCCATAAAAAGTAATTTAATCCGGGAAAATAAATTTTAATTAACTCACATTTATTTTATTTTTTTCTATTTTAATGCAACGATAGACTAATCCTATTGAAAAGGGCTGAACAAGGCAACTTATAATATTTGTTTTTGGTAGTTATTTTACACAATAATGTACTATCAACAGTTTTCATGATTTTTTTGAACATTCATAAAAATCTATTGACGAATTTTCTTAAAAGATCTAAAATTTCTTAAGAATGTAACAAAAATCATCAAACTGAAAAAATCTCTTTATCTAGTTTTAAAATAAGATGCATAAAATATTCTTTAAATCGTGCAATAAAAAATTAATTTAATCCGGGAAAATAAAACTTCCTAAACGGAAATCTTCTGCAAACTCAAATACTGCTCGCGAAATTTATGCCCACTTCTAAACGCTGTATTACACTATCGAACAATCTGTTATTTCCATGGCAACAACACATTCCATTGAAATCATATCGAATGAGTCCAGAATCGGCGCCTGAGAGCAAGACTGTACTGTAGAATGAGACGTACTCCATAGCTTTAATCTCCTTCTTTTGCGTCAAAGCTGAATGAAGTAAGTCTCGGCGTCGATTGGCCGCCAACCGCCATCAGCGCCATCTGTTGTTTGAAAATCGAACTAAAATCAAGAATTGCGGTAAAAAACTCCTGACATTATACATAGCCCTCCTGCAAAAATTTTTTTCATTGCTGTCACCGTTTGCAAGTTATTGAATTTTAAAATCCATCAGTCATTTTTGGGACACCCGGTATATATATATATATTACGTCAGAAATGCTTTCTTTAAAATGATTAATAATCTTTCAAATAAAAGAGGCTCATGTGAAAAAATCTCAAACTCCTTTCATAAATGTTCGTTCTGGACTAGAACGCTAAACGGAATTTTATAACAGTAACTTTTAGCCTTTTTCAAGATTACACCGACAAGGAAGGTCTCCATACGGGCATACTCCGAAAAATCTGAAAAAAAATATATAGAATGTTCTCCTCATGAGAACATATCTGTTTGTTTATATATATATTTAAAAAAAATCGGCGGAACCTCAATAGAGCATCCGTAAAAAATACCATATTTACTCGTGTATAACGCGCACTTAAAAAAAAAATAGGGAAAAACTCCTAGGTGCGCGTTATACACAGAATAAATTTTTACTGCTGGATGTAATCACACGATATGCATATGAGTCAAGAAAAGTATTCAAAGAAGAGATAATTGCTCGGAAAATCTTATTTAATTGAAGTACTACTGCATCTTTATTTCACTCCTTGCACTTTTTATATATTAACATTATATAAACGCTAATTAGCAATTCTCACTGCCGTCACTCAATCCTCCCCCCCCCCCCCCCCCCGTCATTCACTCTTTATCCGAAGTCTAAAAACGTATTTTTGCCTTGCATTCGGCCTGATATAATGTTTTTATCGACTTTCTTTACTAAAATTCGTTTAGTCATTCATTAATTTGCATATCATTTGTATGGTGCACGTTATATGCGGTATTTTAAAAAATTGTCATTTTTTTCTTGTAAAGTAGGGGTACGCGTTATACACGCATGCGCTGTATACACGAGAAAATACGGTGGTGAAATTTTCGTTATTTGGAGATTATTCATCGGTTGGTGATTGAATGCAATTTCAAAACATACTTTTTATGTCAAATACACTTTAAAGAGAAAAAAAATTCATGTTGAGCTTGCTTAAATAAATTTAATTTAAATAGCTTTAGTTTTGTCAGTTTTGTATTTTTAAAAACTATAATTTGGTCATATCGATATTTATATATATTTATATTGAAATTTAGCTATTAAAAATTGCAATTAAAAACGAAATTCAAAATTTAAATTAATTAAAATTCGTTCAAGCTCAAAATTAAGTCAAACTGAGCATTGTCGATTCAATTTTGTTGCTGTGGTAACGACTTCTTGGATATTTAATTGTATAACTGCAGAATTTTTTACCGGCTTTTTATTTTGAATAAGCTTAAATGTATGAATATATTTTATAATAAGAATTTTTTATCGATATGAAAATTTGCAAACTTGACTACGACTATAAGTATTACGTATTTATATAATTACAAACTCACCTAAAAATACTAAATTTAAAAGCTCATGCCGAAATTGAAAACTCATTTCTAAAAATTTTTATTTAAAAAAGTATTGTAGCCAATTTGTTTTGAATATCCCTGTAAATAGATTAAAAATGCTATGAATTGTCCTGAAATAACGTAATCGTAGTGAAATTCAGTGATTATATCAGTAGAATACATTTGCAATAGCGTAATGTCATTAAAATACTCTGCAAACATTTTTTCCCTCATAGAACTATAATGTAGTGAAATTCTTTTGGGTGCCTCTGTAAATGAAGTATTGATTTCACATACTTCATGTACGCCTCCAAACACGCCTACAGGATCCTAAATAAGGTTCACCGATTGCATGAAAATCTGAGTATATTTAAGGGAGTTAGAGCGTGACCAGACGGACTGACAAACCGAATGCATAAACACTTTTCAACTTTGTTGGAAAGAGTTAAAAAAAAAGAAATTATACCTGGTTTGTATTATTTTATTCAAATTGTTTAAAATAAATTATCAAAAATCACATAAGCATGTTTGCAGAATTAATTATTTTCTAGGACGTTTATTGTTACTTTCAGAAAAAGTATAAAACATATATGAATAGACATATTTGGTCGAGGAAAAGTAAGGGAAAATAGGAAAGTTTTCTATAATTTCAAAAAAAGAAAAAAAAAATGTAATTAATGTTTTTTTTTTTTTTTTTTTTTTTTTTTTTGTTACAATAGATTACATATAAGATTGACTATTCTTTATATTTTTGATTCGTTAAGTCGGGATTTAGAATTGATATGAGCTCGCTGTAAACGAACTCGAATGTATTTTTTCTTATTTCAAGAAGTAATTCGAGAAGATCTACTTGAATGCATTTGTAAATGAAATGTGAATTCGCTTTAACATTATGTGACTAAATTGTCTCTCTTTCTAGATAGTATTTAATTAATACTTACATTCAGAGTTTGTGAAAACAGTAATTCTGATCTAATTCAGCAGTGTAAAAGTTGATTTATGTAAAATAAAAAATTCTATTTAATCCCTAAATGAAAAAAAAAAAAAAAAAACGCCAATTACTAAATGACTTTATCGCAGTTGCGTTTCCCTTAAAAAAGGAAAAAAAAAACTTTGGGGATAAAAAATAAAGTTATAATAAAAATACAATAAAAGAAAAAAAAAGATCTGGAAATGAAATCTGTCCTTCAGTTTTAGTCGTAGTGTAGGATCAGAACAGACGTAATTTATTCAAATGACTTTCTTCCACCACACCCAGTGTATATCGATCAGAATATAAAATTGTCATCGACTAGATTAGAATAGGCCCGACTCAAATCCCATGGGTTTTTCACCGCGTAAGCCAGAGAGATTGAGCATCAACTGACTTAATCTGCAACAGAGGATAGTTTTTTTTAAATGCAATCTTTAAATAATAATAAAAAAAGGTGTGACATCTATACCAACTAAAATTGGAAAAAATAAGAAATGACACTAAATAGGGGTAGTCTTTTTTTTTAAATTGCTGATTAGAAAGAAAAAAAATACTTTTCATTTGATCAAATAAACTGTTTTTACTCAGCAGTCATTTTATCTAATACATAGAAATGTGTCTCTAATCATTGATTAATTGTGAATGGTACCCCAGAAACTGTCAGTTTTTTTTCTTTCATAAAAATGGATGTTTCACAGCAGGCTGCCCCAGCTTTAATTTATAGCGCAGTTTGAAAATGCCTTCTTCTCTCTAAAGTATAGTTTTTTTACATACCATTTCAATCACAAAATTGGATTTTGTTTTCTTGCAATAAAATTATAATGGACCAATATTATTTTTACGGGCTACATTTTAGAGAATATAGCTCCAGAATTTTGGGTATTGCACTTTACCTATATTTTACAAGTCTTGTCGAAGAATAGCTTGTCAATTCATTGACAATATTTCCAAAATCAAGCCAGATTTTATAATAGTTGTATCTTATGTCAGATATTTCAAATGCTAAGTTCTTATTCAACAAACACCGGATCTCGAAATATTTAAAATATTCGATTTTCAGTATTAGGGGTTGGTATAACTAATATTTGTTTGATATTATGCAATGCGCAAGTTTAAAATACTTTTAATATGCACTGGATTCCAGTTCTCCACTGATCATAATAATGAACAAAAGACTAAGCAAATAGTCTTAAAATTTGTGCTTGAAGGTTTTGGTGAATAAAATAAATAAATAAAATAAGTCCTTTTAATTATAGGTGACAAGTAAAATTTTAAAACCACGTCCAATTAGTTAAACAAGTAAGAAAAATCATGCGTTAAGCATAGATTATGAAGCAATTTTCAGCGCTTCACGAAATCTTTAACAAAACTTCGTCATTTAGGGAAAATAAGATTACTGTATATTGCCGAATATGTATTCCAATCTTTTTAAACAGCCCTGTATTTGATCTGTTGGTTGATTTACTATAATAATGAGAAAATTTAGTTTAATGAGAAAATGTCTATCAGGTTGAAATTTCTCTTTTAGCAATTTATACTAATCGATGGAAACATACTTGAATGCTTTTGTTCCGCCCTGTAGTTTACCTTGTACCTTTATTACACGTCAGTATTCAGCTAAAATTTATTTTAAACTAAAACATTCTTAAAACGACTAAAATCACATTCTCAGAAATTATCATTCATAGGCGTCCATGTATTTAATTTCTTGCGTGATCATGTATGTCATTTTATCTATATTCTGCAAACATTTCTTAGCAAATTGAATGCAGTTCAGCGTAAAAACGTATAACTTATTTAAAAATCACCTTTAAATAATCTAAGCTCATATTCAGAAACGTTTGCGACCGCTTTTGGGTAGCCCTGTATATCAACTATAGTATTCATACACACCATGTAATATGCATAGATTTAGTGAAATTTAAATGCTCATAACATAATTAAAATGATTTCCGTCATCCATTAGCCATCATCGAATACACGTACAGTACTTCGGAAAGAGTATACTATTTGAAATCTTTTGTGTGTCCCTTTAAATGCTATGTACTTCATATTATGCATGACTGTGTCGTATAATTTATATTAAGCATCAGACACATATAAAAATTTTCTTATTTATAAAATAATTTAATATAATTAAAATTTGTCATAGACAATTCCCCCTTTTACCATTATGTGATGGAGTTCTTTTGTGTGGCCTGTAAATGAATAATAAATATTTTTTCACCACATTTTTTTACAGAATGCATATTTTAGTGCATCTCACGAATGCATATAAATTTTAATATGTTCGGCAGAGTGTAACATCTTTAAAATTCATTTGAAACGATTTTTTTCCCATAAGCCGTAATGTAACTGTAAACTTTTAACTATCCCTGTAAATAATGTAATCATGGTAGAAACTTCATTTTCAATAAGGTTTGTGCTAGGGTAAATGTTAATAACAGCTAAAAATTTCATGGCGATCCGAGTATATTTACGAGAGTTTGAGCGCAGACAGATGAACAGACGGAGAGACAAATGCATTAGCACCTTTCAACTTTGTTGGAAGGTGCTAAAAATTAATTGAAATCTGAAAATGAAAACTGTATAACTGCGAATTAATTTAAAGCATTTCTTAAAAACATTATTTCTAGTGTATACAGTCTATTGACAAAGTAGTTCATATTTTGTTAAAAAAATAATTCAATAACTAAAAATTATTTAAAAAAAGTCTTAGCAAATAATCTCAAAGGTAACAGTGCTGAAATCTCGCACAATGTCAGTAGGTAATTAATATTTTCAGAAGTGGTGTTCAACTTCCAGTGGTGCCCATTTTCTTTTTCTTTTTTCTTTCTCTATCTCTCTCTCTCTTTTTTTATATAAAAAATAAGCCATTAAAAAAAAAGAAAAAAACATATATTTTTGCAATTTAATAATAATAATAATAATAATAATAATGATAATAATAATAATAATAATAATAATAATAATAATAATAATAAAATTTTCTCGGAAATATTGGTCACAAGTGATATTCTGTCAAAGTGTTTGGACTTTCAGGTTTTGAAAATATCTATTAACTATATTTATGAACTATTATTAACGTCTGAATTTTTTATTTATAAATGTAAGGAACACAGAAGAAATTCATAAACTTAAAAAACTCCTAGTGTCATGAACAGAACTCTAGGACTTTTCAGGAATTTACACAGAAAATCACTTTTCTAAAAAACTATTTTAAAATCTATTTGCACCGGAGAAAAAAAAAAAATTAATAAAATGAGAGTATCAGATGTACGTTACTTATTTAATATTTCTGGTAGCTGAAAAATGAACATAGCTGAAACTTACGAAATAAAAGTAATGTTTCATTCTGCGGACCAAATTTTAAATAATTTTCTTATTTACTGCTCCGCCAATCACCATCTGTTTCATGAGGGATTAACCCTGTCTTATTATTGAGGATAATTTTCCATTGTACGTATTTTCCCTCTCTTTTTGCTTTAATCATTATTTTTTATGTATTTCAGTCCCCCATTTTTTTCCCCGTTTCTACACTGGAGTCAGCGGATTATATTTTCCATGTGTCGCATCTATATTCCCTTGGAATTTCCCCAGTCCCAATGAACAGTGGTAATATAATATGCGCGTTCTCTAGAAAAAGACTGTTTTCGACTGATTTAATCTTTTCCAAGACAAATCAAAATAACAAAATAATGGCTGTTAATATTAATGAGAGAGAAATAACGTATGAAAATGCGCGTATGATTTTTCCGGTTTCGCATGATTTTGATTAGTCCACTGGCTTGAAAAGAAGAAACGTCTCCAACAGTTTCATCGGAGCTGAGATTTAAAAATATGAAGTTATCTTAAGGGAATTCCATAGCGTCCCACGTCAAATTACATTGCAGTATTATGATTATCATCATCTTGTAATGGAGAAAACTTAATATCACGCAGTGTTTGCTGAATATATCAGTTGCTTACAGTTAATTTTTCAGCTTTGTACAAATGATGCATATAAATAGGTTAGTTCCAATATATTTTGCTTTGATCTAATTAAATTATCAGATATATATAAGATAACTGAATCTTTATATTAAAAAAATCGAATTATCATAGTAAAGTAGTTTTCAAAGAAAAAATAATACCCCCCTCCTCCTCCTCTCCAAAAAAATGTTTCAAATACAATACAGAAGGAAAGAAATAGGAAAAACATGTCATGTTGAGCAAATGGTATTTTGTACCATTCAGTCATCAAAGTGGTATGAAATTGGATTAAAACAACTTCTGTCACGTTATTATATACATTCAGACAAATGAAAAAAAAAAAAAAAAAAAAAAAAGAATTATTTATGTAGATTTCAGTCCTAAATTAATGTAACGCTGCTGCTTAGGGTCTCCATAATTAAACGACCCCATTTTAAAGTTGTTTATAGATACTAGGTGCACAACTAAGTTTCTGTTTTTTTTTAATCCATGTAGAGTGAAAATTTTCAAGAGAAATACAATAAATTGTTAAGTGAAAGTATCGTCCCTCACTAGCTGCACATTTTTGCCATCTCTCTGATAACACATGAATACCATGACGATAAAACGACAAGTTTTTGCACCGAAACAATTTATCCTTTCAATTTTTCTTTTCTTCGAAATTAGCCACGTGTATTACAGCTGAGCCATGTGCCATAGACCAGAACAAGTGATAAACTAAAGGGTCCAGGATTTTATAAATAACTACGCATTACTTTGATTTAATACTTCGTAAGTGCATTTTTATTACTTTGTAAAACAAATAGACAAATACAAAAATAAATAAATAAATAAATGTTTCGATTATGTAAGTCAGGTTCTAAAGATAAACGCAAGTGTCACAAATTGCGAAAAGTTTCAGAAATACTTTATATGCGGAAAATTTGAGTTAATGCATTTCTGAAAAGAAAAATCAGAAAGTTAACGTTCTATAAGATCCATAAGAATTGTAAGTTATCTTTAGTAATAAAAATTTCCAACCTTCCTGATTTAAAATAAACAAACAAACAAAAAATTCCATATGTTTATAATCAAAACTGGTCACGTAATGAAACTTTAAATTTAATCAGTTATAAGGGGATCCGAAACACAAAAGTCTTCAAAAGTTAAAAAAAAAAGTGTACAGCATTATTTTTTATTTATTTTATTTTATTTATTTATTTATTTATTTATTTATTTTTTTTTTTTTTTTGGGGGGGGGGAGCTTATGACGTTTAAATCATGTTTCTATCTGGAGAAGGAAATGTTAATTTTTATGTTTTGGTTTGTTTTCAAAATTTAGCTTTCAAGTAATGGCTGTTGTTGTTTTTTTCGAAAATGCGTTTTTCTTCATGAAGGTTTTTTTCACCATTTCTCCAATTTAAATTGTTAGAACTCAGCAATTTAAGGTAATTGGTTCAAATTTGGAACATGTCTTTTTCAATTATTTTACTATAATTTTGATTCAGCAAATTTGAAAAAAAAATTTTACTTTTAAAAATATGTTTATATATATATATATATATATATATATATATATATATATATATATCTGTAGTTTTCGGTAATAACCAGGTAAGGCACATTTTTAATATTTTCAGTAATTAACGTTTAAAGTTTTCAAAAAAGTCTTTTTATCATTACTTTTATAAAATAGATTAGAACTTAATAATTTTCACTACATTCAATTAGGATATAAGAACCTCTTTTTTTTTGTCAAAATAGTTATATAAAAAAAGGTTTTTATTAATTGAAAACCAATTAAAATTGTAACTTTATCGGGTTATTACCGTTTTACATTTATTTTTAATAAATGTAAAACGGTAATAACCAGATAAAGTTACATGTAATTTTAATAAATGTAAATAAAATTAAATATTTATTTACATTTTAAACATTAATTTCACGGCAATTAAATACATTGTCGATTTTTTATTAAATTAAATTAAATTATTTCATTTTTATTAAATTAAAATTAATATATCTGTGGCGTTGTAAAAAAAAAAAAAAAAAAAAAAAAAAAAAAAAGATTTTTTAAATTAATAATTTATTTAAATTTATTAATTTTGGTTTAATTATGATAAAAAAATTTCATTTTTATCAACTTTTATTATTATAATTGTTTATTCATATTATATTAAAAGAATGCATAGCATTAACCAGATCATTTACTTTGTGTGATTATTTTGCAAATTAATCCACTAGCTTGTTGCAGTTTCCCGCCACAGGTAGGTAATTTTTATAGTCTATTGATGTTAATTTAATTATTTAGAGATATTTATAAGTTATACAAGCCATTTTTATGTTATTTTTATAATTATAGACGATTTAAAAAATAAATAGAAATCTTATCTGGTTATTACCGTTACTTTATGTACTTATCCGATTATTACTGTTTTTTCAATTTTTAAATGAAAATTTATAGTCGCTCTATGACGGGAAGTATTCGATTTTCATTTTTCAGTACTATGGCAGATGAAAGTGCTCTTTTAAAGTTACATTTTCCCAAATTATCTCAATTTTTTCAAAAATGTGCTTTATCTGGTTATTACCGGAAGCCACAGATATAAAGTTGCACATTTTTTTTCATATTTTTAATTTAAATATTTTTAATTTTAATTTTAATTTATATTTTTTAAAGTGCTGAACCAAATATAAAGCTTATATATTTCTGTTTATTTTTATGAAAACAAAGTTAAATTCCACTTATAATTTTTCAAGTTATAATGATTTTAATTTATCCCACTTTTTAATATATTTTAATTTTTTTCAATTAAAAAATAATTATGATAAGTTTTATTGTGGGATTTTGTTAACTAATGATATGTTTAACCATCAGATAAAATTAAAAAGAAACTAACTCAATAAATAAAAATTATTTTAAAATCTGTCCCGGATTCCCCTTAAGGCGACAATTTGTTTTTCAATAGTTTTGTTTATTTTTAAAAATATCGTTTAAATGGTGTACTCACTGTATTTCAATGTTGAAAAAAAAAAAAAAAAACTGAATATTAATTAGTTTTTTTTAAATAAAGTTTAAAAAAATTTGAATTTTTTAAAATCTCTATAACACTTTTAAATATTTAGATTTTTGTTCAATTTTTTGTTAAAGATTTTCAAAAGTATATTACACAAGACAGCTTGATTTTTTGAAAAATAAGAAAGATTGATTTGCACTAAAAATGTATTAAAAAAAGTAAATAAAATTTTAAATATGCAAAAATCCTGTAAATGCAGAGCTTTTCTAGACGAAAATCCCAAAATTAAATTTCAGGATATATTATGCAGTTTTTTTTTTTTTAATTTCATGTCAGGAACAAAACTCTTTCACAATTATAACACATTTACAAACACAATTTCAAGACAAACTCTCAAGAGCTGATCGATTTTAAATCTCATCTTCTGAAAAGTCACGCATGGAGCATATTTCCTAAAAACTGATACCTTTAATCAGGAATCTCTGTTATCCTCTCTTAATGGGAGATAATAAATATTTATCGTTCCCATTAAATCGAAACAAAAAAGAGTAAGGAAAAAAATCCCTACATGGTAAATAAAAAAAAAAAATCTTAATAAAAGTATTTCACTATTTTATCCCCCCCTCCACGCAATCGAATCGTGTGTTTGGGGAATTAGGAGGTCGATGTAATATAGTTTTTAAAGTATAATGGCTACTTTATGAGGGCATTAAAATAAATTTCTGAAATCGATTTTTGTTAAAATAAAGGAATGAAAATTCATGGGAAAATCCGGTCTGCGTGATTAATTTCATCCGCTTTGAGACCCCCAACTCCCCGCCTATACTTCATCCCTTGTGGAAGATTTCTTGAAATGCATTTTGTTAAAAAAATTAATAAAGAAGAGGAATAAAAAGTACTTTCCCACCCGATTTTTGAAGATGCTAAGGTTTATTGATTGAATGTAAGTGGTCAATTTAAACAGGCAGTCACAAAGATTAAAAAGATTTTTTTATTTTATGTTACTGTTTTCGAAGATTATGGCTGATGTCATGGGTCATGTGTTTCGAAATTCTTTTGTTTTGCATTTAAAAACAGGTTAAAAGATTTCTGAACTGTTATTAAAGGCTGCTACAAATTCTTTTGCATTGAACAAAAGTAAAAAAAAAAAAAAAAAATGCGCAAATAATTTTTTTTAATTTTTTTCTAAAATAAATTTTAAGAAAGGCTAAATAGAAAGAAATGTTGATCGTGCAGAAAGACAAGGAACTTACTTGAAAGTCCCTAGTTTTAATTATTTCTCAAATGATCTTTTATTATCCGAGTGGAATACATTATATATATACATATAATCAATATTTTTAAAGCCGTTCTTATAATAACAGTTCATATTTGAAATCTTTTTGTATAATTTTTTATGTATTAACATTTGTCACATCATTTAACCTGCTTTTCCCAACTTTTTCCTATAGTCAACTCATTCTGGTATAAAAAAATTTTCCTCGTTCATCGTTTAATTTTCAAAAAAGCACCTCTAAAATGTGTTGAATATTGTTTATTGCACATTAATATGCTTAAATACTGTTAAATTATTACGAAAAAGATTATTATTAATTATACTAATTATTAAATTTATAAAAACCTGGTCATTTACTTTTCAATCGAACTCATATAGTGACTCAGTAATGGGGCCTTAGGATCCATTTTCATTATAAATTTTTTGATGAGTTAATTTTGAGAAATCTAAGCTGCGTAGTTAATTTCATACATTAAAACTCCTAACCTCTTTCTATATTTCATTCCTTGTGTAAGATTTCTTGAAATGCATTTTGTAAAAAAAAAAAAAAAAAAAAAAAAAAAAAAATAATAATAATAATAATAATAATAATAATAATAATAAAGAGGAATAAATAGTACTTTCCCACCCGATTTTAGAAGATGCTACGGTTTATTGATTGAATGTAAGTGGTCAATTTGAACAGGCAGTCACAAAGATTAAAAAGCTTTTTTTTTTTTCTTTTTTTCTTTTTTACTGTTTTCGAAGATTATGGCTGATGTTATCAAGGGTCATGTGTTTCAAAATTCTCTTGTTTTGCATATTTAAAAACAGGTTAACAGATTTCTGAACTGTTATTAACGGATGTTATAGATTCTTTTGCATTGAATGAAAGGAAAAAAATAATTGCATAAAAAAGTTATCTTTTTAAATTATTTTCTAAAATAAATTAGAAGAAAGGTTGTATAGAAAGAAATGTTAATCATACAGAAAGTGAAAGAACTTACTTGTTCATCACTTAAAATCCCGAGTTTTATTTATTTCTGAAATGATCTGTTATTATCCAAGTGGAATAATATATATATACAGTCTATATTTTTAAAGCCAATCTTATAATAACAGTTCATCTCTGATACCTTTTGTATCATTCTCTGGATACTAATATTTATGACACTATTTAACCTACTTTTCCCAATTTTTTCCTATAGGTAACTCATTTTGGTATAAAGAACATTCCTGGTTCATCGTTTAATTTTCCAAAAAGCACCTCTAAAATATTTTGAATATTGCTTATTGTACATTAATATGCTTAAATACTTAAAAACAGGCTAAAATTTTCTGAACTGTTATTAACGGATGTAATAGATTCTTTTGCATTGAACGAAAGGGAAAAAATAGTTTATTTAAATTATATAGTATTACAATTTTATTTTTTTAATTATTTTCTAAAATAAATTGTCTCTATCTCTTTATTTTGAAAATTATCTGGAAATGTGATTTCAGTAGTTTTTAAAATATTTAACTTTGAATTAAATCTGAACTAAATACGGAAATGTAATAAAGGCACTAGGTAAATTACAGGGCTGAACAAAAGTATTCAAGTGTGTTTCCGTCTATTAGCATAAAATGCTGAAAGAGAGATTTCAACCCGTTAGTCGTTTTCTTGCTAAACAAAATTTTCTCATTATATGGTATATATTAACCGACAGATCAAATACAAGGCTGTTCAAAAGTGTTGGAATACATATTCGGCTATGAAGTGTAACACATTTTTCCCTAAATAACAAAGTTTTTTTTTTAAGGATTTCAGGAAGTGTTGGAAAGTGTTTCATAATCTATGTTTTACGCATGATTTTTCTTACTTGTTTCTTTAAATCAAGAGTATAGTAGATCCTAAAATCTATTTTTACTGATATTTCTGGATGAGATAATAGTGACAAACCGATCTGTGAAAAATCCGTTCTGCGTAATTCATTTCATTCCCTTCAAAACCTCCTTCCCTCTCTTCTCTTTCTTCTTCTCTCGTAAAATATTTCTTGAAATGCATTTTGTTTAAAAAATAATAAAAATGACGACGAAGAATAAAAAAATTTTCTCATCAGATTTTAGAAGATGCTACGATATATTGATTGAATGTAAGTGGTCAATTTAAACAGACAATCACAAAGATTAGAAAGTTTTTGCTTTATTTTACAGTTTTCGAAGGTTGTGGAAAGTGTTGTTACGGGTCATCTGTTACAAAATTATTTTCTTTTACTATTCAAAAACAGTTTAGAAGATTTCTGAACTGTCTTTAAAAAAAATTATATAATTCTTTTGAATTAAATGAAAGGGTAAAAAATAACTGATCAAAGGAGTCATTTTCTGGACTGTTTTGCATTTACTTAGTTACTTTTATTTATGAACAGAAATAAGTTGGGTGAAATAAAGTCGGATCATTGGTAGGACTACAGGCTTTATGTGATGATCTTAGCTTAAATTTCGTTGGTTTCTATTGTTTTTAAATTTTATTGCTGAAGATCCAAAATAACAAACAAGCACTTTGATAAAATTACATTTTAATAAAAATTCGCTTTAGAAATTTTATCTATAACTTTTAAGCTATAGATATATATTTTAAAATTCTATTTTTAGTTCAAGCTCGCTTTACCTAATTACCTTTTTTTCGCCGGGAACTGCTTCATGTATGAAGAGTTTTTATGACATACTGTATAATTTTCGAAATGACACCTTCAAATAAATTAAATGTTGTTTATTACATCTTAATAATAATAATAATAATTTATATGCAAGTCCTGCCCAACTCCCATAAAATTTAATACAACTATAAGAAAATGTTTAAAAAATAAGAAAGATAATTCACATTAGGATTGTGTATAAACGTGCTTATTAAACTTTTTTTTTTTTTTTTTTTTTTTTTTTTTGGTTTTTACAATTATCATTTAAAAGTGAAAATTGATCTGTCGTTTTTAAATGTATGAAAAAATATATTTATTTAACTATATTTGAAAATGAATAAATATTAGCCTTAATATATCAGTCATTTGATATTCACAAAATAAAGGCTAGAGTTTTCACAAAATTATGAATGGATTTTTCACAAAATTTAAAAAGTTGTTCGCAATTTCACAAAAACAAGATCCTGGCAAAAAAGTGTGGACAAATTCCTGATTTGTTTTCATAATGTTTAAGATAATGGATTCTTATATACTAACATTAATTCGGGATAAAGTGTTTGTAGTAGTTTGGAGTTTACTTGAAGAGAGAAATCTCGCATCATTATCATTATGAGCAAAAGCGTAGCACAAAGCCTACAAAATATTAGCCAGTTGTATAAGTAAGTTCTATTTTGTATTTGATTTTACACGCATTTTTACATTGTATTTCAAAATGCCTTTTTTTGAGGGTGGGGGGGGGGGGAGGTGATTTTTGAAAATAAAATAATTTATGTTTTTCAAATGTACAATAATTGCAAATTTTATTTATTCCCTTTTTTTTTATCCTTCTTCACCCCTCTTACAATGGAAATAAAAGAAACCATAAGGAGCAAGGTAGAGTTCAAGTAACACATAAAAAAGACTGAAAACTGAACTTAACCGATAAAGAAAGATACAATAGCCAATAAGTTGGATCGTTTTGATGTCACAGCTGAAATATGGCGCCGAATGTTTTGGCACGTTTTACTGGTCATGCTCTTTGATCTCGAAGTTTATATTTTTTATTTTTTTTTCTCAAAAAAGAAAAAAAATGTTCCACCGGCCTTGTTTCCACTTAGTACTTATGAAGTTTTGATAACTGATGAAGTTGCCTGGATGAAAAGAGACATATGAAAAAAAAAATGTATTTATCTCTCTGACTCTTTTTCCCCCTGAAACTTTTATGATCAGAAAAGATTTTTATGTTCGTAACTAATTATTCTAGGACATCTATTGAGCACTAAATAAGAATCAGTGCGCCATTAACTATTTTGGCTCGCTAAAGGATTTTTACTTTTCGTCGATAATGTCTTTTCTGTTGTGCCTTCTGCTGATTTTTCTTTTATTCCTTTAATTTCGGAAAAACTTTTTTTCTTGTTACTCTGATAAATAGACAAAATTATTTGTATATATCTTTGTTGTTATGATTTTAGTTGTTTAGTTGTTTATCTATATACGTATATATAAAAAAACGGTGATTTGTGTAGAAGGGCAATGCATTGATGAACATATCTATTAACCTCATTTTTTAAAAACTCCGTTCTTTTGAATGACGATGAATACTTTATTATTATTGTTATTATGAGGGGTTTTTCCCTAGTGCTTTATTGCGATCGAAATGAACTTTAATTTACTCAATTATCTGTGTGTATACTGGAAATCGAATCTGGTTCAGACTATTTAAATTATATTGATTTGAAACGTTGCCAATAAAAATGTAAATTTCGATCAAATGACTTACGGTCTGGTAAAATTCAATTTTATTTCTTATTTTCGTGTTCTTAATTTTCGCATTTAAATGCAAATATGAAATTTCATTTTGATGTTTCTCCTTTAGCTAATTTATATCTAATAACTGATGTCAGTGATCTGAGACGAAAGAGAATTATTTGAGAATATATTGATGTTCAGCTGTAAGCTTTTTCTTCATCATTTTTTTCTTTCTCTGTGAATTAGATAGGATTTAAGTTACATCAATACATTTTGGAAATTAAAGTCTTTAGACTCGTAAAATAAATACAGACGTTTTTAATTCCTAACAACTTACTTATAAAATAAAGAAAAAAATTAACGAAAACTAGTATAAAAAAAGTACAAATAAAGGGACATGTAAGCTCTGGTTTCTGAAATATGCATGTCTTTCTCTTTCTTTGTTTCTATTTTGCTCATTTTTGAAGATGTGAATCAATGACGTTTTTATATGCTATTTTTTTTCATGGTTGATTGAAATCTTTTTTGTGGGGTGTGTGTATGGGGGGAGGGGAGAAGAGTTGATGAATAATGAAATTACTGATTGGCATTGTCTTCTTTCTATTTATGTTAAAAAAGTGTGCTTAGGTGTAGTCTTCATACTAATATTATTCGAAGTTATGAATTTTTCTATATGAACACTCAATTTTGACAAAGTTTCCTTTCTCATTAAATTTTATCTTAAGGTAGTCCTGTTTTATGGAAATCCATTTCTTCCAAATAGTTTTCAAATTATACTTAAAAAATGACGGAGTTCGTCCACTATAGAAATGACTAGATATTTTGAAACTTCTTATGCTATCTTCGAATTTAGCAGTCTTTCATAACAGCTTGAGTGGCATCTTAGGTGCCACTCACTTGATCAAGAAGTGGGCTCTCTCAGACAACAATCGAGAACCGAACTTCAATTTGAATACAGATCCTAAAATATGCTCGTTTTAAAATAACTAATTCTTCGGAAATTCGTACAAATTGCATGGAAATTTGTTTTTAGGCTAATTTAGCAATGTAGAGTTCATCTATGCTATCAGAATTAGGTATTGCAATTGAAAAAAAAATTAAAATAGGATTAGCTTTTATAGGTAGATGCCTGCCTAAGCAAATTTTATATGCATAATTTAAAAGTAGACTTCATTTCCAACCATTTGGTAGCAGTAACTTTCTTCTACAATAATCTTTTGCAGAATTAGTTGGGAGTGTTTACCTTTTTTTTTTCCACTATTGTGCGTACATTTCAGGTTGTAAAGAAAAGGGTACATATTACATTGCGAATAAAGCTAAAAATAGAAAAATACAATCTCATATCGTAAGTGCACGTTATATGCCGGATTTTAGGGTAAATGGATCTGTAATATACCTTATTTTCTTCACAAATTGTAAGTCCTACAATTAAATCTTGTTTATTTTATTTCATGCTGAACATTTCTTGTTGCTATTTCAAAATGCAACTTTTTTTTTTTTTTTGATTACATAATAAAATTATTTTTTATAAAGTTTCTTTATGAGTATCTTTTTGAAATGCAAACAATCTTAAAAGCTTTATACGATGGAATTATTATTATATATTATCAGAACTATCGAAAATAGTTTAAAAAAATCTTCGAAAAACTGCATTATGTAAAGATTTACTGACTTTACTGAATGTCTTATCATGAATTATTTAATATGAAATAACGAGTAATTTAAAAGCTATTTCACATAGAATTGGGAAATTAGGTCAAATTCAATTAATCAGCTATTCATTTGATTATCATTTCATATCTTATGATCAGCACCGAAATTAAGATTCTATTAATTAATCGCTTTTCTCCACGTAGATCGAATGAAGAATCAGAGAATTCAAATATGATTTAAATCGCTGGCTTTTGAAATTAATGACTTAAATCATGAACATAATCATAAATACTTTCTAATCACGTTTCATATCTAAATCAATTTTTTGAACTAAAAGCTATTTGAGTTGTGCAGCAATTTTTGAAATTTTGCCAGCTCCTTCTGCTTAATATTGGAACTTGAATTCGAGTTTAAAATATTTGTGCCCCAAATTAAATTGAAATAGTTATAGACTGGATCTTTTTGTGTAGTAAAGCGTGTCTAATGATTTCGTACCTGTTAATTTGTATTGGGTATTTTCAAAAATGGAATAAAATCATGACATGAATTTCTTACAGTTGCATTGTTCTTTAATATAGTTAAAATATAGAGACTGGGGAAACGTGAAGTACGGGGCATTTGAACATGGAAAAGAGCCACCATAAATACCTTTTCCACATTTCATGCTATTCACTGTTAAAAATAAAAAAAAATAATAATTATTATTATTATTATAAAATTCGCTTATTATCAGTATAATTTCCACCATCAGTATAACTTGAATTTTTTCCCCATGATATAATGGTTTTGTGAATCTATTAAAATATATGTATAATTAAAATATAGCGATTGTGAGAACATAGGAGATGTCAGGGCTCTTCACTATAGAGGAGACATGAACCACCACAAATAACTTTATCACACTTCATTCTTTTCCATGTTAAAAAATAAAAAATAAATAAATAAAAGGAAGAAGAAAGAAATCTGTTGATTACCAGTCTATTTTCTGCACTTTTATGTTCTTCTTTTTCTTTATTATTATTATTATTTTTTACCGATGAAAATAATTTCATGAAACTGTTTTATATAAATTTGAGAATAACTTTGACAAGTAATGCTAAGTTTTTATTTTCTTTAAAGCTCTTAGCTACATTCTTATGCTGAAAAAGAAAAGTAGAATCTAAAAAAAATATATATAAAATATATGACGGAATGAAACTTTCGCCTTGCTTTTAACATAAAATGAATAATGCTTACTTAAGAGGCGATTAAATAATAAATTATAGATGTTAAAAGTTAATTTTATTTAAAAATCTTAGTACTTTCAAACCTTTTCCAAACAGGTTCTTCCTCAGGAAATATTTTCTTTTATCTTTTTTTTTCTTTTTTTCCTCAGAGAATAAAAGAAAATATTCTCTGAGGAAGAACCTGTTTGGAAAAGTTTTGAAAGTACTAAGATTTTTTAAATAAAATTAACTTTTAACATCCATAATTGATTATTTAATCGCCTCTTAAGTAAGCATTATTCATTTTATGCTAAAAAAAATACGGAAACAATGCGGCCAAAATATAGATACATGTAATTTTTTCAGTGTGCAGAATTCAAAAAATCCCAAAACCTTCGTGACAAATCAATTAGGCTTTTAGCTCTGTTAATCTATTATGGATATTCTTAAATACTTATCCGCTGATTTCTTATATATTCAGCAGATAATTTCATTGAAGAAATTATTTGTTGATAATTAAATTAAAATTACGTAAATACACACAAATATATTGGAAATCAACGGGATTCTCTTATATATATATAATGTTTTGTCGGTGATTGCTTCTTAATAGAAGCATAAATTCACCTAGGAAGCAAAACTACTCTTCGCATTGACGTTTGATTTGTATCGATTGAAATATATTTTAACGTACCAAAAGTAAAAATTGTTGCTTTTTATTGTTTTCTCTTCCTTTATTTAGCTTGTGAGAAATTATTTTTTAATCATTTGTTATTTCATACCTTATCAATAGATTATCTATCTTATTTTATTTTATTCTACAATCAAAAATACTACATATCTCAAATTTATATTTTTCTCATGCGTTTTTTTTGAAATTGTCATACCGATTGCTTGATTCAAATAGCATATTCATTTGAACTGTTAACAAATTTTTCAAAAAAGAAACGCAGCGCTTTTGTATGTTCATGTAGAGCAGGATACTTTGTAGCGAAGTAACCATACTTTCTTTAAAAGAGCCCTTGATTTTTGAAGTTAAGAAAGTCTTTTTTTTTTTTTAATCGTAGATACTGATTCGGGTTTTGAATGGTTTAAAAATATTATTAAAAACATTTTACGAATATTTTTAACACGTTAGGTTTGTTTAATATTTTTTGTAGTTTATTTCATTTAAATGTTGTAAGGTGATCATTATGTAAGATAAGAATTTTTTTTTTTTTCTGAACTACTAAAGATTATTCACCAAATTTTGAAAATAACTTAATTTTTGCTCTTGAAATGGAGATTCGATGAGTCAATTCAAAATAAAGTTGTTTTGGGAGCAAAAATAGACATTTAACCCTAAATGTGTGTGTGTAAGAGGGGGGGGGGGGTGAGGGTTAAAGGATTAAAAAATTTAAGTAGGTCAAGTGGATTAATGTTTCTCATGAATTTTTCAATTCGGAATATTCAATAAATTGTTAATAGTATCAAATTTATATTAATATCAAAATATTTTACTGTGAATTGGTTAAGGACAACAATTTTATGTTAATTTGTAAATAAGAGATAGATTTTCAAATTCATTTTTTTTTTTCAAAAATGAACTTGCCTAATTTCCAAAAAATGTCTCACATATTGACTCCATTTCCCTATAATGATGCCAAAAGATAATATAGTCAGTTTATAAAAGAGTGGTTCCCCCTCCCTCTTCATTGCCCTTGTCTTAATATTTCAATATTTGATAGGTTATTGGATATGAACGACTAGATAATGCCACTTTTCTTTACATTGTTAATTTACCTTCTTAGTCGCGTTTGAGGAAAAAAAAAAACTTGTGTCGATTTTGAAATGATTGATTTATTTAAAACATTTTTCAAAGGTGCTTTTTATTAAAATTATATTTAACTTGAACGCCTCAATATATGGTCCAAACAATAGTATAGCCTGTCTTTATAATTTTGCATAATCCCTTATCCCAATCCGAAAATTAGCTATATTAAATTTTATTTTATAATAACTTTTGTTAGTTTTTAAAATGTTTATATGGTAAATTTTCGTGGATATCATAGATAGGTTTTTAAAACCAAAGTTTTTTTTAAATTCATTTTGTAAAATAGTAAAAAAATAATAAAATTTTTAAATGCAGTAAAAGAATCACATATAATCAGAACATATGAGAATTTATGATAGATCATTTAAAAAATTACATTATGCGAAAATTTTTAGATTTTATTGAAGTTATTGAAATGGATTCTTTGACTTTAAAGAACAAGCATTTTAATTTTTCAGTTCACATAATATTAGGAAATTATGTCGAATTCAATCAGTCAATTATTCATTTGATTATAATTTCATATCATACGATGAGCACTGAAATTAAGATTCTACAAATTAATTGCTTTTTTTCATGAAAAGCATGATCGAACGAAGAACCAAAGGATTCAAATCCGAATTAATTCACAGGCTTTGAAAATAAATGCTTAAAATCATGAAAAGAATCACAAATACTTTCTAATCTCGATTTATATTTCTAAATACATTTTTTGGCTAACATTTATTTGAGTTTTGCAGCAGTTTTTGAAACTGAGTCAGCAACTTTGCGATTAGAAACTTTAATACGCGCTTAAAATATCTGTGCCCAAATTGAAATAGCATAATGGATTCAACCTTTTTGTGTAAGATGCATGTCTAATGGTTTAATTTCTATCGGATATTTATGAGAAGAATAAAATGACGCGAGTTTATCAAATTATTTATTGTTTAACTAGTTAAATAAATTCGAAATTACACATCAAGCGTAGCAAATGAGGTGCGTTCGTACTATAAGGAAGTTTTAAAAATATTCAGACCTTGGTGTTATAGTATACAATACTTCGAATGCAGTAGAGTATCCGGAATCTTTTATGTGCTCCTGTAAATACTATCTGCTTTCTATTACACAGGAACTAACTTGTAGTAAACCTCAGCAACGTATACCAATTTCATAAAATGCAAAGTAATTTAATATTATTAAACCGTGACACACACAATGTTTCTTCCTATAACATTATGTAATGCAATACTTTTGTGTAGCCCTGCAAATTAATAACAAATATTCTTTATATCACAGATTCTACAGAATATATATTTTAGTATACACTTCATAAATGCATATCAATTTCATTATGTTTGAAAGAGTGTAAAACCATTAAAATGCACTCTAAACTATTTTTTTTCCATTGGTCGTATTGTAACGGAACACTTTTGATTGTCTCTGTAATTAAACTAGGCAACCGATGTTCATAAAATTTAAAACGACAAAATTATGTAACAGTTATATATTTTAAATTTCAAATGATTCGATTGAGTGACTTTTTGCACTGTTATATGCGGTCAGATGGACGAATTGAATGAGGACAGTAGGTGCTATGCATTTACGAATGCATCTAAAAGAGTGGGGAAAAAATAGTTTCTAAGTAGAGCGGCCTTGTTAAAAAAAATCTCTAATTAGATGATCCTACGTTTGCAGAACTTCAACATCTTCAACGCAATTTAATGCAACAATAGAAACATTTAGGAACATTTTTAAATATCTCTTTCAAAAGCAGTACTCTTGAATTCGTCTTCACATTGTGCATGCAAATTTTAATAAGCTAGCTATATATCTTACTCACTATTTATGTATTTTATAATCAAATCTACTGAGTATTATTGATGTGAGTTACATTGTTAAAGAATTCAAAATAATGCATTCAATTTCATATGGCCGTATTTCTAAACTATACTATGTATGGCCAGTTATGTAAATTACATTTGATTATATTCACCTTAAAGTTTACAGACATTAAAGCTCCTAGTCACCCAGCTTCTGAATTCCTCTCGGTAAAGTTAATTCTATGGGCTTTTGTTGCATTCTTATGTGTAAAATATCTCCTTTGGGAATTTATATTTTTAACTTGTTTTTCTGTATACTCTTTTTAAAGATGTCACTTTTTCTTAGTTTTCAAAATATTTTAAAAAATCTATGCTTAATTTAATTTTTTATGTTTTAAAAATTGAAGAAGTAAATAAAATTTTAACACTTCATATAAAATTGACCGTGGATTTTAGAAATATTTTGAAAACTAAAAAAACAAAAAACAAAACAAAACAATAACAACAAAATCTAGTTGGATGTGCCAATCCCAAAACTTTCTTCTATCTCATATGTACATTTTAATATTAAAAAAAAAATAGTTACTCATTTTAATGCTTTAATAATTTTAATTCAATACCATACTAACTTTGACTTTCATCTTAAATTTCTGCTTCAGTCAATTAATCGGAGTAAAAACGAATTTCCGTCTCTGCACGAGCCGATGGACACTAGAATGATTGGCAGATTTTTTTTCAAATTCAGGGAGGACCTACTTGCCATACCAAAAAATAATCATGTACAAAAATTTTAGTTCAGTTCTAGGACTAACTTCATGCACTTTTAGGTGGTCCAATATTGAAAATGGCATAAAACTTGCTATTTCAGCACAATCTTCCGGCGGATTTTTTTCAAATTCAGGAAGAACCAACTAGTCATAACCATACATTTCAAAAAAAATTTTTTTTCAATTCGATGCATAACTTCATACACGATCGATGCAATATTGAAAATGGCACAAAAATCGCGATTACAGGGCTCCCTTCCGACGGATTATTTTCGCATTCAGGCAGGACCAACTAGCCTTAGCGATGCACTTACACAAAAAATTTTGTTCAATTTGATGCGTAACTCCATATACTTTTAGTCGGTACAATATTAAAAATGGCACAAAAATCACGATTGAAGCGCCCCCTTCCGGCGGATTTTTTTTTTCAAATTCAGGGAGGACCAACCAGCTATAATCATACACTTACACAAAAAATTTGGTTCAATTCGATGCATAACTTCATATACTTTTGGTCGGTACAATATTGAAAATAGCACAAACATCGCGATTGCAGCGCCCCCTTCCGGCGGAATATTTAAAAATTGAAGGAGAACCTGCTTGCCATAGCTAAAAACATTCACAAAAAATTTGGTTCAATTCTATGAATAACTTTATACATTTTTTGATGGTAGAACACAGGACACACACAGAGACACACGGACAGAGAGATATTTTGTAAAAACATGTTTTTTTGGAATCTCTGACCTCTAAAACGTGTAAATCGTCGAAACAGAAAAGAAGTTTAGAATATTGAGTTCCTGAGGAGATGTATTGTACATTAAAATGCATTAAACACCCATAGACTTAACATTACCGAGGAGACTTTAGAAAATGAGTGACTAGCAGCCTTATTTCCCCACGTCGCGTCGCCACCACTATATATATGGCATCCATATATAGCTATATATATGGATGCCATATATCCCCCTTTAGACGGTAGATGAATTTAGTTCATACTTCACGAAAAACAGTTTGCATTATTGATTTTATTGTACCTGTGATAAATCCAATTAATCAACTCTTTGATTCAATTCACGTCTCATACTGAAATTAACATTCCATTAACTAATTGAACGAAAATTACACTAATATCGTTTTATGAAAAATAGTAATCGAATGAAGAATCTAAAAATCCAAATACGATTTTATTCAGTGGCTTTTTAAATTAATGAATGAATTACGAACATAATCGTAAGTTCTTTCTAAACATGTTTTATATATAAATCAATTTTTGGACTAAAATCTTTGAGTTTGCATTAACTTTTTGAAAGTCTGCCAGGTATCGTAAGTGCGCTTAATATAATGATTAGTAAGATTAGTCTGCGTTTAAAATTTTTGTGACCCAAATTAAAATGGAAATGTAATAAAAAATCATGACATGAGTTCATCAAATTTTCCTTCTTCTAATGTAAAAAAAAAAAAAAAAAATACAATGTTTGTAGTATGAAGATGAATTCGGTTATATAAAGATGCTTATAATGAAGTAGTATTTAGTAGGGTGTAACGATTTTAATCATGTGATTTAAATCGGCGATTAAATCACAATTTTAATCAACCTATTTTTTAAAAATTATTTATTAAAATCATAAATTTTCTAAATATTTAAAATGACATAAAAAGTATTAAAATCTAAAATCAACATAATTTGAAAAATTCCTAGAGGTGTTTTGACTTCCGAATACACAAAAAAGCTTTAAATATTTGTTTCGAAGCTTAATTCCTGAGTATTGAAAACATTTAAGTAAAGTAGGTTTGTAAAAAACATAGTTTTTATCTAACATAACATAAAAAAACGTTTCATTTAAAGCTGACATTTAAATCTAATATGGTTTGCAATGTCATAAATTTCTTTTAGTAATTAAATTATTCATCGTTTTATATAAAGAAAGCATAGCAAGTATAATAAATTTCTGCTAAAAATAAAATAACCAGAATATTATTTTCTCATTCTACTTTTGAAATAGTTTATAACAAATAATGGAGTTAAAGAATAATGACATCAGCTGAACTAATATTATAGAAGTATGTATGAGAGAAAAGAGGAACCAATTGATAAAAAATGTTAAGAGCTTCATCGGTAATGTTTGAAAAAATGTTACTTTAATTTTTGAACTCATATACTATATTCCAAATGAAAATTTTTAGGGATTAAAAAGGCAGCAAAACTGTTTGAAACACTGGATGCTAATAATGCTACTGTTTAATGTTTTGAGGATTTCAGATGTAACAGGCTATTCCTTATATTTACTCCACATGTGTTTTTCAATGGATTAATACTTAATCCACAATACCTAATTTTCATGTTTTGGAGGATTAGTATATGCAAACATTACATTTAGATTTAGACGATTAACAATACAAATGTAAAATGAGTTGCAAATGATATTTGTTAGTTTTGTTGATTGTGCTACTATTTAGGAGAAAGTTTCTTTTTTGCAGTTTTATTAATTCAGTTATTACTTATTGTTCTTTCCAGAACTTACTCCGTTTTTTTAGGATTTTACAGCCTTCTCCTTTTGAAATTGCAATATGCACCCTGACTTTAAAAAAAATAATGAAATTCACCTGTAGTAAGCAGAGATTTATTGTAAACAAAACTTCCAAATTCCATAGTATTTCTAAATATATGTGCTCAATAGTAGATGATATGCAGGCCTGTAGATCACATACAGGCATGGCTGCGCAAAAATTTTACCCAACATATGTTTATTAGCAAAATTGCTGAATGGGAATTAAATGAACTAACTTTTAGCATACTATGCAGTATATACATATACACCAATCGATCATATACAGGGCTGCACAAAATTATGCAGGGCTGCACAATTTTTTAGATTTTTATGTTTAAAATATTTTAATAATTCACATTGCGTATTCATAAAGACCAGAGATAACACATATCCTTAGAATAAAACCTTATTATATCATTGTTGCAACCTTGAAAACCCTTGAGACAACGTTGTTCTAAGCATACGTGCTACGTGGTAATCCCGTTTGCTTGTCGATTAAAGGTAACCCAAAGGTGCGTTCTGTCCTCAACTCTCCATTCTTGGTATTTTTCAAGCAAGGTATTTTTTCTAAATTTCAGAATTCGGATTTTTTTTTTTTTTTTTCTCGCCGAATTGTAGTTTTATTCTAAAGCAACATCATATTATTTTGCTAAATGTTATTAAAAGAAAATTATGGACAATAGCTAAATTAAAATACATATAAGTAAAGACATATTTTTAAGAAGTGACAAAACATCCTTAGTTGAATTGAACATCTAATAAATTTAACACATTTAAAAATAGGTTATTTATGAGAACTGATTGGAAATACTGATAAAAAGAAATTAAATTTCAACAAAAGTTTAAAGAAATCTATTTGTTACAGTTTGCCTTTTTTTAGTTATTCTGTACGAATTTTCCGCATCAATTTCGAAGCATTCATGTATAGATCATTTGGATATTTTTAATTCTTTCCGAATGCTTGCTTAAAAGTTTTTTTTTTTCTTTAACTTTAAACTTTATGACAGCTATTTTTTAAGAAATGAACACTCTAAATTGATGAATATGATAATGGTATCTTCTTCTCTTCATTTTGAAGGTTTCACATATGGTTTAAAAAAAAAGATCTCCAAATCGGTAAATTTATATGAATATAATGAAATTCTCGGATTTTTCGGACCGAAGTGGAGTAGGAGATGCTGTGTTCATAGGTGGCGCTTAGTTGGCTCTCGTGACCGGCTGCCCAATTCGTACGCTAAACACGTGCTCTTCGTGTAGGCACAATTCCTGAATTTGCATGGAACGAAATATGGCACCGTCAGATAGCCCCCCCCCCCCCCTCATCATGGCAATATACTCCTTGCTCTCTTCTTTTCTACATAGAATACAACGCCAACCCCCCGTATTGATTGGTGAACAGCAACCAACCGATCCCCCCTCCCTAGATGCCTTTGTGTTTCTTTGAGCATGCTATGCATATTAAAAAGTATCGATTTTTGTGCGATGCCGAGTAATTTGGGTGAACTGTATTTGCACAAGAACATTACTAGGGGGAGGGCAATGGATGAAAACCGTTGGGAAAAGAGCGGTTTAGAACTTAACGTTCCTTTTTTTTCTCTCCCTTCTCTTCGCTAAGCAGAAGGGTTAAAGGGTTTTGTGGAGTTTTGCCGGGCAGAAGTGGAATTTTTACAGTTGTTTGGGAGGGTCTGGTCGATTTGTATTTCTGCACTGTGCTTAGGCAGTTTCTTATGTGCATAAATACATACTAGATGACCCCGAGAACTGCGGAGAGGTATTGACACTCCGGCGTCGGAGGAACCATTGAAAAGTTTTCAAACTAACGATTATTTCTTTTCCGCGTGCTTTGCATTAGATGGCTAGATCATTGACTGGAAGAAAAACACGAAAAACTTCGACTTCTAAGGAGAGGAGAAAAGGTGGGGGAGTTTGATCGAAATGAACCCAGACATCAAATCATTTTTTTCTGAACAAAAAGTTTTCGCATTCTCAGTTTTCTTTTACCTAGCTATGTTCCTATAATTAACATAAGAACTCTGATAGTACCTTCTCTTGGTATTCTGTTTCATGTATTTCCCCTTGTTCGTCTTTCTTCCTTATTTTATAGGTTTGTAAATAAAGGAATAATCGAAATATTATGTTTAGTTGCGAGTGGATTTAGCAATATTCCCTTGTTAATCTGAGCAGAAGATGTCATTTTTTGTTTCAATACTGGTTGTAAAAAGGAATATTTGAAGTAAAATAATTCAATTGTTCTATCTTAGAATTCTGTTCCAAAAGAAAGAATTTTTATTTTTAACAAAGTAACCATATTTGACCGAGCAATTTGAATATGTAAAAAATAAATAAATAACTAAAATTCTTATTCTAAAATAGCCTTAGAGCTTTTAAAGACTGCGTGAGAAAATGCTTTAGAAGCTAAAGATGTGATTGGGTATGTTTCAATTTTAAAAATGCATGTATTACTATTTAACTATAGAATTAAAAGATTCCCAACTGAACGATTGAAATAAAATGCCTTAGATTGATTAATATATATATGACTACGGAACGAACTTGAGCAATAAAATATTTATTCTCATAAGGGGTGGCTACAAGTTGGAAAATGCATTTTGGCATCATACCGTGTGAAGAAAAGCTTATATAATATTTCTTCTTCTTCTTCTTCTTCTTCTCTTTTTTTTCCTGTTGGTTAATGATTAATGGATTTTGGGATGCACTATTTATGAAATCTTAAAAAATAAAAATGATTTCTAAAGTTTAAATAATAATTTATTTACAATAAATGTATGTGCTTTCACGTAAGATTGGGGTCATTAAAGCACATATCTTCATTTTCATTAAGTCGGCCCGAACTAGTTCTGTCTTTTTTCTTCCATTTAGAAAATATTTATTGCAACCCTTATCAAACTATCAGATAATTCATTAATTCTTTTTTTCTATATTTACACACACACACAAGAAAAAACAAATAAACAGAAAATAAGTTATTTATTTTCCTCCCCATAAACTTATTCACAGTTAGTTGGATGTGCGAATCGTAAAACTTCCTTTAATCTCATACGCTTAAAACTTCAAAAATAATTTCAAAAGTACTATTTCAATATTATTAATCCAATTCTATACTAACTTTAATTTTCATCTTAAATTTTTGCTTCAGTAAATTAATCCAAGTAAAAATAAGTTAATCGTGATCATGACATTATTTATTAAAATCAATAGCATTTCATTATTTCGTTTATAATCTGCTGTTTGAAGACAGCCGGCTTAGCAAGATGCAAAGTTCTAGTCGCTGCACGAGCCACCGATGTATGAGGTTGGTTTAATAATCATTGTCCCCAGTGTTTATGAAATATTTTTACTGCGATGGTTGATGTGGAATATCGAAGCCTTATGTCTTAAATGCCTATATGCTCAATTTCAGAATTGTAGCTACTATATTAATATACTTTCGGAAGAAGGGTGAAAAAATTGGGTAGAGGTGAAGGCTGGTTTAGAGTTTATGGGGCCAGATTTGTGACCGTGGATGAGACATGGCTAACATTGTTCATCGCTTGGACTCGGGATCATAGTGATATAGCCATGTCTCATTCACTGTCACAAATCTGGCCCATAAACTCCAAGCCTGCCTTTCTCCTTCAACTTCCTCTTTAAAAACCTTCCTCTTTAAAACTTTACCCCTCCTTCTAAAAATATGTGGATATAGCAATTACGGTTCTGAAACTGAGCATATAGGCATCTAAGACATTAAGCTTCGATATTTCACAGTAACCATCGCAACACAAATATTTTATAAACACTCAAGACAGTAAATGTTAAATCACCTTCATACTTTATAACTACGAAAAACGTAGAAAAATATACAAACACGTTGCTACAATGCCTTCCTTCGATGGAATATTTCAAAATTTAACAAAGACTTGCGTGCAATAGCCAAAAACATGCACAAACATTTTGATCCAATTCAATATAACTTCGTACAGTTTTCGATGGTTTCACAATGAAGATGGGACAGAACACGCTATTACAGCGTTGCCTTCCGGAGAAATATTTGAATTGAAGGATGACCTGCTGGTCATAGTCAAAAACACACACAAATAATTTACTTTTAGTTCGATACATAATTTCTTGAACCTTTGAAGATTGGGGGAAAACGAAGACCTAGGGGTAAAAAAGTAAATACCTCCTACTAGCTCCTCAACAAATTATCATTAAGACCAACTATATACGAATTAATTAAATAAGACTAACTCAAACTTTATTTTTTCAATGGCAATACTCATTTTTAACTCGATATTTCAAACTTTCGGTGCATACTAAATTTCAAAACATTTGAATGATAAGTTTTTGAATTATAAACATTCAAATTTTAATGCTTCTAATTTTAAATTATATTTTCATATTTTTATTAATATCTTCTGAAATTATACTTCTAATACGCTAATTTTTATGTAGCAATCGTATTAAAATGCAAAAACATAAATACGTTGAATTTGCGATTTTTATAATTTTTTGATATGAATTAGGAATTATGAAATTAATATGTGAAAAAATTATGAATTACAACCAACTATTTTTTCATGTATTCAGATTTATTAAGTCCTACTTTATGGAAATCAAATATATAAAAATTTTCTTCCAAGTAGTTTTCAAATTATGCTTAAAATACGGCAAAATGATTGGTTAAGGAACCGTCTGCCATAGAAGTGACTAGATATTTTGAAACTTCTTAGGCTTTCCTGTAATTTAGCAGTCTTCAGTGACTGCTTGAGTGACTCCCAAGATTCCTTGATGAAGAAAGGAGCTCCCTCGATCACCAATCGGATACCGGACTTCAATTTGGATACAACCTCTAAAATATGCTCCATTTAAAATAATTCATTTCTCGGAAACTTACCGTACGAATTGTGTGAAAATTTATTTTTAGGCTAATTAAAGAATGTAGAGTTTATTTATGCTGTTAGAATTGGTAATTGTTATTGAAGAAAAAAATGTTAGGGTTTAGTTTAATATGTAGATGGACCACTAATAAAATTTTTATATACATTATTCAAAAGTAGACTTTATTTCCAATCGTTTGGTATCATTAACTATTTTCTATGATAATTTGTTGAGGAGTTAGAAGGGGGTATTTTTTATTCTTTTCCACGACTGTACAATGGCGACAAACGGACAGACATATTTTGTATAAACATGTTTTTGGGGATCTCTGACTCCTAGCTTGTGAGAATTCATCGAAAACTGGAAGTTAAAAAAAATTCGATCGCAATATTTTCTTCTAATTAAAATAAATTAAAGAAAATGTATATATTTTTGTAAATATATTTTTTTAAATTTTCTGCACCTACTGGAATTTGAGCTTAGCAATTTTAATTGTATATTGTAAAGATAAATGTTCTTGTTGAAAATATTTCAGTTATGTAGCAATTAAAAAAATCTGAACTTTAAAATTAATAATTTTATCTCGCCCGAGAAACAAAAAATTACAAATAAAAGTAAAAGAAAAAATAGTCGTTGGGGGCCACCGTAATACTTACCCATCATGGATATGTATATGAAAATAACATGTGAAAACTATTTATACAATACATTGCAATTCATAAACAAAATTTAAATATTGTTAATATACATAGTAATGCTCTGTTAAAGAATCGCTGATTACCAATTTCGACAAATTATATAAAACGCCAAACTACTCAAGTAGTACCGAACTGCTTAAACGAAACATCCTTATAACTCGAAAAATAATAATTCTATTAAATAACAATTAACTGAATCGGATTAAGCGTCTCATTTCCAATTAAAATATATCTCTGAATTGAAATTTGAATGAAATACAAGGTCATGAAAAATCGAAGAATGTGGAAAACAGGATTACAAATATCTCGGCAACTAATAATCCGATCGATTTTCGTTCTGTATGCAAAATGTGTGTTATTTTATTGCCTTTTACGTCCATTCCTTAGAACAAAAAAATTCGAAAATTTTTACATACCTTTCATCAGAACGAATTTTTCGAGAGTCCAAAAAAAATAGTTCCGGATAATCGAGGTTACTGATATTAAATAGGCTTCGTCCCATTCTTACATACTAACTACACACCAAATTTTAAGTCTCTATCTCAATTTGTTCGGGAGATAGAGCGTTTACAGACAAACAGACAGACGGACGGCAAAAAAATTTTTTTTCTAAAAATATATTCTTCGGAATCTACACTATCTAAAACGTGTAAATCCGTCAAATTTTTTTTTTCGATTTTCAAAACGATTGCAAGACTTACCCTATACTACGTATGATGGGTAAGTAAAATAGTATTCTTTAATGTGAATTTCCCTTCTCGTAAATAAAACTGATATATCTCTATAACTCTCTGAAAATATCATGAACTAGTTTCGTTACTTGTTTCAATTTTTTTTTCATTAACTAGTTTCTGAAATGAAGAAATAATAATGATTATAATTAAAAGAAGGTTGTACCAGTTATCGAACTCAATACGACTGGGATAAAATGTTACAGATTTAGATAATTTCTTTACAGTCTAAACGCAATCTATTGCAAGATTACCAAAATTTGCTTCAAATAATCATTATATAAACCTTAAATAATATATTTTCATAAGATTGCTTGAATATTGCGCTCTAAAATGTGCATGTATTTACTTTACAATCTTGCAAAGGTTGACTTTAAACTTTATTTTCTAACGCAAGCACTTAATTATCTAGTATTTGCTTCTGCAAAGTCATATTAATTCATGAGAGAATTATTGGACATTGCAACCTTTTTAAAAAGATTATTTTTTTCTAGAAATGATTAATACTTTAACAATAACCTATCGCTTTGTGCGTCGCTTTATTACTAAACATGTTCTTTCTTATTGAAATTCGTTCCGAATATCCAAATTAATTAGCTTCTTGATGGTAATGCTATATGTATAGCATTCAGATTATTTTAATTTTAGACATCCATTAAGTCATACTTATTAAGGGAAAAAAATCCAGTAATATCCAGTCTTGTTTTAAAATGCCAGATAGAATGTGAATTTGTATTTAATTGATCTGTTCATCAAAAGGAAGTACGTTGAAAATAATAAATATATAGGTGTTCCAAAACTTGAATTGAACGAAAATTTTTATAAAAATGATATTATTGCTTATGTTTAAAAAGTTTCACTATATTAGATTCTTTATTTGTAACTTCCAAATTCCATCTGTACAGAAACAGACCAAAATGGAATAAAAATTTGACTTTTACTTGTGATATATATATATATATATATATATGAAATTTAGAATCCTGAATCGCGTTGGATAATCCGATTTTTCCGATTTCCCAACCCAAACAGCAATCAGATAGGGAGGACGCTCATTTTGTTTTCGTTGCTGGCCGAGTTGTCTTTAAATGTATCAGCTTGAGGGTTTTCGGATCGGGTTCGGGTTGGCTTGATTTCTAAATAATAATAATAAAAATCCTGAGTATTAAAAAAACTATAATTGAATATTAATGATTATATATATGTTACAGGCCAAACCCGATTTTAGGCCAAACTAGATTGGCCTAGTCCAAACTAGTCTATCCTAATGCCCATCGGATAAACTAGTTTTTCCTAGGCCAAACTAGTCTATCCGAACGCCCATCGGATAAACTAGTTTTTCCTAGGCCAAACTAGTCTATCCGAACGCCCACCGGATAAACTAGTTTTTCCTAGGCCAAACTAGTCTATCCGAACGCCCATCGGATAAACTAGATTTTCCTAGGCCAAACTAGTTTGGCCGAACGGTCATTAGGATGTACTAGTTTAGCCTGCTAGTCATTGGTTTGAACTAGTTTATTCTAGGCCGAACTAGATTGTCCTAGGCCAATTCAATTTGGCGTGATTTTATTGAATTTAAAGATCGCCACGGCGCCAATTTTCTTGTTTTGATCTAATTTAGCCTAGGCCGATGCAATTCGACGCGATTTTAGCTCACTGACTATCAAAGCCTGAGAGCTAATGTGCTCGCAGATTCTGTGTGTGTGTATGTAACCATGTACGTACGTATGTACATATGTTCGTACGTATGTAGGACTAATATAACGGACTAATGTGTAACTAATATAACGCGAGCACTCTGGTGTTGGAACTTGGTGATTTAGTTCAAGCCAGCCGGCTTCGCCCGCTATCGGGCCCCTTCTTTTATATAAAATCTTGAAACGGACGTATGTTGAAGCGAACGAACTTCGAAGTGAAAAAAACATGATAAATATTTAAGAAAAAGGATTTTGCATCGAAATACCACTATTTTCTAATAGTAATTTTTGTAAAAAATATTATATTCTTGCTTTAACTTTTTGAAACTTTCCGATAGTTTATCGCATATGATATCATTTTATATAAAAAAAAAGAGTTACATTTCGGCGTGAAAGAGGATGTGGTTGCGAACAAAATCAGGAAATATAACGGAAATTCTATGTTTTAAAGCACCGCGACCTCAAGTAACACATCTACTAATAGGTTGTTTAACGGAGTTTCATTCAAATATAGTTTTGTTAATAATAGAATACGCTCCCTGGTGTTGGAATGAGGAACTAATATAACGTGGCTTAGTTAAAACTTGCTGGCTTCGCCCGCTATCGGACTGGCGTGGGCAGCGGGGATATGGTTCGAATTTCGTTCGCTTCGAGGTTCTTTCGAAAAGGAGGGTTACATTCGGTGGTGCGTGCTCAGCACGCTTGCTACGATTTAAATTTTGTTTGCTTCGAAGTTCATTCGAAAAGGAAGAGCGCATTAGGCAGTACGCGTGCAGCACACCTGCTATACGCTGCCGCAGTCTGTGGGGACGCGGCTGAAGAACTAATGCACGAAATTTAATAAAAAAATATATTCAGGTAGTCTCTGATCTAAATTGATGCTGATTAGTTTTTGGTGTAAACCGTTCATCAGGTGGAGTACTGTTTGGCATTTATTACGATTTACGCATCAGCGTTATCATAATAGCTAATACAATCAAATTTCCATCGAACTTTTGGTACAGTTCGTCCATGACATGAGTTGGTGTTGTTTTTATTTTGAAGTAAATCACTCAACATGGCTATGGTATGCTGCATTTTCCACAATTTTCACAATAGCTGTATCTCAAGAACTAATAGACGGAATTTAATAAAAATTTATATTCAGATAGTCCCTGATATAAATCGATACTGATTACTTTTTCATGTAAATAGTTCAACAGACGCTTCTAAAGTGCGTTTTTACTGATTTGCATTAACACTATTTCAATAACTAATTTACGGATTTTCCTCAAACTCCCGAATCAGTAAATCCGTGATATGAACTAAATCTTTTTACGTATTCGTGTTAATTACTCAATAGGTGGCGCTGTTGTGCTCAATTTACCCGATTCCTGAAATAGTTTTGTTGCAAGAATTAATGCACGAATTTTCATCAAACTTTAGATACAGTGAGTCCCTGATATAAATTAGTATTCTGTAGTTTTGGAGTAAATCTCTTGAAAGGTAGCGCCGCTATACGGTATTATTCGTGATTATTGCAATAGCTCTATCTCAGGATCTAATGCATGGATTTTCATGAAACTCCAGATTCTGTTAGTCCTTGATATAAAAAAGTACAAAAGTACTTTTTAGTTTTTGCAGTAAATCGTGCAACATGTAGCGCTGCTATGTGGCATTATTCATGATTATCACAATATCTCAAGAAAAAATTCACGGATTTTATCAAACTTCAAATTCAGTTAGTCCCTGATAGAAATTAATATTCTTTTGTTTTTAGAGTAAATGGCTCAATAGATAGCCCTTCTATCCAGTTTTTTTATAACTTCTGCGATAATTCAAATATCTGAAACAGTATTAATACACAGATTTTCATCAAATTTCAGCTTGAATTAGAATTTGAAAGACGTTGTTACGGATTTTTCAAAAAGTTCCGGCAAGAATTTAATATTTTTTACAAAAATTGCTATTAGAAAATAGTGGTATTTCGATGCGGAATCCTTTTTCTTAAATATTTATCATCATGTTTCTTTCCTTTCGATTCAACATTCGTAAATACCTAAATCGCGTTGTATTAGTTCCAAATTCCAACACCAGGGTGCTCGCATTAGTTCCACATTCCATCACCAGGGAGCGCACCTTATTACTAACGAAACTGTATCTTAAGAAAACTCCGTTAAAGAATCTATCAGTAGATATGTTACTCGATGTCACGGTGTTTCAAAACAAGAATTTGAGATTTTTGAAAAAATCACTATTCTTCAATAGTGGCATTAAATGCGAAATATATTTTTATAAATTTATATCATATGTCATAAACTATCTTAAAGTTTCAAATAGATCAACCTAGAATTTCCGCTATATTTCCTGATTTTGTTTGCCCCACCCCACCCCCCTCTTTCCCTTTCGTAATGGGACTTTTTATACAATTTTTTATCACATGTTATAAACTATCACAAAGTTTCAAGAATTTAACATTTTTACAAAAATTACTAATAGAAAATAGTGGTATTTGACGCGGCATCTTTTTTCTTAATTATTTAACATCATGTTATATTATGTTTCAAAAAGTTTCACAAAATTGGTAATATTTAATTAGCAGCTAAAACTTAAAAAAACGCTGAGCTTTTTAAAAAAAATCTAGCGTCCCCTTACTCTACCTCCCTGCCGTATCCTAAATTTCAAGTGTCATGCTTTATTTAAGCTTTTTCTTATTTTTAAAAGGATTCGGATATTTACTTTTTTAATATGAACAATTTCGCGTGAAGTGATGTGTGTGAAAACCAATATCTGTTAAAAATTAAAAATCTTTTCGTAAAACCAAAAGTTTCTATCCGATTGAAAAAATAATCCGCTCTATCTTTATATTTAAACTCAGAACCCCCAAAATTAATCAGGTAAACCCCTTATCAGAAGAAACCTACATCCAAAATTTGAAACAAATCGGTAAATTATCCCTGAAAAATCTATTTACATAAATTAAGAGTGTTACCCCCCATTCCTCCTTTCTTTATATGTAAACAATGAACACCCACAACTAATCATGGATGTACCTTATCAAACTGATATTGTACCTAAAATTTTAATAAAATCTGATACTTTTGCATGAAAACTGACTTAACGAAATTAAGGAGTGGGGGGGGGGGGGGGTGCGGTTTAGCCTTTTGTTCCCCTTCCCTTATTCTTATCCAATGAACCCCTGAAACTAATCAGGAAAGTTCGTTATCAGGATAAATCTATGTCCAAATTTTGAAGCAAATTGGATATTTCTATCAGGAGTTATCACATTACGTACATACATACGTACATGGTTACATACACACACACAGAATCTGCGAGCACATTAGCTCTCATACTTTGATAGTCTGTGAGCTAAAATCGCGTCAAACTGCATTGGCCTAGGCTAAATTAGATCAAAACTAGAAAGTTGGCGCCGTGGCGGTCTTTAGATTAAAAAAAATCACGCCAAATTGAATTGGCCTAGGACAATCTAGTTCGGCCTAGGATAAACTAATTCAAACCAATGAATAGCAGGCTAAACTAGTTCATCCTAATGACCGTTCGGCCAAACTAGTTTGGCCTAGGAAAATCTAGTTTATCCGATGGGCGTTCGGATAGACTAGTTTGGCCTAGGAAAAACTAGTTTATCCGATGGGCGTTAGGATAGACTAGTTTGGCCTAGGAAAAACTAGTTTATCCGATGGGCGTTAGGATAGACTAGTTTGGACTAGGCCAATCTAGTTTGGCCTAAAATCGGGTTTGGCCTGTAACATATATATGTTATCTGCTACAAAATAATAATATTAATACAATTATGGGCTATTTTTCCACAACTTTGTTAAGTATGAGATTTTTTTTTCATTTAAAATTCGTTTTGAATTTGAACGTTTCTGTTTCAGATTGACTTTTTTTTTTTTCTTTTTGTCGTTTACTAGTTGGTTTGCTTTGAAAGGAATTTCGGGCTCTGGTGGGATACAGTTCGATCCATACAGAATTCCAGAACCGTAAAAAATATGTAATTTTACTCCATAAAGTTTGTGGCAGCCTTGCTGTCTTCATTTTATTGAGCAATAAAACAATTATACAGGGTGAGTCATAAATATCGAAAAAATAGGCTATCTCCTTAAATATTGCCCCTAGACCCATACTTCAAATTGCAAAGTTTCATAAAAAAGGTGAATTTTTTGATAAGATAAGTTGCAACTCCATGGGGGGTCTATTTTAAAAAATACGAAAATTAAATTTTTATACGGCCCCCAGAGGATAAAACGTCCAGTTAGAAATTTTTTCCTTATCCATTCCTGAATTTAACAAAACAAAATTCGTCTTGATATCTTCAAAACTCAGAGAGTTATGACAATTTTAATAAATCGTGAGGTTGCAAGGGATCAGACACAAATTGAAATGCCTGTAATTGAAGAAACAATGTTGCTGCATTGGGTCCAGGAAATATTTATTTTATTTATTCATTTATAAAGTTAGGCCTTTGAATGTTTTGCGGTGGTTAACCAGATAATTTGTGAGCATTATCACATCATAAGGCTTCTTAATATTTTTTTTTTCTAAAAAATTAGAGTAAATTAAAATTTTTATAACTCAAAATATTATTTGTCGCGTTGAATTTTTTCTTTTGATTAAATGAAAATGTTTAATTTTCAATTTTAATTTAGCATTTTAAATAATATATTTTTTTAAATAAAAGTATTTAATGTAGCAATATAAAAAAAGATGTAATTTTTGTAAACAAATCATATTTTTAAAAGTATATTTTCTGAACTGAAAACTTCTTTCGGCACGTTGGGCTTTTTTTTTTTTTTTTTTTTTTTTTTTTTTTTTTTTTTTTTGAGATGTTAAAAACTATTGAACTTGAAGGACTGTTGCCGTAACCAACGGTTATTGACTTATGTCAGTTTAAAAATGAGAAATACTGAAATAAAAACATTCGATGCAGAAAAGTGCATGTAGTTTTAAACAAAGATGGGCTCCTAACGTTTAAATGCTTTTTAAAAGTTTCTTGGTGATTAACTCCGTCCTGTATAGTTTTGATTTCAGATTTTGTTTAAGTTTTGCCATTCTCAGAAACCTTATTTTTTTATCACGTCTATTTCAAATTTTTTCATTGTGCTGTGACTCACAGACAGACATTTTATAAAAACATGTTTTTCGGTATCTCTGAGCCCTAAAACGTGTGAATCCATCGAAAACCGGAGTTCAAAATTTTCATAAATCCAATACTTTCTTCTTTTAAAGATAGAAGAAAGTAAAAATAGGTTTAAAACCATCATAAATTTTGAAACTGAATAGTAAAAAGTAGATTTGTGAAATATTTCTATGTAATTTATTAAAATATATTTCCAATGATTCCTTTAATAGAAGTGTCATTATCGCTAGTACTATATTTACTAAACTTATTGCCTGCGGCAATAAGTTTTTTAGACACTTTTAATCGAGAGTTTAATTAATATCACTTAATTTAATAACACTTTTAATAAGTATTTAATAAGACGGTCCAGCCAATGGGTCGTGCCAGTTACGAGGTTGGCGCCAAGGTCGAAATATTGCAGACATCTAGCATATTTCAAGGAAGTTTAAAGCAAAAACCTATACGCTTTTATTTTATATCTAAAAGTTAAAGTCTTGGACCGACATTTAACAATGCGTAAAATTATGGTCTATCCCTAAATTGCACTTCAAATGAACTCATTTCGCTGCAGTCAGAGGTATGCTTAAGTGGTGTAAGTCACGAATTTTGGAAAATTTTGGATTTTAATATCTTTCGGGGATTTGTAGATATCGAGATGACTTTTTTTTTTTTTTTTTTTGTTCAATTCTGGGATGGATAAGGAAAATTTTTCTAATTGGAAGTTTTATCCTCTGGAGGCCGTATAAAAATTTAATTTTCGTATTTTTAAAAATAGACCCCCCCCCCCCCCCATGGAGTTGTAACTTATCTTATAAAAAAATTCACATTTTTTTAATGAAACTTTACAATTGGAAGTATGGGTCTAGGGGCAATATTTAAGGAGATAGCCTATTGTTTCGATATTTATGACTCACCCTGTAGATGATGTTCCGTAGTACTTTGTGTAATATTACTCTAGTTACATCAGTTTAAATTACACCATTATATAAGTTAAATTATAACTCCATAAAATTTGAGGCAACATGTTCCGCTAATTTTATGCAGCAACATTACATATTACATACAATTTACACAGTGAGTGACATATCTCGATTTACGTTATTTCAAGATTTGCGGTGTTAAATCCTCGATTTCATTTATAATAAATGACTTCAAAAGACACTGACATTATTATTGATGACTTACCAGTATATGACTATACATATCATTTTATTTTTAATACCATTAAAAATTAATCAGTATAATATATTATATTAAAATTAATCAGTATAATATATTAATTTTTTTGTCAAATATAGAGAAAAATAGAATGTATTCCGTTTTTCCTTATTCAGATATAGCAAGAAACAGTAATGCGTCACTCTGTTCATATCTAAGCCCAAATATTTAGAAAATGCTTATGCTGCACAAAAAACTTTGTGGTTAAACAAACTCAAACAAGAAACAATATTTAGTTCATCAATCTAGATATTTTTTCTTTTTTACCAATTTTATAAAAAAAAGGGAAAAAGAAACTTTTTTTGAAGCGTTGAAATAGCTGTATATTTTTTCATGTTCATATTAATGTATTGTAGCTATCTGGGATTTTTTACATTGGTTTTCACATATCACAAAACCATCATAGCATAAAGCGTTTTTTGCATTTATTTGATTTATCTTATATTAAATCTGCTATATGTTGGTTTTTCTGGCTAATGTACAGGCATAAATAATTACTTTTACAACCATTTGCAAAAATCGCAATATGTTTTTTTTCTTTATTCCAAAATTCGAACAGTGTACAAAAAATTGAAAACGGAAAAAAAAAAAAAAATGCTCAAGACAAAGTGGAGTGAATTCGCGTGAAAATGCGGTATTTATTTGTTACACGCGTGCAATTTTGTGACTCGGCTTGCGTCATTTCAAGATATGCCGACGGGCGTCGAACCAATTACTTCGTTAATAATAAATGGCTTCATAAGGTACATTTATTATTCAGTTTGACTAATCAGGAAATTCATTCCGCCGTGGTTTTCTTTTACTTTCGCCGAGAGTGTCGAGAAAAAATAGAATGAAAAAATAATGAAATGATGGTAGAGCGTAAATGGAAAGAATTTGGATTTAAGGGACGATTCGACGCGAAAGGAGAAAATCGACACTAACGTTTGGTATTGACTGAAAATAAATATTCTGTTTATGCATATTTTTTTTAAAGAAAGTCTTATTTAGCCCCCAGGAAATGAGATGGTTGAAAAAAAAAAAAAAAAAAAGAGAATGTGTATATATTTTTTTGAGAATGATAAAATGCTGCTTAGCAAAACCTTGTAGAAATATTTAATAGAACAGGAAAAAAAAATATTGCTTCAAGGATAGCGATTTTTTTTTCAATTGTTTTTAAGATAGTCCAAAAATTATATTTTAGGAATAAAAAAGCAGTGGTCTGTCTGGAGCTTAAATTTAGACAGTGTTGAAAGAAAGTATTCAGGCTAAAACAGAGTGCGATTAGTGAAAAAAAACCTTTTAAATAAGATTTAAAAAAATAGTTAAATCTTAAAATTAAAAAAGATATATGGATAATCAATACAATTAATTTAGATAATTCTCCCATCGGTACGATATTTTTAACCGTAATTTTTTTATTATTTGTCTATTCCCAACAAAGTTCTCACTGGCTTTTGATAATTAATGAAAATATAGAGTCAAACTAAAATAATAGTAGCAACACATTCGTCGTGAAATACTTATTCCAAAGTCAATCTTTAAATTCCCTAATCTATCTGTCTTATCTTTTTTAATACGATCGCCAGTTTTTTTAAATTGTTTTAAGAGTTTTTTAAAAAAACCTGAATTGAACTATTAGCCATAAAAACTTATAAATGTTTTGTAAATGTTTTAAAAAGTTGAAAAAAATCTACACCCCCACCCCCCTTTTTTTTTTCAAAAAAGTTTTATGGAACAAAAACTGAGTTAATTCAGGATGGCGTGCTAGTGAGTTTAATAATAATAAAAAAAAATCTTTATATTTTTTAGAATGTGAGTGAGTTCTGAAAAATTTATGAATAAACAAAATGCAAATAATAATTACATGGAAAATCACCTTTTGATTGTACAATGTCATTAATCCCTTAATCACAATCACAATCATTCACGGATAATGCGAGAACGATTAAAAGGTTAAGATCATCACTAGAAGAAAGAAAATGCAAGCCACTCAGCTTTGCACTTTGTCTTTCGTTTTCTTTAAAAATAAATCATTTTGTCGACAATTAGCAAAATGACAATCGGCGCGAGAACCCTGACTTCCATTTCCAAAAAACTTCCAAAATTCAAAAATAGTAAAAAACTGATAAAATAGACTAATAAAATGTGTAGAAAAGCTCTAAAAGACAGCACCCTCCATTCCTCCTTTCTATGTGTGATTCATTAATTCAGAATCACTTTTAGTATACATTTTGACAATAAAATTATATATTAAGTATAGTATTGATAAAGGTTTTCTAATATTAAAGAAGTTCACGATGAAGGAAAGATATATTTTTTAAAGATTTCAGTTTTTGGCATTGGCTAAAAAAGATTTATAAAAATCGTCAACTCTTATTTAAGTCCAATCCACTCCATTCAGAATAAAAAATTTGCGTATCAAAAGGTTCGCGTAAAATCACTGGTATATGTACATTTGTACATAATCTGGAAAATTCTGCTTCTGTCGGGATTGTTTCTTAGAAGCAACATGTGTTGTTCTGTGTTTTCCAGACAAGTGTGACTCTCAAAATCATTGTTATACTTGGCACTGTTTCGCTTGTTTAGCATCAAACTAGTAAAAAGAAGAAACAGTGCCAAATGCTCCACTAATGGAGATCTTACAAACATTTTGAAATTTATGGACATGGTTCCGTAAGTCCTTAAAAATAATTTCAGGCAAAAAAGTTAGTGATAGACTAATTAGGATTTAACTAGAATTAGAGTAATTGCAGCTTAATAATTATTTATTAAGAGCAGACTACTTACCTCCATTTTATTTGACAGAAATGAAGGACATTCATAGGCATTACAAAACTGTTTGGCACTTTGAACTATTTAAGAATTTGTTAAGCACGAACATCTTTGAAACAGAAATGGCGGGAATGTCTAATTAACATGGATCTAAGCTTTTAGTTTCAACTTCACTTTACTTTCAGTTATTCCCACACAAGCAGTAGTGCTACATGTTCATAATTATACAACTGTCCCTACTTATCTTAAACGTATATCATTATTGAAGAACGTAACATTTGTGATTTAAAAAATAACTATCTTTTTTTTAAAGAAGTAATTTGCAGCATTGTTTGCTTTTCTTTAGAAAAGACACGGGTGATTTGAAATTGAAAGCGATTTTTCGAAGAAGAACATTAAAAGAATTAATTTTATGTAGAGTTTTACCTTGTTATTTGAATTTTCTGAAAATGACATGTAGAAAAAAATGGTAAGAATTGAACATCATAAGCAGAATGTCTTATTGAGGTCACTCTAATTAAAAAAAAAAAAAAAAAAAAAAAAAAAATCAATATTGCATTATCTGGAATAAATATCAAAAATAGAATAAGTGATTTGTTTATCAGGTGTTTCATAAATTTTGTATACAACAATTTAAAGAAAAGCTCAGGTTTTCAATAGTAGGTGGTGCTACGTAGTTTAAATCTGTAGAACGAATTCTTATATGAATTATACAATAATTCAAATTACCCAAATTCGAACTACACAGAGCCTAATGTACTTCAGCTGTCTTGTCTTTACACTACAAAATACTGAGAGTGCAATAAGTGAAACGATTATTTCAAAAATAAAATTAGGTCTCTATCATTTTTCTGTTCAACCATGAATTTCTCCATGCTTAAATTCACGACATCTAAATTCTAAAACAAAATAAATAAATAAATAAAAAATAAATTAAATCAAAAGTTGACCCTTAAAACCATTTATTAAATCTTGGACCACTATGAATACATATTCATCTTTAGAAGATATAAATTATACACGTATATTTATACTTTTTACCACAAATTTTTGTTTGTTTATTCGGTTATGTTCAAAAATATATTTATTTATGATCACAAATTTTTATATCATTATTTAAGTCTACTACCATTGAACATAAATTTGCTCAAAATATAGAGAAAATTAAAAAATTTCTAAAGTTGCTCAAATTGTATCAATTAAATTCCGTTTTAAGCATTATAACTTGACATTTTCAGGCATAATTATATATGTTTCTTAAATAAAGTTTTAACATTAAAGAGTCATTAATATATTAATCGTAGATACAGGTAGTCTGTATCTGAATCACGTCAATTAATCACACAGCATAATTGAGTCATAAGCGACTAATTCAAAATATTTCAATAAAATGGAACATCATGATTGGATTGTTTAAACTTTCAAAAGTAAGGCTTTAATATTTAAAGAATTTTAATTGGTCTCTCTAGCGTTGAGAAAGTTTTATAGGAATCCCCATCTGTTTCTAAAATGTATCCATCGAAATGAGAAAATAGTAATATAGAAAATTTGATTTGAATTCCCTTAATTTAAAATTTATAGTTTTCTAAAACGAAATTTAATTTTTGGTACTCTGTTTTTAATACATTTAGAGGTATGTAATTGGGATTTCAAATATTGTATTCACACCAGAATTTCCGAAATATTTTATTTTAAAATAAAGAAATGCAATTTTTCATTTTTTTAATTAAAATTATAGGAGTAAAATTTTGATTAAAAATTCTGATAAAAATCTTGATTAAAATTAAGTATAAAAACTGTACACATGCCTTTTAAGGGTTTAAAAGAAAACAGCAATACTAGAACAGAGTCAATAAGACAATATAAGGGGTCAATTTTAGTAGTGACTATAAAAGTTTCTTCTAAACCACGGTTGTGTTTTATTAACTTTTGATATTTGATTTTTGTATACTTATTAGCACTGAATCTCAAAATAACCTTTATTTTTAGGTCATCACGTAATTTTTTTTTTTTTTTTTTTTTTTTTTTTTGTAAATTGTAAACGTTTAAGTCAAAATATAGCAAAAGTATAGTATTTAAAAAAATATATATGCTTAAAACTTTTTTTATAAAATTAAATTTTATTTAATTCAGTAATTTATTAATTTTTTGACTTATACTGGATTTATACTTTTGATTCTTACAGCTAAACAGTTGTGAGATCCAATGTGAGGTTCAATTTTAACTTTGAACTTTTTAGCTTTGAAATTTACAGTATGCATAAAACTACTGTACGGTTAAAAATTAAGATCATCTTCGGTTTGCACAAAAAATAATTTTCAAAAGTTGAAAACATATCTGTTTTACAATATCAAATTTTTGCAGTTTTTCTTTTTTAAACTTTAAACTTTATGATTTGCAAAAAGAAAAAAAAATTTAAATCATGAACTGGAATATGGTTACGTATTATGATGACACTATTTATTTCTGACTTTGTTGTAATAAATTATCCCACGCTTATGAAAAAAAAGCGGTATGCATTAATTTAAGAAAAATTCAACAGAAAAAATTACATATTGACTTATAAATAACTCGTTACATAATACAGTAATTATTTTTTTTATCCCAAAAGTATCACATTACAATATTATTTCAAATTGTAATTTAACAACATCAACGTATCATTTAAATTCAATGAGGATATATGGTAGCATTAAATAAATAATAAAACAAATATTCAATCGCATATGTGTGAATCCCAAAGAACATTTCACTACTTATGTCATAGTGAAGCAAAATTCCATTCACAAATGTGATGTTTTAAATTCTTCCGATTAAAAATATAATAATGAAATTCATCGTGAATTATCCAGCTATTATCACCATACTCCAAAATAACTTGTCATATTAGCCAGTCTGATTAGTTCCATCATTAATCAAGAAAAAAAAATCAATTTGAATAACAATGAATAATATCTTTCTTATGCATTTTGTCATAATTCGAGTATCACCTTCGTAATGATGCAAATATTCCAATAAGTACTTTAAAAATATGACAAAATGACGGTCATACAACAAACATCAAAACAAATATGGCATTCGTTCAAGCAAATGTGAAAATTTCCGAAAACAAATCATATTGTCATTAAATTCGGCATGTAAAACTATCCAGACAGATGACAGACTTAATAACCGAACCCAAATGAATTAAAACTTACTCCTTGCAGCACTTCAAATGCCGTTGACTAGTCTTCCGTTACTAATTAGCGTTTACATTTAAATCATTCTGTGAACTCTTTGACATGAAGATTACAACAGCCATCTCTAACAATTTTGTGATATTGTTTGTTATTGATCAAATAGATAAAATTGTTTGTTGGAGGGAAATACTTTTGAGTATTCCGAATCATATTTTAATGCACTCGTTTGTGATTGAGTATCAAATATGGGCGATTCTGTGATGTGTTCAAGTGTTTACGAATCCCACTCTTTTCTGCATTTTGCAAATGAAAAAAGAATAATCTTTTAATCAGAATTCAATAAGTTTCTATAGTTATGGTGAAGCATATGCTTATTTATTCCAAAAAACTTAAAAAACGTAGAAAAGAAGATGAATATGTCCGAATGAAACGAATGAAAGAAAAAGTTCAAAAGTAGAAAGATATAAAACTATAAATGAGAATTTTCTTAAATATTTACAAATTTTGGTTTTGGTCATGCAATCGTATGAAATTTAAAATTTAAAGCACAATAAGGAAAATTTTATCAGTGTAAACACGATATTTCATCATACGTGTATGCCGATATAATTAGCACTATAGGTATATGTTTTTCTTGGACAAATCTGACCACGGTTACCAAAAAAATACTAAAATTTTATTTTAAATTTGACTGTTGATATATTAAAACAATCGACTTATTTAATTGCAGAAATAATATAATTAAATTGGGTAAATAATTCTATACAAAAATAATGGTATTTAGACAAAAATGTTAGCATATAATAAACACGAGTCTTACAATGCAAATTGCTTTGATTTTTTGAAAAGATGCCATAATGTGATTACCAACGAGATGAAAATTTTTATAAGCAAGAAATAAAGGAATTAAAAATAACATTATTGTTGCGAGTATTTATTTATTGCTTATTTTAAGAATTTTTAGAGTTTGACTATGTTATCTTGATCGTAACAAATCTCATCTCAAATAGATGTGTAAGATAAAATTTTATATTAGTAAAACTTAATGTCATCATACGAATTTAACATTTCCAACTGAGCCAAAAATTGCTCAGGCCGGGAATCGAACCCGGATACTTGGCTTACAAGGCCAATGCTTTTCCTGTTAAGCTAACCGGGCGATAACCGGCTGGGACTTTGTTGGCTTTGGATTGGCCTTGTAAGCCAAGTATCCGGGTTCGATTCCCGGCCTGGGTAATTTTTCGCTCAGTTGGAAATGTTAAATTCGTATGACGACTTTACCAATCAGTTAGACTGTGTTATAATAATAGTATATCTACGTATCTATCGTTCAACAGAGTTCCATTACCTGCGGTTTAGTCTGCCGAGCTGTCTAAATGACAGACCAGATGTTATGGCCAATAAGGTTATCTGAGCGAAAAGTCCCAGCCGGTTATCGCCTGGTTAGCTTAACAGGTAAAGCATTGGCTTTGTAAGCCAAGTATATGGGTTCGATTCCCGCGTGGGCAATTTTTCGTTCAGTTGGAAATGTTAATGGATGACTTTACCAATCAGTTAGATTGTGTTATAATAATAGTAAAACTTAATGTAATTCTTTAAAACTGGTGAGGAATATTTTATTATCAAAAGGGGTGACTTTTTTAATTTTTAGTAAATGCAAGTTTCTATTTTTAAAAATGTTAATCTTAACTAACATTTTGATAGGTAGATCTATCTTTCATGTTTGGGTCTGGATGTTTTTTCAGTAGAGACTACAAAATTCATTAAAATAGAACATGTGCATTCGTCCCATCCAAACTTAAAAGTAAATAAATAAATAAAAATAAACAGTTTTTTCTTTTTTTTTATGTGCAGTTTAATAAAAAAAAGAAGAAACATGAATGAATGTGTTTAAAATAACAAAGCTCTAAATAAAATATCGACTAAGCCACATACACTTTAAAATATGCACATATAAAAAGATAGTTTAATCAAAATCATAATACGTAGACTTTGAAGGGAGGGGGGGGGGGGGGGGAGGGAAAAAAATGGATTTTTAAAGAAAACAAAAAATTAAGTAAAAATAAATAAATAAAAAGTTGAAAAACATCTCTAATTGCGTTTTACATGCAGTTTATAACTACGGGCTGAATATATCTTTTGTGAAAATCATAAATTAAAAAATAATAGTTTTAACAAAAAGAAAGTTTAACATAAATATTGAAATTCGCCATCTGAAATAAGTTCTTCTAAAATAATTACAAGCATTAATAATTTTAATACTTTTAATAATTTTATAAGCATTTGATTCAGTTATTCTGGCATATAAATAATATAAATATAATAATATTTCAAAGATTTTTATAAATTTTAATAAGTTTTAGTTATCTAACGCATAACAATTCAGATTGTTAGGTATCCGAAAAATTGCAGACATAAAATTTGTTAAAACATCAAATAAATCAGCTCGGTTAAATGTTAATTTCAAAGATTTAATAATATAACATTTAAAAAATTCTCAACATTACAATTCCTGATCGAAAATTAATTATAAAGGATTATTAAAACCCCCAAATGTGGTCTTTTCACATTCACGAAATGGCTAATGATTCTATTGCCTTATAACCTTTAATTGTTCAAACATACTCAGTCAATTTTAAGTAATTAGTGTCCAAAGAATAAATCTTATCGATAAAGGAATTGAGTCTGGGAGAAAACGCCGTCCAGGCTGCTACCTGATTTACCGAAATAGCTGAAAATAAATATTTTCCCTTTATTCCTTCTCAAGTGAATCGAGATAAGATGAAATTTTCTCACTAAGCTATATTCTGTATTCGAGAGAAGATTGGAGTCTCCAGTGGTTTAATACGCATGAATTCAAACTCAGATCCCGCTTAATTACAAATATTGGTGCATTTGATCGTATTAAATAATTTGAAGTCATAATTGAATTTTTATTAATTGCAAATGGTCGCCTAGCTGTGCATTGTTGTTACTTCGAAAATATTTACTATTACGGGAGAATTTATTCATAATTTGAGTACTTACATGTCGTGTTTGATAAGAAGATTTCTGTAAAAGATTCGTACTAGATAGTTTCATTAATAGAAAGTGTTAGCTAGAGATAGTCATTTCGAATATGTATGTTTGGGCAATCTTAAATTGTTAAATCAAAATTAGTATATGGAGGAGAATTTTTCTAAGTGTAGTAAAAACTAATTAATTATAAAACTAATAAATACAAAAAGAATGCAAAGTAGTTTTCTCGTGTTAGCATAAAAAAGCATATCATTGTATGTTATTCAGTCACTAAAAAAATGAAATGAAAAATACACATAGTAAGAAGGAAAATATGTCACCAATTCAATTATTAGTCCTTTCTTTATCACTTTAATTTAAAAAGAAAGATTTTGAAAAATTATTTGAAAAAAAATAAAAATAAAAGTAAGGGTTTTAAATGCTTCGGATTTATTTCAAAATTTCAAATATTTTGACTACAAAATAGTTGCATAAATTAATGACAGTTTGGGAAATATTGAATGAGCTTTCATGCATTTTATCTTGAATGAATGACGTTTGATTGACGGTAGAAGACATCATTGTGTTTGTTAATTAATAAACGAAGGACGAATAATCAGTCACATTCGTTTTAATAATTTATTAATCTGCCTTTCTTAATCGCCTTGTTAAAAAAAATTAATTATTAAAAAAAGTTAAAGAATTATGGAATGAAATATTTTGAATGTTTTGGATATGTTACATATTTTCAACTATTTTACACTACAAAATAATTGCATAAATTTATGACAGATTGAATAGCATTGGATGAACTTAGAGTATTTTAATTATTTAAATCAATGACATGTGGTTGAAAATAGAAGGCATAATGATGTTAAATAATAAACGAAGGACAAACTAATCAGTCATATTCACTTTATTAATTTATTAACAACTAAATAGCAAAAGCCAATAAGTTTAGTTTATATATATATATATATATATATATATATACAGGATGTTTCTAAATTCATGGTCCAAACTTTAAGGGGTGATAGTACACATCAAGACAAACAATATTTAAACAGGAAATTAAGGGTCCCAAAGTCTTCCAAAGGAGATAGGCGCCATTAAAGTTTAGGGTCCAAAAATTCAAATGATTATGAAAAACAGAAAAATTGGTCGATTCGTTTGCGGTTTTCACTAAAATTATTCTTTATGTCAGTATTGTCTTGAAAATAAATTATAAAGATAAATTTCAAAAAATGATGATAGAGGGCGCTTTAGACTTTAGAGTAACGAACAAGTATTTTTTACCGTTATTTTTTGCATCTCATTAAAGGTTTCATAAGCTTAGACTTAAACTTAAATTTTGAGCTCAAAATCTGAATAGTTGGAAGCAGTTAAGTAGCACAAACTTAACTGTGTTCAGAGGGTTTTAAATTCAAATGATTATAAAAAACGGAAAAATTGGTCGATTGATTTGCGGTTTTCACTAAAACTATTCTTTATGTTGGTATTTTATTGAAAATGAATTATAAAGATAAATTTTAAAAAATGCCGATAGAGGGCGCTTTAGACTTTGGAGTAACGTACAACTATATTTTACCATTCTTTTTCGCATCTCATAAAATTTTTTTAGAAGCTTAGACATAAACTTAAATTTCGAGATGAAAATCTGAATCGTTGAGAGTGGTTAAGTAGCGCAAACTGAACTGTGTTCAATGGGGGTGGGGAGGTTCAAATTTCAAATGATTATAAAAAACGGAAAAATTGTTCGATTCGTTTGCCGTTTTCGCTAAAACTATTCTTTATGTCAATATTTCCTTGAAAATAAATTTTAAAGATTAATTTTAAAAAATACCGTTAGAGGGCGCTTTAAACTTTGGAGTAACCAACAACTATTTTTAACCGTTATTTTTTGTATCTAATTAAATGCTTGTAAAAGTTCAAACTTAAATTTTGAGCTCAAAATCTGTATCGTTTTGAGTAATTAAGTGCGGAAATTTGAAATGTGTTCGAGGGGTGGGGAGGGTAACATTTTAACTCCTGAACACTGTTCAGTTTCCGCTTCTTAACCCCTCCATCGATTTAGAATTTGAGCTCAAAATTTAAATCTAAGCATTTGCAAGCATTTAATTAGATAAAAAAATAACGCTTAAAAATAGTTGTTGGTTATGCTAAAGGTTAAGGCGCCCTCTATCGGTATTTTTTGAAATTAATCTTTAAAATTTAATTTCAAGGAAATATTGACATAAAGAATAGTTTTAGCGAAAACGGCAGACGAATCGACCAATTTTTCCGTTTTTTAAAATAATTTGAAATTTGAACCTCCCCACCCCCATTGAATACAGTTCAGTTTGCTCTACTTAACCACTCCCAACGATTCATATTTTCATCTCAAAATTTATGTTTATGTCTAAGCTTCTAAGAAAATTTTATGAGATGCACTCCCAACGATTCAGATTTTCATCTCAAAATTTAAGTTTATGTCTAAGCTTCTAAGAAAATTTTATGAGATGCGAAAAAAAAACGGTAAAATATAGTTGTACGTTACTCCAAAGTCTAAAGCGCCCTCTATCGGCATTTTTTTAAATTTACCTTTATAATTCATTTTCAATAAAATATCGACATAAAGAATAGTTTTAGTGAAAACCGCAAATCAATCGACCAATTTTTCCGTTTTTTATAATCATTTGAATTTAAAATCCTCTGAACACAGTTAAGTTTGTGCTACTTAACTGCTTCCAACTATTCAGATTTTGAGCTCAAAATTTAAGTTTAAGTCTAAGCTTACGAAACCTTTAATGAGATGCAAAAAATAACGGTAAAAAATACTTGTTCGTTACTCTAAAGTCTAAAGCGCCCTCTATCATCATTTTTTGAAATTTATCTTTATAATTTATTTTCAAGACAATACTGACATAAAGAATAATTTTAGTGAAAACCGCAAACGAATCGACCAATTTTTCTGTTTTTCATAATCATTTGAATTTTTGGACCCTAAACTTTAATGGGGCCTATCTCCTTCGGAAGACTTTGGGACCCTTGGTTTCCTATTTAAATATTGTTTGTCTTGATGTGTACTATCACCCCTTAAAGTTTGGACCATGAATTTAGAAACACCCTGTATATATATACGCATATATATATACATACATACATAACCAATACAATAAATAAATAAATAAATAAAAGATCAGTAATAATAATTAGAAAAAAACATGAAAAGACTTTTGGGAAAAACATTGTTTTCTTTATATATTTATAAGATAAATGTATCTGTGCGTAATTCTAACGTCATTTTGCGAATGGCAATAGCAGTCGATTAAATCTCGTTTTTACTGTAACTTTTTTAAGCTTCTAAACATTTCACATTTCATATTCTTACATCGTCAAAAAAAAAAAAAAAAAAAAAAAAAAGCTTACAATTGCAATTTTTTTTTTTTTTTTTTTTTTTTTTATCTGCGCTAACCGTAACAGGTGGTGGAACCTTTTAGACCGTTAGCGTCAGACAGTTGAAAGCTAAAATTTCTCTTTATCTCAAAATTCCTAACACGAATTAGTTGTAAAAGCTCTTTCATTTTTATATAAAAACTAACATAGGTCATAATTCATATATATATTTTTTAAACGTGATTGATAATTTCCGTAAATAAAAATGTATTTGTGAACTAAAAAAAAATTGGAACAACTTTAGATCTATTAACTTAGTTTATTGAAAAGAAAAAAAAATCAATCTTAGGATTTTTTCTTCTTTTTTTCTTTCCCTTTTTTTCTTTTTGAAAAAATATATAGTTTTTTTTTATATATAGCTGTCAAGTGCATTTAACAGTTCAATTTTCAAATTTCGACATTACAAAACTCCATCAAAGTTTCAGAAAAAACAAACAAACATTATATCTTATACCGAGCTTTTTTAACATAATGAAATCAAATAAAGTGTCAAATATGGATGTTATTGCTTGGTAAATGAAAATTGGTGCAGTTTTTAATATTAGATGACTTGTATTTTTAAAATTGCATTTAAAATGCAAATTTAAATTCAAATAAAATATTATCCTTCTAATTCTAAAATTAAGCTCTTTTTCAGTTATATTCATTTTTTTTTCTCGAGAGACGTGCATATAATTTCGTATCCGATTTATATTGGAAATTTTATTAAAAATATACCACGAAAAATGTTACTTGGAAATAGTGGTGTAAAAAAATTTTTAATGACAATTTTTTCTGCGTCAGTCATACAATCTTAATAAGCAGTATTAGTTATATAATAAATATAAAGCGTAATAATGTAACCCAATGCAGAATTTCAATATAAATTTTTTTGTTATATTTAAAATGCAGAAATATATATTGCAAATTTAATTAATTTGGAATTTCATTATTGTTGAAGGTTAAAAAATACATTTATCACTGTAGCACAAATGTAAAAAACTTTGAGTATGTCTAAAAGTTTTTAAATAACTTTAAATTAATTATAAGTAACAGATTAGATTTTGACTTCCCGTGAAAATGCATAAAACAACAGTGATTATAATAAATAATTTTTATACAGATCTCAAATAAGTTTTATAAGTATGAAATAATGAATATGTGTCTCTGACCGGTCATAAAAGTTCACTGAGACGAATTCAGCCAACGGGTATCAAATTGAGGATGATTGTTTCAGATTAATTTTGATTTTAATTATACACTAAGCTTATTTTCTTAATGATTTTTTTTTTTTTTTTTTTTTTTTTTTTTTTTGTAAGACAAAAACGTCTTCTTGCGTCTAATTGTATTAAATGACAGCTTATCGATATCAACTTGCTAAAAAATATATATAAAACTGCTGAAGAATATTTTAAACCGGTTGTGTTTGTTTTCATGATGTCCAATTATCCACTCGAGGGATATACACTGTAAAAAAAAAATTCAAGAGGTTACTAAACATTTTTTAGTAAATTTGTATTCCACAGAATTTTTTAGTAACCCTTACAAACTTTTTTTGCAAGTGAAACAGACATTTCTTTTGTACACTGAACAAAATAATTTTTTATATAACTAACTTAAAACTTTTTAGTATGAGTCACCAAGCAAATTTTAGTAATAGCTCCAAAATTAATTTTAGTAACCATTACGTGTGCCGGAAGGGCAGGAGCTTCCTTCGAGCTGCATCCAGTGGGTAAAAAGACAGACTTTTGAAGCGGAAGATTTTCGGCAAAGCCGCAATAGATGGTAGCACCAAACATTGCTACCTGCTCTATTTTGACATGTTTTAAAGGGGAGGGAAAGCCCAGAGATCATTACCCATGGTAACTGCTAAGACAGAATTTTCATAATCCCTTTATTTAACAAGTACTTACATTCGTTGCATATTTGGTGGCGTCCAGCATCGAACCCGGGTACTTTCAGACTGGAGTTCGGTGCCATGACCACTAGGCTATCACGGCCACACCAAGTAAGATTTAGTAATAGCTATTAAAAGTGTAAAACTAACTCTATTCGTTGCTAGCTTTTTTTCTAGTAATTCTTACAGATTCCTTGTAACCGAGTAAGATTACAAAAAAAAAAAAAAATTTAGTAATTACAAGGATCACTAAAATTTTTCTAGTAGATCGAGCCTTTTTTTTGCAGTGTAGGTCCTAAGGTTGGGAATTGCCCTCCATGGGGGGGGGGGTCTTTCTAAAGGAACATAACCTGTATTTACACAAAAAATTCAAAGTTCGAAGAAAATTATGGGAAACTCCGAACGATTAGGCCGATCGGATTCGAACCCAGCACTTCCATCTACCAGTTTCGAGGGCAAAACCTATTGGCCATTGGTGGGGTTTTTTGAAATTGTTATATTCAGTTTTGTTTTCATATTTTTGCCTCCTAAATTTCTCAAAAAATTTACAATAGTAAAATATAGCAATTAATTTATATAGTAATGTGTAAAGAGGTTGTTAAAACAATAATATTAAAATAATGTAATTGAAATAATATAATAATATTTTTGTCATTGATTTCCTGATTACTTGAAGATATTTTATTTTGTATAAATGAATATTAAATGCATCCTAATGTATATTATAAAGGAATTATTTAAATTAGTTTTTTTTCCTTTCTAGGTAGGAATTTCGCTTATCTTCAAAATTTTATTATTTTCAGGTAAGAGTATACTACATTAAGTACATAACTATTTATACTTATTTTCATGTTTTTTCTTTAATAATCAGACATTTTATTCAGCATAAATTAATGGATTTTACTGAGTTTGAATACAATCACAATATATTTTTTAGATAACTAAGCATGCTCGAATTCTGTCCTTTAAAGGAGCGATACGTAAACTTTATTAATGTACTATTCACTTAAACCTCAGCTACCATAAGTTACTGAAAGTAAGCCCTCTCCGATTGCTACATTCACCTCTCTAATATATGCGCAGATTTCCTTTTTGGAAAAGTGACATTTATAAAGCCCTCCCCTTCAAAATACCCTCCCAATTTCTTTATCGTTTTCAAAAAACTTCCAATTATAAGCCCCTTTTAAAATCCTTAGAATTTTCTGTGTGTTAAACGGGGGAGGGGGGGGGCCTACTTTCAGTACTTTATGCTATATTGAGCCTTTTGTGAGATCTAACTTGTGAAAAGTATAAAGCATGCTCCCGCAAACAGAAAGAGATAGATAGGTAATGCTAAGACGAAAGTTTAAAAATCAAAATCTTTTTTTACTACATAATGTGAAATACATTTATTAATAAATGCATAAAAAAAGTTTAAAAAATCAATAAAATTTGATTGCATTGGAATTGTTTTTCAACAACTTACAGGATAAATATCAGAGTTAAACCTTTTTCGAACTAAGCCTCAAGCCATTCTGTATACAAAATTTAATAAAATATTGTCTTTTCGCGAAGTTATTTTTCTATATCTATCTGTCTATATATATTTAACAATGTTGTCCTTTAAATTTGTATCATGTTATTTAAGATATATTTTTATTGCAATTAAAATTACTGTATAATGTTCAAGACCTGACGTATCATTCCCTGACGCATCAGACCTCACACGCTTACCAACAGCAGCTTGCGAACATAGATTTTAAACCACTTTTTAAACCCTTTCGGGTCCGAATTTTTTCCCGAAATTTTCAGTTTTTGGGAAAAATGACTTTTATGTTAATAATATTAACACTAGTTATCCAAATAGATTAATTAGTGTTTAACGAATATTCAACTGTCTGAAAGATATCAAATGTTGCTGTTTTGCTTACTATTCAATTAATTTTCACATGACAATTGGCTGATTAAGAATTTTTGTAATGTTTAGAAAATAACGTATTACAATTAGAACTTTCTAATACTTTTTGTGCTTTATTGCACATGATTCTTTCAGGAAACTGACATTTATTTTAAATTTTATAAAGTGAAACATATGTTAAAAATAAAAGAATCGCAAACGGAACAAAGGGAATTAAGCAAATAATAATAATAATAATAATTGTTATTAAATGTTTAAACATAATGCACAGACATATACTAACATTACTACATGTAAATAGTAGCAAAAGTATTTCTTAAAACAAAATAATACTCCATTAATAATTTAAAGAATTAATTTAAAAAAAAATAAGTGTAATATTTTAAATAATAAATGTATTAATAACTAAACATTCATAGAAATTCAGACTGATCATTTAAGAAGCCATCAATAATTTTGTATTTAATAATAATAATAATAATAATAATAATAATAATAATAATAATAATAATAATAAATAAATAAATAAATAAATAAATAAATAAATAAATCGTTTATACAATTCGAAATGGCGGAATAAAAAGAGAAGGCGAAAAATAAATATATAAAACAAATAAAAGGAAACCCATTTTCAATTGCGTTTAATTTCTTCATAATAAAATCCCGTATTTCATGACATTTTACTTTACAACCAGAGAACTTAAGCGTTCCAGTAATTCAAAAGGACGGAAACAACACATTTCCAGCATTTTACGGAAAACAAAACTATTTGTTTCACTTAAAGAGTCCCGTCGTTAATCAAGCCATTTCTATTTTATTGTCTATAATTTATAACCAATGGTTCGTTTGGCAGCGCAACGAACTTTGTTCGAATCACCTTTCAAACATTTTGGTCATTAATAATGCTCCATCGGAAGTTGTGTTTGTCTTTTCTGTAGGAGAGCAAATGGGAAGTGCTCGACAATCAAAAGAATTTCGAGGGAAAAATTTTTAGTGAAACAGTTGTAACGAGTTAGTTCTCTTCCCCGAATTTTAAAAAGCCGTAATGATGAGTCGTTTAGCAGTTTACTCGGCAAATATCTAAATTCGAAACGAGCAATAACTTCATTGAACTTTAATACAAAAAAGTTGTGGGAAAACTGCGAATATTTATACTTAATATCCCTTTAGATTTTAATATTTGAAGAGCCGGAGAAGAGGAATCGAAAGCGAATCTGATTTTTTTTCTTTTAATCGGATATAATTATTATTTATGCGTGGTCGTAAGTTTGTTATAGACTTGTTTATGGTTTTGTATTAAGACTGTTTTAAAATCTTATTATTTATTTTAATTAAAGATGTAATTTTCAAGTTCATTTTTAAAACGTTCCTTTATTTTTGGAAGTTGGAAGAGTTTAAGAACATTTCTATTTACTATATCTTTATATTTTAACATTTGAAGTGCCAAAGAAGGAGAATTGAAGACTAATCTGAATTTTCCATGGGATATAAATAATATTTATATAGATTTGTGAGCTTTACACAGACTTGTCTATGGCTTTGTATTATATATATATATATATATTTAATTTACCATTATTTTCTAATATTGAAGATATAATTTTCAAGTTCATTTTTAAAACTTTCCGACAGTTTTCAAATGTTAGCTTGTGCATTTTTAACATCGTATTTTTAAAATGGATTAGTATGAAATAGTAACAATGATAATAATAAAAGGTGGGAGATTTTGTGAATATCTAAATTTAATATCACTTTACGTTTTAATATTTGGAAAATCGAAAGGGAGAATTGAAAAACAGTCTGAATTTTTAATGTGATATAATTCGCATCATGTATAGTCGTAAGCTTTTTATAAACTTATTTATGGCTTTATATATTTTTAACTTTTTAAAATGTCATTACATTTGTTGACTACATTAGCTGTTACTTTTTGAGCATTTATTTTTAAAATATTATTGTGAAACCTTTAAAATAAAATGTGGGAAGAAAGCAGCGAAAATTTATGTTTAATAACCATCTAGATTTTAACATTAGAAGACTAGAACAAGATGAATCTCAATTTTTTTCGAGATATTTATAGTTGTAAGTTTTTTATAGACTTGTTTATGGTTCATAATTTTTCAAATTAAAGATATAATTTGTTTGTTAATGTTATTACATTTGTTAACTACATTAGCCGTTCCTTTTTAAACAGATATTTAAGATGGATTATTATGAAAACTTTAAAATAGAAAGCGGAAAGAAAGCTCTGAATATTTATATTCATTACGTTTGTGGATTTAATATTTATACCTAATATACATTTAGATTTTAATATCTTAATGTTTGAAGATTCGACGTAGAAGGATTGAAAAAGATTCTGATTTTTTATGGGATATAATTAGTATTTATAGTCGCAAGCTTAGAAATTTTTATAGCTTCATCCTTTTTTAACTTAAAGATGTAATTTGCTTGTTCAGTTTTAAAATGTCATTACATTTATTGACTGCATTAGCTGTTACATTGAAAACAGATACTTCAAATGAATCATTGCAGAACTTTAAAAATAGAAAGTGGAAAGAACGTTTTGCATATGTATGTATACTCATTATCACTGTAAAATTTAATATCTGAAGAATCGAAGAAGATGAATCGAAAGCGAATCTGAATTTTTATGGGATATAATTAATATTTATGTAAAGTCGTAAGATTTTTAAAGATCTGTCTTTATCTTTTTTTTGTCATTCTTTTTTTAAATTGAAGATGTAATTTTTAAATTTATTTTTAAAAATATTCCCTACATTTTTCAAACGTCTGTTGGTATATTATTTACATGTATTTAAAAAACGGATTAGTGTGAAATATTTAAAAATATCAAAAACTCTTTTTGGAGTTTGAGCATATTTATATTTAATAGATTTTAATATTTGGATAATTCAAGAAAGAGACTTAAAAAAAAATCTGATATTTTATGAGATATAATTAGTATATTCATAGTAGTAAGCCTGTTTACAGACTTGTTTATGTCTTTATGATTCTTTAACTTTTTAAAATGTCATTAAGTTGTTGACTACGTTGGCCGTTACTTTTTAAACATATATTTAAAAGAGGATCATTGCGAAAACTTTAAAATAAAAAATGGAAATAAAGCTGTGAAATTAATATTTAATATCTAATAAAAATTTTAATATTTTAAGAATTCTAAGAAGAAGAATTAAAAAAGAATCTGAGTTTTTATGGGTTTAATTAGTATTTATAGTCGTAAGCTTTTTATAGACTTGTTTATGTCTTCATAATTTTTTAACTTAAAGATACAATTTGTTGATACATTTTTAAAATGTCATTTTATTTGTTGGCTACGTTAGCTGCTACATTTTAAACGGATATTTAAAATGAAAAGCGGGAAAAAGGGTTTTAATATTTATATTTATTATCTGTGTAGATTTTAAAATTTGAAGAGTTGAAAATTTTCATGCGATATAATTAGCATTTATAGTCGTAAACTTTTTATAGACTTGTTTATGCCTTCATCATTTTTTTAACTTAAAGATATAATTTGTTGATACATTTTTAAAATGTCATTTTATTTGTTGACTACGTTAGCTGCTATATTTTTAACGGATATTTAAAATGGATGATTGAGAAAACTTTGAAATGAAAAGAGGGAAAAGGGGTTTCAATGTTTATATTCATTATCTGTGTAGATTTTAAAATTTGAAAAGCCGACATTTTGATGCGATATAATTAATATTTATTTGTATTTGAAAGTTATTTACAGACTTGTTTATGGCTTTACACTATCATTTTTTTAAATTTGTATATCTAATATTTTTTTAAATGTCCCTACATTTGTTGAATGCAACGGATGAAGAAAATCGTTGTTAAAAAAAAAAAAAAAATCCGCATTAATATGATTCAGTTAAAATCAACTCTTAGAGAAAAATGAAATTAAAAACTCGGTGAAAGCAGATTGAGTTTATTCTTGATTTAGTATTTGTAGGTGGAATTAGTATTTAAGGAGGTCCGAAACACAAAAATCTTCAAATTTTCTATAAAAAAAAATTATTGCAATAAAAATTTCCTTTTTTTTTCTTTTAATGATTTTTAAATCATGTTTCTATCTCAAATGGAAGAGGAAATATTATTTTTTCGTTTTGGTTTGTTGTTAAGATCTAGCTTTCAAGCAATGGTTGTCATAGAAATGATTTCCTGGGAAAATGCGTTTATCTTCATGATAAGATTTTTCACAATTTCTCAGATTTAAATTATTATAAACTCAAAAACTGTTAAAGATAAATGCTTCAAATTTGGAACATATCTTTTTTTATTATTTTAATTTAGTTTTGATTAAGCAAATTTGAAAAAGTATTTACTTTTAAAATTATGATTTTTAAAACATAAGTTACGTCATTTTTTTAAAATTTGTAATTTAAATATTTTAAATAATAAAAATGTACATATATTTTTTTAAATGCTGAATCAAAATTAAAATTTAGATATTTCTGTTTATTTAATTGTAAAAAAATAAATAAATAAATAAATAAAATAAATAAAATTCTACTACCCTAATTTCCTGCGTATAATCCGCGGATCAAACAATTCTTTTTCGACCCAGAAATTTTATTTTGTAATTGACGGCAAATATTTACGGCGATTTAAAAAGTTATACTTTATTTATTAAAATTTCTGGGTCGAAAAATGATTGTTTGATCCGCGGATTATACACAGGAAATTAGGGTATTAACATTTTGATTTATAATGATTTTAAATTTCCCACTTTTTTCATAAACTTTACATAAAAAAAATCAAAAATTATGAGAAATATTATTATGTGATTTGTTTACAAATGACATGGTTAACAATCGCAAAAGAATTCAGAATTTATTTCAATAAATAAAAATTATTTAAAAATGTGTTCCGGACCCCCTTAACTTCAACCTGTATCTGTACGCCTTGTCAGAAAGGATTTGTTTTTTTTTCTTTAATCTCAAAGATACAATTTGCCAGTTCATTTTTTAAATGTCATTGCATTTGTAGACTATGTACTACTATATTTTAAACATACGTTTAAAATGGATCATTATGAGAGATTCAGAATAAAAATTGGAAAGAAAGCTCTGAATACTTATATTCATTGTCTCTCTGGACTTTAATATAGAGCCGAAGAATCAAGAGATAATTGAAAATTGCATGCGATGTAATTAGTATTTATGTATCGTCATAGGCTTTTTATAGATGTGTTTATAGCTCTATATTGTCATTTAGAAAAAAAAAAAAAAAAAACTTGAATTTGTAACTTGCGGGTTCATTTTTAAAATGTGTCTTCATTTATTTACTAGATTAGATAATACATTTTAAATAGATATTTAAAAAGAAACATTCGGAAAATTCAGAGTAAAAAGGGATAAGTAAGCTATGAATGTATGCATTTAATATCCCTTTCGATTCTAATTTTGAAGAGTCGAAAAGAACAAATTAGAAGGTAATCATAACTTTTATTGAGATTGTAAATTTTTTTGCAGACCTTGTTTATTGCTTTGTAATATCATTTTTGAAACTGAAATGTATAATTTGCTGGTTCATTTTTGAAGCACTCGTTCATACATTGAAAACATTAGTTTGTATAATTTAAACAAACATTTAAAAAATGGATTGTTGTGAAAGCTTTAGAACAACAATTCAAGAAAAAAAAAAACTGATAAGAGAGCTATGATTATTTATCCTTAAGTGTTCTTTTAGATTTTAATGTTTGAAGAATTGAGGAGGTAAAATTGAATAAAAATCTGACATTTTATGGGCATAATTAGTAAATATATGTCTATGATCATAAGCTTTTTTTACAGGCTTGTTTATAGATTTATATTATCGTTTTTTAACTTAAAAATGTAATGTCTGAATCATTATATTTGTTTTACGACATTTTAAACATATATTTGAAAATGAATCAGCATGAGAGTTTTCGAGAAGAAAAGTGATGGGAAAGCTGTGAGTAATTCTTATTTAATGCATTTTAGATTTTAACATTTAAAGATGGAAGAATAAGAACCAAAAGGGAATTTAAATTTATATGCTATATAGTAAGTTCTTACATAAGTATGCTTATATGTATTTTTTAAATTCTCAATTACTATTTTCGAAATTAAAAATGCAAAACTTTGGGGTTTTTTAAACCATTGCTTTGTACACATATTTCATCAGACAAACGGTTCTAAGGGGCAGTAAACTTCATTATGAAAAGGTAACCACCTTTTCATAATGAAGTTTACTGCCCCTTAGAACCATTAAGGTTTAAGAAAATGTGAATTTGTTTAATTAAAAAAAGAAAATGATTTTTTTTCTTTCTCTGTGTGTTAGAGATGCGTTTGGAAGCTGGAGCTCAAGGATTCGAATCCCGAGCTCTATAAAAATTATGTTTTTCTTAATCTGATTCTCATGAATCAGATATCAAAAGTAGGCAGTATAAAATAAGAAAGAACATTTTAAAACAATTTCAAAATTCATTTTCTTATTTAAATTTTTTTCTTGCATAGAAATAATGATTGGTCGTATAAGTACCACCCTCAGGACAACGTTTCGCGATATTAATGTTCCTGAAAATCTGTTTAAAATAACAAAATTGGTATTTATACTCAACTTCCGGCAGAAATCTACAAAAACCACAATTCTCTTTTAATTATTCTTTTAAAATAATCATTATTTATCATTATTAGTTTATGTTTAATATTTTTTAAATAACTGCTGGCAACTATGGCAGAAAAACGGGAATTCTGCTTTCCAATAATTCAAAAAAGTTTAGAGGAAAAAAGTTTAGAGGAAAAAGGGAGGATAGGCAAGGGGTATTAAACGGTTTTTCATGTTATTAACACTGATTTTGCAAATACTTCAGAATTATGTAGAATAGTTGCTCTTGTATCACATGAATACCAATTTTTCTCACACTGATTTTTAGTGGATTGTAAAAACTTTAAGGAACTTAGATTACATTTTTGTTTCGCAATTAGCAATCTTTTAATTTATAAATAAATAAAATTTTTACTTTCAGCTCGCTTGAACCCACGGCCAAAGACTGGTTAAAAAAAATTCGAGCTCGGGTACGTTTAATATATACGTGTATCTGTGTGTAGATCAGCGCTTTCCAAACTTTTTTGTTTCACATACCCCTTTCTTAAGCTTTTCATTTCCAAGTACCCCCATTTCTTATAAACACGCCCCATCCTCCCTCCTTCCTGCTCTCAACCAGACAATGCAAACACACTTTTTTTCACTAGTATTTTTCTTATTACAATAATTTAATAAATCGGTGGCCATCTATCGAATTACTCGTCGTTTCAAACATTTTTCTGATTTTCTTAATGATTTTTCTGACTTTCTTAACTGTTTTTGTAACTTTATTAACCATTTATGTTATTTTCGCCATTACCGATATTATTTTCATGTATCCCCAGTGGAGCCACCACATATCCTCAGGGTTATGCGTACCTCAGTTTGGGAACCGTTGGTGTAGATAATGGTGTAAAAAGAGAACTGTCGAATCTGAGTATAATCTCTCTTTGAGTCTATCTTGTCTATGTGTGACATAAATTTCATTGGCTCTCTTCCTGAAGAGGTAATACATAGAATTTAATCAAACTTCATATTCTGTTATAAGCCTTCCCAGAAATAGACGCCAGATTAGATTTTAGTGTAAATCGCCCAACAAATGACGTCGATATGATGCATTCTAAGCGATTTCTACGATGGCTATTAGATTAATGCAGAAATTCTGTCGTATTTTAATACTTAATTTTAATATATTTAATACTGGCATATTTTTAATACCTGATAATTATGCCGATTGCGTAAAATTAAGTATTCAAATTTTACAGATATTAAGAGTATTAAAATCGGGTATTAGATTAATGCAAAACAACAGAACTTTTGTATTAACCTAATACATCTCAAGAAAAAATGTATATGTATGGAATATCGTCAATCTTCATATTCTGTTAGACCTTGCCATAAACAGACGTTGATTAGTTTTGATATAAATCGCCCAAGAGGTCGCACTGCATACAGCATCTCTTATGATTCCCACGATATAAATAATGCACTGAATTTCATCAAACTTCATAAACTATTAGACTTTGACATAAATAGACGCTAATTAGATTTGAATGTAAATCATCCAACGGGTACTGCTTCTACGCTGAGTTTACTGCGATTTCCATGGATAACTATATCTCAAGGGCCAATATAGATGGCCATTTAACTTTGATTATTGACTAATCGATTTATATAGAATAAAGTTTTGTAGTGGCCACAATATCCTCTTCGACACCCGGAATATATACGTGAATCTTTATTCTTTTCCTCATAAAAACTAAAATAATAGTTTTTTTTTTTCATTTTGACTTTATTTTTTAATGGATGAATTTTTTTGCTTTTAAAGAAAACAAATAAATGACAAATCTATACTGATTTCCACTTAAAATATTTTTTCGTTTGAGTTTGCAAAATGCTTTCAAACAGGGTGGCCATGAAATTGAAAAAAATTCATAGTTATTTAACTCAAATCCTTTACCATAAAATTATTTATAATTCAAATATCATTTACTTGTTTAAAGGCTTCAAATTTGAGATTGTAGAATTTAGGTTAGTACAATCGAAAAGAAATTTTAACCCTGCACTGCACGATTTTTTCTATTTTTTATGAAAAAAAAGTATTTAAAATTTATATATTGGTCTAATAATGGAAAAAAAATAGTAAAAAAAAAAAAAAAAAAATTAAAGTTTCATCTAAAATTTGATATTTTATTGCGTGTACCCTATATACACAAGTAGCAAGTTTTAGTTTTAGTTTGTAAATACTGTATTGCTATACTTTGCAATTAAATGGATTTAAATTAATTAATTTTATCTGCTTAACACTCCGCAACCTTTTTTTTTCATATTAATATTTTTAAGTATCCACTAAAAGTAATAAAAGCAAATTTTGCCTTAATGGCTTGATCGATTTTTTTTTTTTTTTGTTCCCGAAGAACAAATTTTAATTTTTTATCAAATGCATCCATCTGACATAGACAAAATATTATTCCATTCTTTGGACTGTTCTTGATCAGCTTCATTGATCATATTGGCCATATTCATAGCACATAATGAGAATTATATATTGTTTTTAGGTATGTGACAGATGTGGCACACAGTGCAGTGAAGGGTTAACGGGATTTGCAATTTTATGGTCCCCAGTAGACTAGACCCCAGATTACTAGTCCCTAAATTATAAATTTTCGGATTTTTCTTTCTGTAATCTTAAATGTTATTTTGTTTGTTTAAAATCAATGAATGATTATTTGTAGTATTATTTTAGCATCGGGAACGAACAGGATATATTAATTTAGTTATCGAGAAAAGAAATTAATTATGTTTTGGTTAATAACTTTTAGATATAAATTATATATTGAATTTTACGATTTTTTTTAAATAATATGATTTTTTTAAATCACAACTTCTTCCAATAATCAAACTTTTAGCCTTTTTTTTAATCTTTAATTCAAGCTTTTTGTTAAAAAAAAAAAAAAAAAAAAAAAAAAATCATAAATAATAATGAAATTTCTGAACCAAAATCTTAAGAAAGTATGCAGAAAATCTTTCAAATTTAATAGGTTTTGAGACAGTATTTTATCGGCATTTTTTAACCCGAATTATATTCTAAGCGGTCTGCCTTATATACAATCAATTTTATTTCGTATGCTGAAAAATGTCGATTTCTTATGTTTAACCTTCCAAAAGACTGGAAATCCATTGTAACATCTAATATAATCGAAGTAGAAAACAAAACAAGAACAAGAACAAGAAAAAGCACTCTTTGCGGTGCGAAGTGTGATTGAATGTTCACTCAGCTAAATAGACAAGAAAATCTCTCCTCTTAATACAAAACTGCCTGTCCAGAGAGCAAAAATGAAAAATTTCGGCTAAATTTCTAAAAATTTCCCGTTTTTCTCATCATTAAAAGACTTTATGAACTACTTTATTGACTGCAGGAAAAAGAAAGTATGCTTTGGCTTAATGCCAGTCTTTCGGGTTTGGTTCCGTTTAGATGTGTGTGAGCACAATCTTTTTCTCAGCAGGAAGAATTTTAAAAATTGTCTTGTTTTATTTAAGATTATTTTTTAATGTTTTTAAAACGAAACAGAGTGAGTAAATGCCATGAATAAAGAAGAAGTTCCGTTGATCTTTCTTCTACAAAAATATTAACGATTAATTTTGTATTTTATTTATTTATTTATTTATTCTGGCTAAATGTTATTGATGATTTTTGAAGGGATGTGATGTATCCAAAAGTACTGTGATTAAAATACATTCTTGCAACAATAAGCCGCAGCGTAAAGTACTTCATGTTATTAAGGAATCTTAATACCTTCAGAGCGCTATTTAAAGCAAGCCGTTGGGGCCATCGTAATACGTACCCACCATGAATATGCATAATATAAAATATGAAAATAAAACGTGTACACTATTTTTAAAATGCATCGCCATTTCAAAATAAAATTTAAACGTATATTTAAATATTTTTAACCCATAGTAATGCTATTAATGATTCCTGATGAACCAATTTCGACAAATTATATATAACGCCAAACTATTCAAATAGTACCGAATTATGTAAAAAAACATCCTTATAACTTCCAAAATAACAATCATATTACACTGTTAAAAAATTTCTGAAATTTACGAACATTTTTTTCCTGAATTTTACAGAAAAGGTCCCTTTTCACAATAAAAGGGCATTTTCCGTTACAAATCCCAAAATTCCACCATATTTTCTGAAAATAACGAAACTGATGGAAATAAAAACAAAAAACGGAGACACTCCGTTCTGTGGGGGACTCCATGGCCAAGTGGCCAAGCTACCACACCGCTAATCGCCTGCGAGCGCAGATTATGGGTTCGGGTCCCACTGGCGCCATGGAATAATGAAAACATAAAAGATCCCTTTTAAATTATATTTTTTCTGTTTATTTTTCTCTTATTTCTTATTAAATTTTTTTTTAATTTATTAGCCAATAAATAAATAAATAAATAAATATTGTACGACAATTTCAAAAAAATGTCTATATCTTTTTTTGTAAAAAAAAAAAAAAAAAAAAAAAAAAAAAAATTGTTAATTGTTATTAAAATTTTTTTATTCATTAAAAAAAAGAGTGGTTTTAAACAGTGATTTTTTTAATTTAAACTATTTAAAAAATTAAAACTGATTTTAAAAAATAATAAGTGTTATTCATCAGTCTAAAATAAAATAAAATAAATCGTTTAAAAATATTCTAAGGAATATATTTGAAAGGAAATCTTTATAAAGCACAACAGATTTTCCCACTAACTCATAAAAGACATACTTTGTACATTCAAGCATCAGCAGCTTTGGCTCAGTTCATAAGGATTTGTTCGTCAATCTAAAGGTACCGAGTTCGATCCTCAGGACGGCGTGAACTAAATTACACAAAATAATAATTACGTAAAATAACATAACAGCTTAAGATCACTCGTTAATTTCGAATTCTTTGACGATTAATCGATTCATTATATCGCAATCTCAGCGCCAATTATCGTCTTCTCTCCGCTAAATATAAGCGCAGTGTACTGGATGCGAGAAATGCTGCCTGGCAAAAGTTCTGCACAAATCAAACAGACCCTTTCGGAACAGCTCAAAAATTTTTCACAAGAAAGTTTTTCACTCCTGATGAAATTAAGCTCGAACTGCCACCCAGCCGATCATCTAGGCAGGAAAACATGGAGCACCTCACCAAACATCTTTTTGACCCTCCTCATATCCACCAGGAGATAATTCTGACATTACTTTTGATGCACCCCCCGACAAACCCTTTTCAAAAGCTGAGGTAGCAACCGCGCTACGTACGTTTAATGACAAAAAAGCTCCAGGTCCGGACTGTATAGACTTTAAAATTCTGAAATTAACTTTCCATGTAATTCCCAAAATTTTTACGCGTTGGGCTAATCTCTGTCTCACTCACCATTACTTCCCGCTCACTCTGAGACAAGGGGAAGTAGTATATTTCCTGAAGCAAGGGAAAGACTCCTCAGAACCTTCTTCTTACCGCCCAATCTGCCTACTACCATCCTTAGGCAAATTATTAGAAAAATTACTTGTATTTCGGCTTAACCACTTTCTTGAATCTAATAACTTACTTCATCACAGACAATACGGATTCAGAGAAGGCAGATCATGTGAAAAGGCTTTGTTTGCAATTCTTACCTCCTGTGCTCATAGCATAGCTGAAGGAAATTACACAACTCTTGTCTCCTTAGATATTAAAGGTGCTTTCGACAATGTAGAGTGGCGGGACATCTTATTACAATTACGTGAAATCGGCTGCCCGAGAAACATAGCTGGAACCATTGCAACATATCTTAAATTTCGTAGCATTCTTATCAACTGGGGTTCAGGAACTTCAGTTCACCCATTAGAAAAGGGTTGCCCCCAAGGTTCGTGCTTGGGCCCAATCCTTTGGCTGCTTATTGCCAATGTCTTGCTAAAAGAATTGGAGAAATTAGGCTTCAATCTTTACTCCTTCGCAGATGACTTCAACTTTGTTTTTTCGGGCCGTCGTCGTCTGGATCTCGAACTGCAAGCGGCAAGAGCTTTCCCTGCTTTTTGCCAGTTGTTGGCTCGCCTTCATCTCCAGCTTTCACCCGGAAAATCCCAAGCTTTAACCTTCATTAAACCAAGAGAACTCAAACGCAAGCCCGTGATGCGAGTCAATGGGGTTAGCGTCCACCACGTTCATACTCTTAAATTATTAGGTGTAATTATTGATAAACATCAGAGCTGGATTCCACATATCAAAGCACTAAAAATTAAACTTTTAAATTACTACCATAATTCCTGTAAATTAACATCAAAAACATGGGGCATCAAGCCCAATATGTTAAAAACATGGTACCACATAATCATTGAACGCATCATCTTTTACTGTGTGGGCGTTTGGGGAGGTTCGCTAACCAAAGTGGCTAAGCAAAAACTTGCCTCTATCCAGCGCATATTCCTTCTGCAAATGGTTAGAGGTTATAGAACTATCTCAACGGATGCACTTACAGTACTTACTGGTATTCCACCCATACACTTAACACTCGCTTACGAATTTCAGAAAAACAGAATACTACACTTAGAACACGAACCAACACAGTCAGCACTTTTCCCTAACTTGCTCTTACAAAGAAAAGTCCACAGCTGGACTATGCATCCGGCGGATGAGACATCCTATCTTCAAGTTAATGTTAATAAGCATTCTTACAGCCCCTCGAAAAATCCAGCCATTTTCACCGATGGTTCACACACGGAGACGGGAGTAGCATCATCCTTCTGTGTTTTCAAAGACAGTGTTGTTATTCATCAGTGGGCTTGCAGGATTGGAGATAACAATTCGGTGTTCCAAGCAGAACTCTTCGCAATCCTGCGGGCTTTGGAATGGATTGTTCTCTATCCTCATACTACTTTTTTTCACCTTTATAGTGACAGCCTTTCAAGCCTACAAGAAATATTCGCCCATAGAACTAAACACCCTTTAGTGCTTAAGATAAAAGTTATCTTAAAAACTCTCGTCCATAGGGTCTCTCTCGGCCATGTCACCGCTCACATCGGCATAGCTGGCAATGAGCTAGCTGACGCACTGGCCAAGGAGGCCACCTCACGTCCAAACATAGATATCCCCCTTCCTGTTCCCCCGTCTCATGTTCGCCACTTCCTCAAAAGAAACATTCTTTCTGACTGGCAACTCTACTGGGATGCCTCAAGCAAAGGCAGGCACACCTATTCCCTTATCCCAAAAGTCTCATACAATCTCTTAGCTTTCTCCCCTCCCACATCAGCATTCCTCTCCGGCCATGGTCCATTCAGAACATACCTAAATTATTTTAAACGCTCAGATACGGACCTCTGTGAGTGTGGGGCCATAGGGTCTCCAGACCACTACTATTTCTTCTGCACACTCACAGAGGCCTGGCACCTTAAGAACCCTTATTCCCGCCCAGATACCTGGCTCACAAATATCTTAACCCGCCCAAAACTACTCCGTCAATTGGCACAAATTTATCACTTCCTTATGGACCTGGCCAATCTTACCACTTAACCGTTCTCTCCTAAGACTGCCCGCTGTCGCGTTAGAGCCTTTGTTGAGCTTTGGCAGTCGTAGCGCCACTTGTCGCGATGGAGCAGGTCTCCGGCGCGCATACCACTGTGTTGATGTTGTATACAGCCTGTATATTATGTATTTTATGTTTTTTTTTTTTTTTTTTTTTTTTTTTTTTTTTTTTTTTGTTGTTGAAGTTATTGTAATGAATCCCCACATGCCGGGGAACATTCCGGGTGGGACAAATAGGGTCTACACCGGATCCTAGCGATCTGGTGATCTTGTCCCACTTAGGCATAAATAAATAAATAAATAAATCGATTCATTAATTTTAAAAACTATATTAAATTATTATTATTAAAAATCAAACTTTGTAACGGAAAGTTACTGATTCTTCAAACGGAGTTTTTCCTTCTTGTATTTCCCATAACGGAAAATCTACTAACGGAACGGTAAAAGTTCGGCTACATTCCTCCGGTAGTTTCACCTGAAATTCACAGATTTATTTTTAACAGTGTAACTAAAAATTTATTGCGTTGGATTAAGCGTCTCATATCCAATTAAAATATATCTTAGAATTGAAATTTGAATGAAATACAGGGTCATGAAAAATCGAAGAGCATGGAAAATAGAATTACAAATTACTCGGCAAATAATCATCGGATTGACTTCGTTTATTATGCAAAATTTGTGTTATTTTATTATCTTTTACATCCATTCCTTAAAATTATATATATATATATATATATATATATATATATATATATATATATATATATATATGTATGTATATATATATATATATATATGACATTTTTAATTTTTACACTCATACAAGGTATATATATATGTATATATATACCCTTCATCAGAACGAATATTTCGACAGTCCGAAAATAGTTTCGGATAATTGAGGTTGCTGATATTAAATAGGCTTCTTTACATTATTATATACTAAGTACACACCAAATTTAAAGTTTTATCTCAATTTGTCCGAGAGATAGAGCTTTTACAGACACACAAATAGTTAGACGGATGGCAAATTTTCTTTCTAAAAATATGTTTTTCAGAATCTCCAGTGTCTGAAACGTGTAAATCCGTCAACTTTTTTTTCGATTTTCAAAACGATTGCAAGACTTACCCTATAATGCGTAGGGTGGGTAAGTAAAATATATATAATATTGAATAAATACCCATATTTTTAATTTAATTAAAATACAAAATGGTAAAAAAAAAATATATATATAAAATCCCAACAATATTTTCTGAACATTATACATACATATACACACACACATACATATATGTTCATTTTTTGTTGCTGTGTATTGATTTACAATTAATGGTTTTGTATGCAGACAAAATTTCATGTTTGCGAAAAGTGTAATAAGCTCCCTTTACGTTACCTTCAATTTGCGTATAAAGCTGTAACAGATCGCATAAATCTTGTTGTTGTTGTTGTTGTCTTGTCCATGTAGTGCAAGAATCAAATAGCACCGAAGGTGTTCAAAACAGCCTTGGCAATGTCAAAGACCTTTGCCGAATACAGCAGATGTCAGTCAGTAGGGTTTAGGTCTATTGAGTAAAGTTTAGCCAGTATGAAGGGATAGTTAAAAACATGAGCCGGAGATAGTTTGGTATTAGTGCAATGAGGACAAGTATTGTAATTTTTTTGACCGTCTGGAGATATTTTCATTCCTTTAAAGTGTCTTGTGCGTATTCTGGCTATGGTGATTGAAACTTTATGATTGTAGTTTAGTTCCTGAATGGGATTTCTCTTAGCTGGTTTGGGGGCAAGTTTACTTCTGATTATTGCATCCGCGTCGATAAAGGTAAGGCTATTGGAAAGTTGGCTGAAATTTCAGGCTTCTTTGGCTAGAATATCTGCTTGCTCATTGCCAAAGATATCTACGTGAGCCGGTATCTACTATAGAGTACAAATACAGCTCTATGGGCTGTAACTATACTGTCAATAAGAGCTATTATTTCTTGAGTTAACCGGGAGTTGCCTCTCAGAATTGCCTGGAGCGCAGATCTGGAATATGTGAACAAAAGTATGCCACAGGAACTCTCAATTGACCGGCTGTAGTAGATATCCAAAGCACTTTTAATTGCTATAAGCTCGCTCGTATAATTTGAGGAAATTTTCCCCGCTGGAATACTATGAGATTCATGTTCACCATTTGGGTGAATGAAAAAGATTCCAGCACTACCTTTGTCAAGGTTAGCGTCAGAAGAACCATCTGTGTAGGCAATTACTTGGTTTTTGGCCGAGTTAGATAATACCTCGATGGTGTGTATGCCTTTTTGTTTGAGCAGTGAAGCTGCCTCCTTTTTATTACAAGGTTGTAGGCGATTTAAGTTGATTATTGCTTGTGGAGAGGGACAGATGGAGGGAAGAGGATCTTTAATAATAGCTATATCATTATGTTGAAAATCAATTTCTTTCCTTATTTTGTGGTCATATTGTAGAGTGGAGGACCGTTTCAGTCTACCTTTACCACTCCAAGCCCTGAAAGTATTGCTGGAGATGTGGCTATCATCTAGGCTTCTAATTTTGTTTGTAAAATTTATGGTAGCTAATTTTCTTCTATTGTCTAATGGGGTTAGGCCACACTCAGTCTTTGCCTTAATATTACTTTTTGATGAGACAACACTAATAATGATTTTGGATGCTCTGTATTGAACGTTATCAATTTTATCTTTTGCGGAAGAAGAAGCTGGTGCCCAAACAGGTGCGGCATATTCTAGGATTGGTCTAACAACAGAAACGTAGGTGTTGGGGAGAGTTTTAAGACTAGAGCCCTAAGATCCTCCACATAATCTCTTTAAAATATTTAACTTTTTAAAGGCCTTATTTGAGATTTGTGAGATATGTTGTGAAAAACTCAGTTCTGCAACAAGAGTTAAACCAAGAGCATACGAAATTTCATGTTTGCGAAAAGTGTAATAAGCTCCCTTTACGTTACTTTCAATTTGCGTATAAAGCTATAACAGATCACATAAATCTTGTAAAAACAAACAATAAAATTTATACGTCTTAAATCTAAGCTTAAAAGGATAGATAAATAAAAGAATGATAATACTAGGAAGGTATAGTTTTTAGGTTTAAACCTCACATATTAATTTTATTTATGTCCCAAGCAAATTTGTTTTCTTCTACTTCTTCTTTTTTCTTTTCATTTTCATTTTCTTTTAATTTTAGAAAGCAATTCATTTAAATATACGCGACAATTTTTTGATGAAAAGAACTTTTTCATTTTCCATTTTATTTTTATCAATGAATTCTTTCATACCGTGATACCTTATTTAGCTTCATATATTTGCGTATTTCTGTAAGAAAACTTATCAACAGTCACAATATTTTATATAAGTTAAAAAGTGTTCCAGAATAATTTGAATTTCCATTGATATAATTCCGATAAAAATCTCAATTGCTTAAACAATTTTGTATTTTGTACAAATTATTACTTCACAACAAACTATTCGCACAATCAAATTATTACTTAAATGCTGTAAATTGCTATGGAATATTTTTTAAACGGCTGTGTCCAGTGTTCTCGCTGTCGCTCGTCAATGCGCCAAATTGCGACTAAATTCTTCATTTGGCGAGTAAACAAGTGATTATATTCACCAAATTGCTAGTGCTCAATCTTTGCTTTTTTTTCGTTTTTCATACATATGCATATACAGGGTGATTCCAAATTTTTTTTACAATAAAAGAGGGGTGATAGTACACATCAAGACAAACAATATTAAATAGGAGACCAAGGGTCCAAAACGTTTTCGTAAGGAAATAGCCGCCATTAAAGTTTAGGGACCAAAATTTCAAATAAACATAAAAAAACGAAAAAATCGGTCGATTGATTTGCGGTTTTCACTAAAATTATTCTTTATGTCGGCATTTTCTTGAAATTAAATTATAAAGATAAATTTCAAAAAATGCCGATAGAGGGCGCTTTAGACTTTGGAGTAACGAACAACTATTTTTTGCCGGTATTTTTTGCATCTCATTAAATGTTTTCGTAAGCTTAGACTCAAACTTAAATTTTGAGCTCAAAATCTGTAGTTGGGAGTGGTTAAGTAACACAAACTGAGCTGTGTTCAAAGGGTTCAAATTTCAATTGATTATAAAAAACGGAAAAATTGGTCGATTGATTTGCGGTTTTCGCTAAAACTATTCTTTATTTAGGTATTTTCGTGAAAATAAATTATAAAGATAAATTTCAAAAAATGCCGATAGAGGGCGCTTTAGACTTTGGAGTAACGAAACACTCTTTTTTGGCGTTATTTTTTGCATCTTACTAAATGCTTTCGTAAGCTTAGACTTGAACTTAAATTTTGAGCTCAAAATCTGAATAGCTGGGAGTCGTTAAGTAGACAAACTTAGCTGTGTTCAGAGGGTTCAAATTTCAAATAATTGTAAAAAACGGAAAAAATTGGTCGATTCGTTTGCGGTTTTTGCTAAAACTAATTTTTAAATCAGCAGTTTTCTTGATCAATCAGTACTTTCTTGAAAATAATTTTTAAAGATAAATTTCCAAAAATGCCGATAGAGGGCGCCTTAGACTTTGGAGTAGCGTACAACTATTTTTAACTGTTATTTTTTTAATCTCATTAAATGCTTTCAAATGCATAGGCTTAAATTTTGGGCTGAAATTCTGAATCGTTGGGATTGTTTAAGTAGCGAAAAATTGAATTGTGTTCGAGGAGGAAAGAGGGTTAAATTTTAACACCTGAACACACTTCAGTTTGCGCTTCTTAACTCCTCATAACGATTCAGGATTTGAGCTCAAAATTTATGTTTAAATCTAAGCTTCCGAGAACATTTAAAATGCTTTTGCAAGCATTTAATTAGAACCAAAAAATAATGGTTAAAATGAATTGTAAGGTTACTCTGAAGTTTAAGGCGCCCTCTGACGGAATTTTTTGAGATTTTTCTTTAAAATTTTTTTCAAGAAGATACTGACATAAAGAATAGTTTTATTTTAAACCGCAAACGAATCGACCAATTTTTCCATTTTCTATAATTACTTTAAATTTGAACCTCCCCCTCCCCCTTGAACACAGTTCAGTTTATGCTGCTTAACCACTTCCCTACTATTCAGATTTTGAGCTCAAAATTCAAGTTTAAGTCCAAGCTTCCGAAATCATTTAAAGAGATGCAAACAATTCGGAAAAAAATAGTTGTTCGTTACTCCAAAGTCTAAAGCGCCCTCTATCGGCATTTTTTGAAATTTATCTTTATAATTTATTTTTACGAAAATACCTAAATAAAGAATAGTTTTAGTGAAAACCGCAAATCAATCGACCAATTTTTCCGTTTTTTTTAATCATTTGAAATTTGAACCCTCTGAACACAGCTCAGTTTGTGTTACTTAACAACTCCCAACTACAAATTTTGAGCTCAAAATTTAAGTTTGAGTGTAAACTTACGAAAACATTTAATGAGATGCAAAACATACCGGCAAAAATAGTTGTTCGTTACTCCAAAGTCTAAAGCGCCCTCTATCGGCATTTTTTGAAATTTATCTTTATAATTTAATTTCAAGAAAATGCCGACATAAAGAATAATTTTAGTGAAAACCGCAAATCAATCGACCAATTTTTCCGTTTTTTATGTTTATTTGAAATTTTGGTCCCTAAATTTTAATGGCGGCTATCTCCTTAAGAAAACGTTTTGGACCCTTGGTCTCCTATTTAATATTGTTTGTCTTGATGTGTACTATCACCCCTCTTTTATTGTAAAAAAAATTTGGAATCACCCTGTATACATATATTTAATATATACATATTTTTTATATTTGTAGCGGATAGTTGAAATTACATTAATAACAATCGCTGTCACAGTTATAAAAACGATATTGAAAAAAAAAAGGGGGGGGGGGAAATACATTAAAAGATTGAAAATGTTTTTTTTTTTTTTTTTTTTTTTTTTTCTATACGGCGAATTTATTTTGCTAATACTTTTTTCATTTGGCGAATGTTTTTTATTTTTAATTAGCCAAATTACTAACGTTTGTCAAAAGTCAGCGAGAACACTGGCTGTGTCTGTTATATTTATAATTACACCATCGAATTCTTGGCGTTTAGCAATCTTCTTGCATTGTGGTGAATAATAAGTTAAGTATGATAACATATTCCCTGTTGTGGATAATATATTCAATGCCATTTCTCCAGTGCCACATAACTTTGGTTTTCAATATTCAAATTATTTTCATTAGCTATTTTTATTAGTCTTGGTTGTTATTTTCACGCTTATGAATGAGGACTAACTATGCAAAAAGGAAAAATAAAACCAATTTTAATGCTATTAAAATAATAAATACTTTTTTCTGTTATTCTCTTACGGATGTCTAAAATTAATTAAACTGTGCAATATATATTTTTGAATTAGACAACTTTTGACGATTCTCCAGATTTTATGGACATTCTTCTTCTTCTTCTTCTTCTTATTTTTTTTTTATTTGGAGATTTGCGTTACAATAGACTTCTTCAACTAGCAATTAACTGCTTAGGCCATTTAAAAGTCTTCCACTAATATGATAAGCAAACTTTACTCTTTTTTATGACATGAAATAATCACAGTAGGGAGTGAGTTTGTTTTGATAAAAAAAAAATCACAGAGTTAATTTTTTATCATTTGTGTTTTTTTAGCTATTAAAAATGATCCACAAGTTTGGTGTCTTACAATTATAATTTTTTTTAATGTAAGGTGCTTACCAAATACAATATTTCTTATTTCTTCCTGCTTTCCCCCCCTTCCAAATAAATGGATTAAACAAATGTGATGGAAAAAATTTAAATCTTGGAAATGCACTCAAAAATTTCTTTAGAAAATGATTTCACAAAATTTCTCATTTTAGCGATATTTAGGCTCGCTAATGGTTTTTATAATAGATTTAGCACACCTCATTTGTTCTGAACCAAAATAAAGAAATGAAGTGTAAATTCTGAGAAAATACGTAAAGATTATTAAATTTTGTTTTCGGAAAGTATATTCATTTTAGTTTCCTTCCTAAACTGTAATTATTTACATAAGCTTGCTTAATGGGCGATAAAAGAAAGAGTTTCATCACCATAAAGCTCGAATAATCTTTTGTTTATTGATCCCCGATGAAATAAAGATTTTTACAACTAACCTTTGTTTATGGCACTTCTGAATACCTTGAATGGTTTATGAGATCTTAACAGCAAAAGAAGGTTATTTGTCAAGAAACTAGAAAAATCGGTAAACGTATAATTTTATTAAAGAGTGCTTCTGGTATTTTATAATAATCTAGTTGTAATATATATGTACAGTGAAACTTCCCTTTATTGAAGTCTCATTGTTCATTTAAGACTATTCTCAACTGCTCTGCTCAACAAGCGGAAAGCGTTTTCACACATTTACAAATTCATTTTTTAACGGAAAGATATAAAATTGCAAAGCCTGACCATGGAAGTTATTTTGAATGTAACTCACTTCTCTATTTTTAGATCAACGTATTACCTATTGAGTTATAAACTATTTAATCACGTGGTAAAACGATTTCCACCCCAGTTTGGATGGCTTTTATTCCCTCGCACAGAAAGTCTGTTCAAAACGACCCCTTTGATACTATTTTCCAAAAAATCTATTGTGTTTTAAAAAAAGGAAGCTGAGCAAGTTGAGCACGATTAGATAGTTTCTGAACAACAACACCTGTTAGTTTAATATATTTTCGAACAAAAATATGCGAAAACTTGATTATAAAGTTGCTCTTTTTGATTTAAAAACAGCCTTAAAGGGGTACGTGACACATTTTAAAATTATTTTTATGTATTGAGCTAAAATTTTGATATTCTTTGTGATGGTTAACCATATTATTTGTAAACAAAATCACACTGTAAAACTTCTCATAATTAAAATAAATTTAAAATTTAAAAATCATTAAAAAAAAAGTGGGTTACTTTAGAATCATTATAGCTCAAAATATTATTTGTAGAGTTTCAATTTGTTTTCATCAAAATAAGCAGAAATATATAAGCTTTAATTTTGATTCAGCATTTTTAAAAATATTAATTTAAATAAAAATTAAAAATATTTGAGATAAAAATTTTAAAAAAAGATAAAAAAGATGCAAATTTTTTTAGAAAAAAATATATTTTTAAAGGCAAATATTTTTTTCAAATTTCCTGAATCAAAATCAAAGAAAAAACAATTGAAAAAGATATGTTCCAAGTTTGAACAGTTTAGATTTAACGGTTCTTTACTTATAGCACTTTAAACAGGAGACACGATGAAAAAACTCATCATGAAGTAAAACGCATTTTCGTAAGCAGACGTTTCCATATCAAACATTGCTTGAAAGATAAATTTGTAAAACGAAACAAACCAAAGGAAAATAAAAATATGTAACATTTCCTGTTTCAATTAATATATAAACATGGTTTAAAAGTCATTTTAAGCAGAAAAAACATTTTTTTTAATTTCAAAAATTTTGTATTTGGACCCCCTTAAACACTTTGTTATGAAGATAATTCGTTAAATGAAAATCAACTCAAATTCATGAAATTTTTATGATAAAATACACATGTATAAAATGATAAATACATCTAAAATAAAAATATTGGAAAAAAATGTGGTTTAATTTGGGCAGTAATTTTTTTTTTTTTATGTAATGCAGATATCCAAGAGAAAGATTTAATTAGAATAATGTCTAAAAGAACATATAAAACATAAGCATAACAAATAAGTAAATAAAAAATGATTCAATTGTTTTATTTTATTTATTTATTTATTTATTTTGTATGTATGTTTCAATCAATAAAAACAACGTTTTCAGCTAATCATTGCTTTTGAATAAATCGGCACATACAAAACCTCTTTTAGAGTTTCGTCCATCTGACAAAACCCTCTTCGTCTCTGTCCTCTCCGTTCGTCACAGTTCTCGTACACAAAAACTGTATAAGTCAGTGACCTCAAATTTTGTATACTTACTACTTACTACCCCGTGTCGCACGACAAATTATAGCATTTTGAAAAAGCGCATTATTTTATCTAAATCAATTTTATTAATGCCATCCGTTCGTTTTTGCGATTTAAATTTTAAAAGAGAGCCTTAATTTTAACTTTTGCGTGTAGACATGATAGCTTAGAGGTAAAGTATTTTGCTAGTAATTTTCTCACTTCGAACTTCGGTGATGGAAATTTTCGTACTAAGATTAATTTAATTAAAATAAATTTCGTATATTTTGTCAATTAAAGGGTGTATATTATGATTTTAATCATTGACATTCATAATATTTTTTGGAATTTAAAAACTATTACGATTTATCAATGATTCAGCTTTTTAAATTTCGTTTAAACAATTTTTTCGTTTTTAGAAATTTTAAATTTCCTTTATAGCTTCTTAATATTTTATTGTTTTGGATTTTCAAAAAAATTAGAATTTTGCATTTTATTTGAATAATTTGATTTGAACATTTTTAATTTGATTAAAATAAGTAGTTTCTTTTTATAATTACTTTTAAATTAAATCTATTGGTGCTATCACCTATGTAAGAATTTAATAATTATAAATTAAAATTGGATTTATTAATTAAAGGATAAGTTGTTTTGAGAGAAATATTAAACGAAACCCTGTGTGTGATCTGCGATCACATTTATCCACTTATTTTAGTTTTGTAAGCATTCGAACAATTTAATTAAAAAATAAATAAGCATTTGTAACATTTTCGTGAAATTGGAATCCCTTTCTTATTGTATCGAAAGATTTTAGCATTTCTTCTTTTAAATGCAAATGATTAAATATATAAACAATTACATTTTCATACAACCAAAATAAATTCATACATCCATCGACACAGCAACCACTTTCTTTAAATGTCATACAAGCACGAAAGTGGAATAAACTTTATAATACAGAATATATTTTTCGTAATATAATAGGAGTTTAATTTGCATGCTAATAATACTCAAAGTTAAGGTTCAGCAGAAAATCTCGTTAAGTAAAATATTTTGTTAAATAGGGACTTCTTTAAGGTATCCGCTGAACTTCAGAAGTGATTTTTTGAAAATTTTTCAAGTTTTCTCTTGTTATCCATTTTTTTTTTTTTTATAAGGACATTTATTTTAAAACTTTGAAAAAAAAAATGCATAAACATTTTAGCAATTCTCAGAAATAATTTTAAAAAAAAGAAAAATAGTCAAAATTATGTCAAAAATTGACATAATGTTTGTTAATGTCTTTCTTATATCATGTAAAGCGAACATTCAGAAAGTGTCTGGATTTCACATCACACTTTCTATACAGGTTTGATAGATCTGTTTAAATATTTTTAGAATTTTAAATACAAAGTTTTAACTCAAAGAAACTGTACTGCAGAATTTCAAGTCTTACATTTTAAAACTAAAATATCAAAGAAATTTTAAATCTTGCACATTTTCTCTTCCGTATTATCGAGTTCATTCCACTCTTTCAAATTTGAATCGGAATGTATAACTCATTTAATTTTTTTTTTTTTTTTAAGTAAAGGAAATAATAATAATGCAATGGTCTGGATTCAGCGTAGATGAGATGGACTGCTAATGGCCATCAATTACTTTGGAATTTCTTATACAGAAACTGCATCATTTTCTACGCTGTAAATAATACGGAATATTGCTAAAAATTACCTATTCTCTAACCATGAAATCCTATCCATTAGAATTTCTTCCTCATCTGATAAGTGAAAAAAAAGAAGGAGATCTCATTTAAATACTTGATATATTCTTACTTCACTCGGTTTCCGATCTTCATATATCAAACTTTTCTTTCTTTTTCTAATCATTTTTTGAGTGTATCTTTAAATACGAATTTAACTCGGGTAGCTTACAGCGCATAGTAATGAAGAGAAAAAAGTTAATGGGTGAAAAAAAAGGAGTACAAGTACCTAAAAGTTTTTTTACACTGTTTTTTTTCTTTTTTTAAGAGAAAAGAAATCGTAAACTATCTATAAGAAGAAATGAATACTAAATATATGGGAGAAAAAAAAGTTTAAAAAATTGCTTTTCTTTTACGAGATTTTTTTTAATCGATCAGATTTTGAATAATGTTGAAAAAAAAACTTTTTATAGATTCTTTATTTAAATCGTTTTTTATATAAATTTAAAATTTTTAATTTCAGGGATTTTTAACATTTCACTTGACAGCTATTATATACACCACTTTCCATCATTCTCAATACGCAACCATTATTATTTTTATTATTCATTTAATTTTGGTTTGCAAGCAAGTTTATATTTTAACATCATCTCTATATTTTTATTAATATTTAAAAATGTTTGTCTCATGAGATTGAATTTTTTACAGTGTTATTTGTAATTCACTTTCCTTTACTTCCAGTATGGAATTATATTATTTATTCAATTATTTAATTTTGGAGTTACATTATCATTTATTCAAACTCATTAAGTATTCATAAAGGGTACTACTTATGGGTACAACCATGGGTCATATCAAGTGTATGATCATGAAAAGGCAAAGAGCTTTTTAAAATATAATAAGCATGAGTTTATTATATATATTTTAAAAATTATTCTATATTCTTTTTGTAATTTATATTTTTAAGTCTTAGTTTTTTTTAAATCTCATTAATCTATATTTTTCTTCATTAGTTTCAATATGAACCCCTCATTATTCACTGAATGTTGTGCGAGATTTTTTTTTTCATTCTAATCGTACTTACACCCAGCCGTAGTTCATTATGTATTTGTTTGTCTATATAAATTAATTTATTAATTTTGATTTACATAGTAGAAATTCGCATTTTGTGGCTTTTTTTTTATTTTGAAAGGGATTTCAGAATAGAAAAACTCTATTGAACGAAATATATTTTATCTATTTCATACATGTTATTACTGCTGTATTATCTAATTAATGTCTAATTCTGAAAAGGAATATTGTACGTAAATACTATTTATTCAATATAATGTATTGTACCAGAAAAACCTATAGCAATACGTTTAACAGATGATAAGATCTAAATTAAGATACAGTAATTATTTGCTCTATCAAGTTTATAGATATTTATTTAAATCATTCAAACTAGTATCTGTAATTTAATCTTTAACTACTAACATTTTAGAAGAACGCGGGGTTTCTTTTAATACGCTAATATGTTAAAAATAATATTTTAGTATTTTTTTAGTTTTTTATTGAATATTCTTTTTTATCATCTTGTATTTAACTTTTATTGAAACATGAAATAAAACTGAATCAGTAGAGAAAATGTCAATAGAATGAAACAATGAATGAATAAACAAATAAACGATTAAATTAAAGAGTCTTTTGAAAATTTTTGTTTCAGTAATTTCTTTATTATCATCTTTATTTCCTGAGCTATCTATATCATAATCGACAAGCGTGCCTGCACGTACCGTTGACATCATTTTGATTTAACAACATCAAATGATTCAATTTAAATTTTATTTGAATTTTTTTAACTTCTAAATATAGCGCATTGTAAATTTTTACATCATCGAATAGGAAAAAAAAAATTTTCAAATGAAATTTGTTTGAAAACTGTATTTCTGTATATAAATTTTTATTGTTTAAAAGTAATTTTCAGGTAGGATTTTTTAAAAATTTATGTCTATCGCGCACAATTTTGTGTGAGATAAATCCGTTTATACTTCAATTAATTTTAATTGCTCAGCATTTGTTTCCAGCTTGTATGACATAAGGAATTTAAAACATTTATCAATCAATAAATTAAACCATAAAATGTGAATAAAATACAATTTTGAGATATGTGATCAAACTATGCATTTACAGATATGTGTTTAGGAAATTTTCAGGTCCCTTAAACGACACTTCACAAAATAATTTATCTTAAAACAGGACCTTTCACAAAATTTTTGTATCCAAAAATAGGATCCATTATAAAACATTTTATCCAAAAACAGGATTCTTCACAAAATTATTTCTCTCTTAAATAGACTTTTCACCGAGTTTTTTCATCTTCAAATTGAACTTCTTACAAATTTAACAGTCTAAAAATAAAATCTGGCCTGTAAATAAACAGTTGGATCCACCAAAGAACATATTACTTAGCTTTTTTTTTATACATAAATGATGGAATCTGAATGCACCGATAATTTAAAATTCACAAAATTACGACTAGAATCTTCACAATAAGAATCTAAGAAAATCTTCACAATTTCACAAAAACACCCTGTGAGAAAAATCTGGACAGACCCCCTACTTAAATCACTAAAACGATCAGAATAAAAAAAGGCTGATTTTGAAAAGTGATCTTTGACAATTTCTTCTGCTCTCAACTCCTGGTGCAAGCCCAGTACAAATGTGTCACTTTTAGTAAATTTTAAAACTTAATAAATTACTATTTTTCATGTAAATATGATTTTTGGTATTGTTAGTGTGTATTCGAAAAATTACAAATGTAAAAAATCTTATATAGTTATCGGTTAAATAAATGGGCTTCATTTATTTTTTGCGATCCGGGAAGACTGGTTTTATCCCTTTCTAAAATTAAAGGCATAAAGTTTTTTCTACAAATGGATACTTCAAACACATTTTTACTTTAAAAAAATGTGTTTTTAAACTATACATTCAAAACTAACTTTTAATTGAAACTGTGATATTTATTTTTTACTATTGTTAAAATATATGAACATCTATTTAAATCGCATTCAATCTGTTAAAGAAAGGAGAAAAAAAAATGTTTGCAATCCATAATAATAGACATTTTATTAAAACCTAATAGCGCTTCAAAGGATTTGGATTTACAATACAAGAGTTTAAATCGTCATTTCCTTAAAAAAGATTTCTTTTACCTTGTAAAGTAAGAAATGGAACTTAAGCCATCCGAGCTAACACCATTAAAACTTAACTGAGCATTGTAGATATTCTTTTTGAGTTCCTGGCGACACTATAAGCTACGAATAGATGGAGTAGGGTAGGTGATGCGGAAGATAAAAAGAAGAATGGCAGAGGTCAATTGTCGTGTTATATTTCTTTTCTCCTCTCATTTTTTCATCATTTATGATTTTGGGAAGTTATCAAGAAAACTTAAACTTAGGTGTTTATAAAAGAGCTTCATATTAACTTGGTTCTTTAATTCCGATTTTAAAAATGGAGACGATTTTAAAAATGAATGATTTCTCACTCATTTGGTTCTATGTTTAGTTAGCAAGTGGTAATCCACGTATTAAATATTCAATAATTTCCAAGCGTAATTTCACAGCTGAAAATGTTAAAATTTAAATATGTGTTCACTGATGTTCGGTTTGTTTGTGTCTCATGTTATGCCTCAAGATTGTGTGCTCATGAAGAATATTCCATCTTGTGCTGCAGCGCAGCCTTGCCAACATATGGGGGTGAAAAATGCCAAGCTGGGCAGTGTCCTCGTAGCTTAAAAATGGTAGAGTACTTGGAGCGCTATTCCGAAATTTCAGGGTTCGATTTCCAGCTTGGACACAGGATGAAAACACCCTGTTGGTTCTACGCTTTCTTAGATAGTGATAATTCACATATTAAATATTAAAAAATGAAAGCTTTCATTTCTATAGTCTATCATGCAAACTTTACAAGTTTCTTTTGTTTAAACATTCATCTTTAAGGTTTGCGATTGTAATATTATGAAAAGTAGTTACGAATATTATAATTTTAGATTTGTCAAAATACAAATAAAGAAATTTTAAAATATTTCAGGTAAATTTCAGCAAATAAATAAGAAATGCCATTGAATAAGTTTATTGAATGAGCATTGAGTGATATTACTGTATTATCAGAATTTTGCATAGTGATATTGTATTAGAGAAATGAAAATATTTCTTAAAACCGTGGACATTTCAAACATAATTTTAATACTACCAATAAATGATTATATCTGAACTGTCAGTTTATTAATTTTTAGATAAATTTGTAGAGTAAATGTTGCATGTTTAACGTATTTATGCTAACTATTAATGAGAACTCTTTAATAAATTATATTCATTCTATTAAAAATAAATATCAATAATACGCCGATTCCACGACCGATATCAATAATAAAAGGCATTCGTTAAAATCTACCCCAAACTTACTTTACTAAAAACGCTTCTAACACTGGAATGGAATTTACTATACACGAGTTTTTATGGTGGCTTCCTCGAGATTTCATTTACCTTGTGAAGAAAGAAATAGAGCGAATGACAACCAAGCCTATAACACCATTAAAACTTAACTGAGCATTCAAAATGTTCCTTTCGAAATTTTGGCTCCATTTTAAAGTTACAAAATATATGGAGTAGAGTGGATACTGCAGAAGATAAAAAAGAAGAACGACGGTGGTCAATCGCCGCATTATATTTCTTTCTTTTGATTGTTTATGATTTTTTTTTTCAAGTTATCACAAATCTTGTTCTCAGGTGTTTAAAAGAGCCACATAATAACTAGGTCTTTTTTATTAGGATTTTGCAATAAAATTGTTCTGTTTGATCGTTTATCTTACAAACATTACAGAATAATTTTGTTGTAATATTTATCTTTAAACTTGCGGTTGTGATAAACCGATGTACATATGAATGGCATAAATTTAGTTTTTTCAAAGCACGGATAAAAGATTTTTAAAATGTTTCTGATAAATTTCAGCAAGTAAATAAGAAAAACCATTGAATAAATTTATCGAATGACCATTGAGCGAAATTACATTATTATAAGGGTTTTGTTTGGTGATTTTGTATTAGAGAAGTGAAAATATTTCTTAGAATCGAGGATATTTGAAATAATTTTAATAATACTAATACAATAAATGAATCAAAATTAAAAGTTAGATATTTGTATCGATTTAAATGTAAAATAATAATAATAACAATAAATTATACAAATAACATTTCGCGTTATAACGATTTTAAATCACCTCACTTTTTGAATAAAATTTTTAAATAAATAAATATATATATATACGAGGAGTTTTATCATATAATTTTGTTTGAAAATGATATGGTTAACCATCACAAAAAAATCACAATTTTAACTCAATAAATAAAAATTATTTTAAAATATGTTCCAGACCCCTTTATCAGAACAGTGCTAAAAATAATATCGACAGTAAAAATATTTTTGAGAGAATTATTTCTGGAGAATTTTTATTATGTTCTTCTGTTCACAGTTTTCTTGTTTATGCACCGAAATTTCCTTTAATTATTAACAAAATCCTTTATTACTGTTTTGAATAAACTAATTTTACACTAAAGATTAGACATTCTGAACTATCAATTTAAAATCTTTTAGGTATATTTGTAGTGTAAATGCTGTATGTTTGACATGTATATGTTAACTATTAATAAGAGATTTTTCATAAATTATATTCAGTCAATTAAAAATGAATTTCGATATTAATAATGAAAGATATTTATTAAAATTCATCCCAAACTTACTTTACTAATAACGCTTCCAAAGCTGGATTGGATTTTGCAACACAAGAGTCTTTATCGTCGCTTCCTTGAGATTTCATTTACCTTGTGAAGAAAGAAATAGAACGAGTGACACCCAAGCCTAACACCATTGACACTTAACTGAGCATTCAAAAAGTGCTTTTCGAGATTTTGGTTCCACTATAACGCTACAAAATAGATGGAGTAGAGTAGACATTGCGGAAGATAAAAAGAAGAACGATGGAGGTCAATTGTTGCATTTATATATATATATATATATATATATATATTACAAATTTTAATTTTTTTTTCGCCAAAACTAACCTTTATACTATCTTAATTTTCTTATAATAATATTCCGTACTTACTTCACTTATTAAATTAAAATCTTGTTTCTAGATCTAATCTGTTAATCTTTATGCAGACTATATAAATTCTTAATTCGCCTTAAAAAACATTTATTCCAGTATGCATAAATTTAAAAAGATGGCTCTAAATTAAAAATATTCTTAATTCAACTTTATTTCTTAATATTCCAAATAAAACTCATTTTTTCTATGTTTTTATCGACCCTTTTTAAGAAAGTCTTATTAAATTTATTCCAAAACCATACCTTTCAAAAAATATCATTATTTTATTTTATCTATTTATTTATTTTCCCTCAGTCAACATTTGATAGTGTGCATATCAATAAATTCATTTCTTTTCTTTTTCTCTTAAAATTAATCGTTTATAAAAATCGTCTGCCTAAGATATTTAAAATTCTGAGTCGATTATAAATTGGTTAAATAACATATATATATATATATATATATTAAATAAAATTGATGTCTGTCAAATGTTAATCTCGACTCTAGGTATGAGTTATGTTTACATAAAAGAATGATATTTTGAGACTAGAGAATGTTCTAGAATTTTCTTTTTAGATTTAAAAGAGGAAGCTCGAGAGGTGGTAGGAAGAAGAAGAAGGATTCTTGGGTGCTCTCTTGCATGAGTACGGCTGGATGTAGTAAATAAAGGAATATTTTTTTGGATGTTTCGGTAAAATATCGTCTGCAACAGGAGCTTTTCTCTCTATTATAGCTACAGTTTAATAAAATGAACTTGCAGCAGCCAAGGAGTGATTATTTGGACGTTCTACATTTATTTGTTTTGTTTTTTTCTCGCTGGTCATGACTTCTGTGCGGAGAAAGGGATACCTGGCGATGATGTCTCTGCCCCCCTAACTTTAAATTGTCACACACACACACACACACACACACACATATATATATATATATATTTATAGCTTATGATTTTTTTTTTCAAATTATCACAATTCCTGTACTAAGGTTTTAAAAGAGCTACATAATAACTGGGTATTTTTTATTAGGAGTTTGCAGTAAAATAGTTCTATTTAAATGTTTATCTCACAAACATTACAGAATAACTTTGTAATAATATTTATTTTTAAACTTACGGTTGTGATAAAACAATGTACATGTAAATTGTGTAAATTTAGTTTCTTCAAAACATGGATAAAGGATTTTTAAAATGCTTCAGATTAATTTCATATAAGAAAAATCAGATAAGAAGAAATGAAAAGAAAATAGGTTTATTGTGTGATATGAGAAAATTCAAATGAGAAAAACTGTTTATTGAATGATCATTGAGTAATTTACTTTATTATCAGGTTTGGGTTTTACAATACAAGTGTTTTTATCGTCGCTTCCTAGAGATTTCATTTACCTTGTGAAGAAAGAAATAGAACGAATGACACCCAAGCCTAGCACCATTAAAACTTAACTGAGCATCCGAAATGTTTTTTTCGAGATTTTGGCTCCACTATAAAGCTACAAAATGGATGGAGTAGAGTGAATACTGCGGAAGATAAAAAAAAAAAAAAGACGGAGGGCAATTGTTAATTATATTTCTTTCTTTTGATAGTTTATGATTTTTTTTTCAAGTTATCACAAATCTTGTTCTCAGGTGCTTAAAGGAGCTACATAATAACTGGGTCTTTTTATTAGAATTTTGCAGTAAAATAGTTCTATTTAAATGTTTATCTCACAAAAATTACAGAATGTTTTTGTTGTAATATTTATCTTTAAACTTACGGTTGTGATAAATCGATGTACATGTAAATGGTACAAATTTAGTTTCTTCAAAACATGGATAAAGGATTTTAAAAATGTTTCTAGTAAATTTCAGCAAATAAATAAGAAAAACCATTAAATAAGTTTATCGAATGATCATTGAGTGATGTTACTTTAGTATCAGAATTTTGCCTGGTGATTCTGTATTTGAGAAGTGAAAATATTTCTTAGAACCGTGGATATTTGAAAATAATTTTAATAATACTAATAAAATAGCTGAATCAAAATTAAAATTTAGATATTTGTGTCATTTAAATGTAAAAAATAAATAAATTATGCCAATAATTTTCGTGTTATAACGATTTTAAATCACCCCACTTTTTAAATAAAATTTTAAAACTAAAAAATATATATATATATGAGTAGTTTTATCATGTGATTTTGTTTACAAATGATATGGCTAACCATCACAAAAAATTTCACAATTTTGAATGAATAAAAATTATTTTAAAATGTGTTTCGGACCCCCTTACTACAACAAACTTTAAATATAATATCGACAATTAAAAAAATTTTGAGAGAATTATTTCTGGAGGATTTTCATTACGTTCTTCTGTTCACAGGTTTTCTTGTTTATGGACTGAACTTTCCTTGGCTTATAAGAATCCTTTATCATGTTTTGAATAAATTAATTTTACATCAAGGATTAGATTTTCTGAACTATCAATTAAAAAAAAAATAGGTACATTTGTAGAATAAATGCTGCATGTTTAAGTATAAACAAAGCTGTATGTTAACTATTAATAAGAGCTTTTTGAATAAATTATATTCAGTCTATTATAATAAAAATGAATTTCTATATCAATAATAAAAGGTATTTGTTAAAATCTATCCCAAACTTACTTTACTAACAACGCTTCCAAAGTTGGATTGGGTTTTACAATACAAGAGTTTTTATCGCCGCTTCCTTGAGATTTCATTTACTTTGTGAAGAAAGAAAATAGAAAGCATGTCATCCAAGACTAACACCATTAAAACTTAACTGAGCATTCAAAAAGTGCTTTTCGAGATTTTCGTTCCACTATAAAGCTACAAAATATGTGGAGTAGAGTGGATATTGCAAAAGATAAAAATAAGAACAACCAAGGCCAATCGTGACATTATATTTCTTTCTGTTTATTTCTTTTGATAGTTTATGATTTAAAAAAAAAAAAAATTATCACAAATCTTGTTCTCAGGGACTTAAAGGACTACATAATAACTGGGTCTTTTTTATTAGGATTTTACAATAAAATTGTTGTGTTCCATTGTTTATCTCACAAACATTATGGAAGGATTTTGTTGTAATATTTATCTTTAAACTTAAGGTTGTGATAAACCAATGTAGATGTAAATGGGGGTAAATTCAGTTTTTTGAAAACACAGGTAAAACACTTTTAAAAATTTTCAGGTAAATATCAGCAAATAAATAAGAAAAACTATTAAATAGGTTCATTGAATGGTTATTGAGTGATATTATTTTATTATCAGGAACTTGCTTAGTAATATTGTATTAGAGAAATGAAAATATTTCTTAGCATCGTGGATATTTCAAGCATAATTTTAATAATAATAATAATAATAGTAAAGATTCTTTCTGAACTATCAATTTATTAACTTTTAGATAAATTTGTAGAGCAAATGATGCATGTTTACCATATTTATGTTAAGCGTTAATGAAAAGTTTTTAATAAATTATATCCATAAAAATAAAGTTAGATATCAACAATTAAAGGTATTTATTAAAATCTACCCCGAACTTACTTTATTAACAACACTTTCAAAGCTGGATTTGGTTTTACAACCAAAAATTTCTTACCGTCGCTTCCTTGTGATTTAATTTACCTTGTAAAGAAAGAAATGGAACGAATGACACCCAAGCCTAACGCCATTAAAACTTAACTGAACATTCGAAATGGTCTTTTCCAGATTTTGGCTACACTATGAAGCTACAAAATAGATGGAGTAGAGTGGATATTTCTAAAGATAAAAAGAACGACGGAGGCCAATCGTCGCATTATATTTCTTTCTACTTATTTCATTTGATAATTTAATTTTTTTTCTTCAAGTTATTACAAATCTTGTACTCAGTTGCTTAAGGGAGCTAGCTACATAATAACGGTGTCATTTTATTAGGATTTTGCAGTAAAATTGTTCAGTTTGATTGTTTATCTCACAAACATTAGAAAATGATTCTTTGTGATATTTATCTTTAAACTTACGATTCTGATAAACCAATGTACAATGGTGTATATTTAGTTTTTTCAAAGCATAGATAAAAGATTTAAAAAATGTTTCAGGTAAATTTCAGCAAATAAATAATAAAAAATATTAAATAGGTTTATTGAATGATCATTGAGTGATATTACTTTATTATCGGGGTTTTGTCTAGTGATATTGCATTAGAGAAAAGAAAATATTTCTTATAACCGTGGATATTCCAAACATAATTTTAATAATACTTATAAAAAGATTCTTTCTGATCTATCAATTTATTAACTGAATTTATCAATTTATTTTAGATAATTTTTAATAGTATATGCTGTATATTTAACATACATATGTTAACTATTAATAAGAGCTTTTTAATAAATCATAGTCATTCCATTGAATATAAAAATCGATGCCGGCCCAGTGGCGTGGTTGGTAGCGGCAGCTGCTCCCACACCGCTGGTTCCCGGTTCGAGTCCGGCTAGCGGCATGGGTGTCTGTGTTGTCCCTTTGATGTGTAATAAATGTATGTAATGGATTTTCTGTAATAATAAAGTATTCTGTATTTGTTTCTGTGTATTCTGGATCAATCGAGGCGACAGCCGTAGTAGCTATAGGCCTCAAAGCACTGTCCATTCAAAGTTCAAAGTATAAAAATCGATATCACTAACAAGAGGCGTTTATTAAAATCTATCCCAAACTTACTTTACTAACAACATTTTGAATGCTGGATTGGGTTTTACAACACAAGAGTTTTTTTTTTTTTTCGCTTCCTTGAGATTTCATTTACCTTGTGAAGAAAGAAATAGAACGAATGACACCGAAGTCTAACACCATTAAAATTTAACTGGGCTTTCGAAATGTTCTTTTCAAGATTTTTGTTCCACTATAAATCTATAAAATAGATGGCGTAGAGTGGATAGTACAGAAGATAAAAAGAAAAGCGACGGAGGCCAATCGTCGCATTATATTTTTAAGCTATTGCATAGCTTTTATCACGGGCTTTGAGCGCGGCGACCGAATCCAAAAATTCCGTAACGCGAAAAATCCTAACACATCGGTAACGAAAAAAACCTAACACTCGACTAAAGTCGTTTCACTTCGGCAGACTTCGGCATGGTATATTTCGGTAGACTTCGGCAGACATTGACGAGGTATTTTTCAGATATTTAAAGGATATCAAGTCTCAAACTTATATTTCTTATTTCAGTTACTATAAAATCTATAGTTTCAATAATAAAAATTCCTGATAGAATGTGTATAGAAAAGAATCGTCTTAAGATAAAACAAGGTAGGATAATGTAGTTTTTGGTGAGTGCAGACCCGCCCAATGGTGAGGATCGAAAAATTTAAAATGCTTATAACTCGCGATCTAATTTTCGTAGCGCAGCCAAATTTTGTTTGGTAATTCATTTTGAGACAGTGTTAATTTTTGGTGAAACGAGACCCCCCCCCCCCCATGGTGAGGATTGAAAATTTTAAAATGCTTATAACTCGCGATCTAATTTTCGTAGCGCGGCCAAATATTGTTTGGTAATTTATTATGAGACAGTGTTAATTCTTGGTGACAGGAGATCCCCCATGGTGAGGGTCGAAAAATTTGAAGTGCTTATAACACGCGATCTAATTTTCGTAGCGCGGCCAAATTTTGTTTGGTAATTTATTGTGAGACAGTGTTAATTTTTGGTGACAGGAGATGCCCCATGGTGAGGGTCGAAAAATTTAAAGTGCTTATAACTCGCGATCTAATTTTCGTAGCGCGGCCAAATTTTGTTTGGTAATTTATGAGACAGTGATATGAGGTAATAATGAGACAGTGTTACTTTTGGTGACAGGTGACCCCCCACGTTGAGGGTCGAAAAATTTAAAATGCTTATAACTCGCGATCTAATTTTCGTAGCGCGGCCAAAATTTGTTTGGTGATTTATTATGAGACAGTGTTAATTTTTAGTGACAGGAGACCCCCCACGGTGAGGGTCGAAAAATTTAAAATGCTTATAATTCGCGATCTACTTTTCTTATCGCGGCCAAATTTTGTTTGGTAATTTATTATGAGACAGTGTTACTTTTGGTGACAGAAGACCCCCCACGGTGAGGGTCGAAAAATTTAAAATGCTTATAACTCGCGATCTAATTTTCGTAGCGCGGCCAAATTTTGTTTGGTAATTTATTATGAGACAGTGTTAATTTTTGTTGAAAGGAGACCCCCCACCACGATGAGGTTCGAAAATTTTAAAATGCTTATAACTCGCGATCTAATTTTCGTAACACGGCCAAATTTTGTTTGGTAATTTATTGTGAGACAGTGTTAATTTTGGGTGACAGGAGACCCCCACGGTGAGGGTCGAAAAATTTAAAATGCTTATAACTCGCGATCTAATTTTCGTAGCGCGGCCAAATTTTGTTTGGTAATTTATTATGAGACAGTGTTACTTTTGGTGACAGGAGATCCCCCATGGTGAGGGTCAAAAAATTTAAAATGCTTATAACTCGCGATCTAATTTTCGTAGTGCGGCCAAATTTTGTTTGGTAATTTATTATGAGACATTGTTACTTTTGGTGACAGGAGACCCCTCACGGTGAGGGTCGAAAAATTTAAAATGCTTATAACTCGCAATCTAATTTTCGTATCACGGAAAAATTTTATTTGGTAATTTATTATGAGAGAGTGTTAATTTTTGGTGACGGGAGATCCCCCATGGTGAGGGTCGAAAAATTTAAAATGCCTATAACTCGCCATCTAATTTTCGTAGTGCGGCCAAATTTTGTTTGGTAATTTATTATGAGACAGTGTTAATTTTTGGTGAAAGGAGACCCCCCCCCCATAGTGAGGGTCAAAAATTTTAAAATGCTTATAACTCGCGATCTAATTTTCGTAGTGCGGCCAAATTTTGTTTGGTAATTTATTATGAGACAGTGTTAATTTTTGGTGACAGGAGATGCCCCATGGTGAGGGTCAAAAATTTAAAGTGCTTATAACTCGCGATCTAATTTTCGTAGCGCGGCCAAATTTTGTTTGGTAATTTATGAGACAGTGATATGAAGTAATAATGAGAGAGTGTTACTTTTGGTCACAGGTGACCCCCCACGTTGAGGGTCGAAAAATTTAAAATGCTTATAACTCGCGATCTAATTTTCGTAGCGCGGCCAAAATTTGTTTGATGATTTATTATGAGACAGTGTTAATTTTTGGTGACAGGAGACCCCACACGGTGAGGGTCGAAAAATTTAAAATGCTTATAATTCGCGATCTACTTTTTGTATCGTGTCCAAATTTTGTTTGGTAATTTATTATGAGACAGTGTTACTTTTGGTGACAGAAGACTCCCCACGGTGAGGGTCGAAAAATTTTAAATGCTTATAACTCGCGATCTAATTTTCGTAGCGCGGCCAAATTTTGTTTGGTAATTTATGAGACAGTGATATGAGGTAATAATGAGACAGTGTTACTTTTGGTGACAGGTGACCCCCCACGTTGAGGGTCGAAAAAATTAAAATGCTTATAACTCGCGATCTAATTTTCGTAGCGCGGCCAAAATTTGTTTGATGTTTTATTATGAGACAGTGTTAATTTTTGGTGACAGGAGACCCCCCCACGGTGAGGGTCGAAAAATTTAAAATGCTTATAATTCGCGATCTACTTTTCGTATCGCGGCCAAATTTTGTTTGGTAATTTATTATGAGACAGTGTTACTTTTGGTGACAGAAGACCCCCCCCCCCCACGGTGTGGGTCGAAAAATTTAAAATGCTTATAACTCGCGATCTAATTTTCGTAGCGCGGCCAAATTTTGTTTGGTAATTTATTATGAGACAGTGTTACTTTTGGTGACAGGAGATCCCCCATGGTGAGGGTCAAAAAATTTAAAATGCTTATAACTCGCGATCTAATTTTCGTATCACGGACAAATTTTATTTGGTAATTTATTATGAGAGAGTGTTAATTTTTGGTGACAGGAGATCCCCCATGGTGAGGGTCGAAAAATTTAAAATGCCTATAACTCGCCATCTAATATTCGTAGTTCGGCCAAATTTTGTTTGGTAATTTATTATGAGACAGTGTTAATTTTTGGTGAAAGGAGACCCCCCCCCCCATGGTGAGGGTCAAAAATTTTAAAATGCTTATAACTCGCGATCTCATTTTCGTAGTGCGGCCAAATTTTGTTTGGTAATTTATTATGAGACATTGTTATTTTTGGTGACAGGAGATCCCCCATGGTGAGGGTCGAAAAATTTAAAATGCTTATAACTCGCGATCTAATTTTCGTATCACGGCCAAATTTTGTTTGGTAATTTATTTTGAGAGAGTGTTAATTTTTGGTGACAAAAGACCCCCACTGTGAGGGTCGAAAAATTTAAAATGCTTATAACTCGTGATCTAATTTTCCTAGCGCGGCCAAATTTTGTTTGTTAATTTATTATGAGACAGTGTTAATTTTTGGTGAAAGGAGAGCACCCCCCCATGGTGAGAGTCGAAAATTTTAAAATGCTTATAACTGGCGATCTAATTTTCGTAGTGCGGCCAAATTTTGTTTGGTAATTTATTATGAGACATTGTTATTTTTGGTGACAGGAGATTCCCCAGGGTGAGGGTCGAAAAATTTAAAATGCTTATAACTCGCGATTTAATTTTCGTATCACGGCCAAATTTTGTTTGGTAATTTATTATGAGAGAGTGTTAATTTTTGGTTACAGGAGATCCCCCATGGTGAGGGTCGAAAAATTTAAAATGCCTATAACTCGCGATCTAATTTTCGTAGTGCGGCCAAATTTTGTTTGGTAATTGATTATGAGACAGTGTTAATTTTTGGTGACAGGAGACCCCTACGGTGAGTTTCAAAAAATTTAAAATGCTTATAACTCGCGATCTAATTTTCGTAGCGCGGCCAAATTTTGTTTGGTAATTTATTAAGGTATTGCATAGCTTTTATCGCGGGCTTTGAGCGCGGCGAAAGAATCTAGAAATTCCGTAACGAGAAAAAAACTAACACTCTGGCTAACTTCGCTTCAGTTTGGCAGACTTCGGCACGGTACCCTTCGGTAGAGTTCGGCAGACATTGACGTGGTATTTTTCAGATATTTTGAGAATATCAAATCTTAAACTTATGTTTTTTATTTCAGCTACCACAAACGTATAGTTTCAATGATAAAAATTCCTGATTAACCTACATGTATTGTAAGATAATAATTTTTTTTTAAACGATATTAACTTCTCATTTGTTCAATACAAGAAAAAAAAATGTTATCGGTCATCACGCTCAAAAAGTTGAACTTGAATTAATATCAAAGACAAAAAAAAAACTGCATAAATAAAAAGTAAATAAATAATTATAATTGCATAAGTTGATAAAAAATTCTATGCAATAGCTTTACCGCGACAGTCCCCGAGTGACACACGTATTTTTTTCTATTTATTTCTTTTAATAGTTTGTTTTTTTTCAGGTGCTTAAAGGAGCTACATTGTAACTGGATCTTTTTATTAGGATTTTGTAGTAAAATTGTGTTTCATTGTTTATCTCACAAACATTACAGAAGGGTTTTGTTGTAATATTTATCTTTAAGCTTACGGTTGTGATAAGCCAATGTACATGTAAATGATGAAAATTCAGTCTCTTCAAAACTTAGATAAAGGATTTTAAAAATGTTTCAGGTAAATTTCAGCAAATAAATAGGAAAAACTATTAAATATGTTTATTGAATGGTCATTGATTGATATTACTCTATTATCGTGAATTTCTCTAGTGATACTGTAATTAGAGAAATGAAAATATTTCTTAGAACAGTGGATATTTCAAGCATAATTTTAATAATAATAATAATAAAGATTCTTTCTGATCAATTTATTAACTTTTAATATTAACTTTTAGTATTAACTTTTAATATTAACTATCAATTTATTAACTTTTAGATAAATTTGTAGAGTAAATGATGCATGTTAAATATATTTATATTAAGCGTTTATGAAAGGTTTTTAATAAATTATATTCATAAAAATTAAGTTAGATATCAAGAATAAAAGACATTTGTTAAAATCTACCCCGAACTTACTTTACTAACAATGCTTTCAAAGCAGGATTTGATTTTACAATGCAAAAGTTTTTATCGTCGCTTCCTTGTGATTTCATTTACCTTGTGAAGAAATAAATAGAACGGATGACACCGAAGCCTAACGCCTTTAAAACTTAACTAAGCATTCAAAAGATTCTTTTCCAGATTTTGGCTCCACTATAAAGCTACAAAATAGATGGAGAAGAGTAGATATTGCTTAAGATAAAAAGAAGAACGACGGAGGCCAATCGTCGCATTATATTTCTTTCTACTTATTTCTTCTCATATTTTATAATTTTTTTTTCAAGCTGTCACAAATCTTGTACTCAGGTGCTTAAAGGAGCCGCATAATAACTGGGTCTTTTTATTAGGATTTTGTAGTAAAATTATTTTGTTTGATTGTTTATTGCACAAACATTACAGAAGGATTTTGTTGCTACATTAATCTTTAAACTTATGTTTGTGATAAACGAATATATACGGGCAATTCCATTTTGAAGTAAACCAAAGTAGATAAAAATGAAAGCCGTATAAATTAATAAATATAAGACTTTTGATTCACCAAGTGCCAATCAGAAAATTTCGAGCTGTTGAGGGTGGGAAAATATTTTTTCGAATGCACCCTTAACTTTAATGTTGCAAACTGCCAGTAGTATGGATTACTTGGAAAATCAAGAAAAGAACAACAGAAGTTTATCGTTGTTTTTTTTTTTAATTTATTTCTCATTTATTTTATCCCTACATAGTTGCATTTATAAATATTGTGCTTTGATGTTTAAGGGGACTTAGTGGGGAAGAAAAAAATTTGAATCCCATGTTTTCATATGGGAAAAATATGCATCCTTTTTGTTCATTCAAATTTGAAATTTCAGCATTTTTTTTCAGCATATAGATAGTTAAGTTCATTAGCTCTCTAATAGCTCCTAATTTTTATATATTTTTACATTCCAAATTTACAAGCGTGTTCAGAATCTTTTTTACACTTTTCGGATTTTTTTGAAACTTTAACACAAATTTTAAAATACTTATAATCATCTTAAATGTATTTTAAATTTACAGAGGGACAAAGAACCTTCCTATCTATTTGCTGGGGGGGGGGGGGATGGTCAAATCTCCAAAATTCAAAGAAACAGAAGTATTTTTTCCATAGGATAAAATAAAATTCTACATTTTTCTTCCCCACCACATAATCCCCTCAAAGGAGCTACATATTAACTAGGTCTTTTTATTTCTGTTTTGAATTATTATCATTGATATTATTTAGCTCATGGGCATTACAGGGTGATCTTTTAATTCAATATTTCACTTTCAACTTACTAGTAAACTATAAAATAAGCTTTGGGTACATCTAGTTTCGTCAAAACATGAATTCAATTTAAAAAAAAAGAAAAGAAGAAAAACTACTGTGAATAAATAAGGAAAACGGATGAACAGTTAAATTTCAGAATGACAGTATCTGCTGATAAGTATTTTTATTTTCAGAATTAGTCATTGTTATTATTTCTATGATGTTTCATCAGATAAATAAGAATATTTATCGTTTTCAAATATTGAAATTAATTTAATTTATTTATTTTAATTGCACATTAAAACTAGTTGAAATTATGGTTCTAATTTTGCTTGTTTTGAGTGATAAAATTAACATATTAAGAAATTTGCATTAATTTGTATTCAATATGCAAAAATTCCTTTTGAAGCTCTGTGACTAATAGCATTTATCAAAACCCATTCAACTCAAGAAATCTTGACAATATTTATTTTACATTATATTTACATGCTTTTATTTGAGTATGGATCGCAACAATTTGGATTCTAATAATCAGTCCAACATATTTATAAATAGGGTTGATCCAGTTTCATTAAAACAGGAAAAAATGTATTTTCCGGTCGGGAATGTATATCAGCGAGATATTGAAAAAAAAAATAATGCTTTAGCAATATTTATGGAAAACGAAACTGAAGAGAGTAAATAAAGACAATTAGCTGCAGAAACATTGAAAAGTTTTTAAATAAATTAGGCAAATGAAATAATATATGAAATACCCTTTTTTATAGCTAATACACAAGGAAAAAGCCAAAAAAAAATTGCACAATTTGAACAATTTATGAAACATTATTACTGAATTCGAGAAAAAAAACTGAGCTACACCTTCTTTGTAAAACCTTATTGAAGATTATTTTTTTTTCGAACTAATTATCCTAATAAAAAAAATAAGTGAATAGACAACCTTCCTTTTTATCCATAACATCATTATTTAATTGAATTTGGATGTTATTTATAATAAGTTTTGCTTTCTATTTGATATAAATGGAGATCTAATACGATAAAAAAAATAAAGTAATTTGCAATAACATCTATTGGCAATCTCTTTCTCAATATTATTTTTATTGTTTTTAGATAAGTGATTATTCTTTAATCACTGCCATATTTAATATTCTGTAATAAAAAATAATAAACTTGGACAAAGAATATGACGCTTTTTCATTTCACTTCTTTTAATAAAATTATTGAATAATCAATTAATAAGATTTGTAAAAGAGAGTTGTATTAAAATAATTTACACGCTTTTTATATTTAACTATACTGTAAGCTATAATTATTAATTATGACATATTCTGGAGTTTAATTCACGAAAGATACCAAAATATAGGCTGACCCATTCGAACTTGGTTCTTGTTATCCGAATTATTAACCTTTATTAGAGTTTTTTTTTTTTTTTTTCAACCAAGTTTATATTGAAGGAAAGATTACAAAATTACATATAATTTGAATTTTTACGCAAAAAATTTGAAGCTCAGTTTAATTGATTTTTGAATGCACTTTGGTGAAAAAACATAAAAAAAAGCTCGAAAAAAAGTGTGGGTAAAAAAAAAAAGCCAGTTATTTAAGTTTTTATCAGCTTAGTTCATTGCCCGCTCGCTTTCCTCTTGTTACCGTAGTAAAAAGGTCTGTCTTTACTCCTGAACAGTATTTACTGTTCTTTCTTTCGAGAATAAGCTACTTTAAAGATTGACAAACTGATCAACTCAATTTAACTGGTTTATTGAGGTAGATTTTTGTAAAAAGAAACATAGTTTTTAATAAGTTATGCATTTGACATTTGCAAGTAGCCAAACATACCCATTTATTGTCATTATTATTACTTTACACTGTTACAGTATCGCCACAATAGTCATTGAAAAATTCCAGTAGAATGAGATCTTTAATTTTTACGCCATATGATCAATTTTAGTACAATTTTAATGAAGTAACTTAATATAAATTTCCATTTATGTTCACTTCGACCTAAAAATTATCAATATCTTTTATTATAATTTTATAATAAGCGTAACAAGGGTGTATGCAGTCATGATTTTTGTTTCGGTGGGGTCTTATTCTTTGAAGTTTGTCAGGCTCGACGTCAAAAATGAGTTTAAGTTCCCCAGGCTTTTAAAAAAAGAACAGCAGAATGCTTTCACTAGTGAAGAATAAGATTTTAAACATACATTTTCATTTATAAAACTAAAAATATTTACTATAATGTAGTCAAATTTATAAAATTGTTGTTCAGTCTGTAATGATATTAAGACCATTTCTGACATACTACAGCAATAATTCAAATCGGTATAAACGCTCAAAAATACTCAAAAAAAAAAAAAAAAAAAAAAAAAAAAAAAAAAAAAGCTGAAGTAAACAAAATGAAATTTTACTTCTGGAAATGAATATACACTTAACTTTTCATTTTATGGAAATTTAAAATAAAATGAAAACTTCAATATTTATTATATTTTAAAATGATTTTAGAGTACTTTTCAAGGATTTTAAAAGGGATTTCAGTTCGCTAAGAACTTCTTCTGGCTATGTGCGCTGAACAAGGTGTAAAGTAAAAAAGTATCAAGGTATGCATAAATATTATACAGGCATACCTACAATAAATACAATAAAAAAAGAAAAAAATGAAAAAGAAAAAATGCTTAGGAAAGTAAAAATTTCATTATTTATAATTAGAAAGAATTAAATGTGTATTTTCAGTAAATATACGAATCTAAAAACGTAAGAGTTTAAAAAAATGTCTGAAAATATTGCAATAAAAAGGGAAAAAAGAGTCAAACACGATGAAAAATAAAGTTTTTGTTTCCTTCCGTAAGACGAAGATTTTATCCCTTTATAAATAGGAATAGTAAAATGTATATTTTATAATAAATAAATAATTCAAATATTCGAATCTAGAAACGTAAAAATTAAAAATTAAAAAAGTATCGTATAAAGGAAGGAAAGGATTTTAAATGATTTAGAGTACTTTTCAAGGATTTTGAAAAGGATTTCAGTTCTCTAAGAACTTCTTCTGGCTATGTGCGCTGAACAAGGTGTAAAGTAAAAAAGTATCAAGGTATGCATGATGGAGATATGATGACAAATTAAGTTGGCATTTCTTTTTGGAAGGTGAGGATTTTATTATTTCATAATTAAGAAGAATTAGATGTGTATTTTACAATAAAAAAATCCATAAAAACGAATATTTTAATCTAGAAAAGTTAGAGTTAAAATTAAATATATATATCGCAATAAAAAGGGGAAAAAAGTCTAATATGATGACAAATAGAGTTACAACTTCCTTCTGGAAGGTGAAAATTTTATGATTTTTTAATTAAGAAGAATTACGTAGCATTATATTATAAATAAATAACAATAATAATAGTAATAAAAACAGTATTCGTATCCAGAAACGTAGGAATAAAAGAAAAAAAAAAACATTTCGAATAAATGGGGTGAAGTCTAACTTGGTGACAAATAAAGTTATCATTTCCTTCTGGTCGTTTCAAAAATATAAAAGCTTAGAACAGTGAAAAGCGGCGAGGGCAGAAGGGTGGGCGAGAGATTCGATGGAGAGAAACAAGCTTATTGCTTTCGGACATTATGCACTCTCCCATTTTCTCCTATCCCAGAGGGCAGAGTTGCTGCGAACCACTGTCCACGCTAGAGATTGATGAAGAGGATGACAGCATGATTCCGAAGTTCGATAGGGAGTACTTAAGTTTAATGAAATGGCTCTTTCCGATGGATGGAATGGTTCATTCTCCATTTTTCATTATCCTCGACGTTCTGTGTTCATTTCTAATTTGTGTAAGATGCACGTATACTTTTTGGTAAAAATGAAAAACATTGGTTAATCATTGTATTCATCATTTATTCTTCCAAGTAATTTAGACTTTATACCGCTTTAAAATACATTAAAATATAGTGTAATTGAATAAAAATTGTAAATCATTATAGTACTTCCAAGCACATATAAAGATCATACAAATGTTTTAAAATTTAAAGATATTTTCACCTTCTTTCCGAGGCTTTTAGTCAATGCTGTTTTTGTCTTTTCTCCCTTCATTAATTAAGCATTAACTGATAGACCGGGAGGCGGCAGCACAGACAATCACCCCATCCAGTTCACGGCTGGAATTCCATAATTAGTTAAAAATCGATTCGCATATTAAAACGTGATCGATCTGCAAAGTCATATCTTAGTGAAAAACATCCGAAAACCCGATTTTAACAGTTGACTCGTAGGTTTACCATTGTGTTTTCTTGTTCCCAGTCTTCCATGTTTTCATACCTTTGGGTGCAGGAAAAAGCAATGGTAAACCTACGAGTCAACTGTTAAAATCGGGTTTCGATATGTTTTCCACTAAGATATGACTTGGCAGATCGATTGCATTTTAATATGCGAATCGAGTTTTACTAATTATGGATTTCATCCGTGAACTGGATGAGGTGATTGCCTGTGCTGCAGCCTCCAGGTTTATGAAGATGCCTTAGAAAGGAGATGATTTTTTGTTTAATTATTTTTATACATCTGTATTATTTTTATATGTGGTTGAAAATATACATGATTTTAAACTTTTAGACATTTACACTATGCTTTAGTGTATTTTAAAGTAGTATAATGTGTAAAAGAATTAGAAAAAACAAATGAATTTAATGATTGATATGTAACATTATGGAAAATTTGATGTAAAACTGCACTGGTAAAATTTAGCGGAAAGTATTATTTCAGATGTTTTAAATTCTTCTTGATTGTGAAATGATGAAAATTTCAGCTTTCAAAGATTTTTTTTCTGAATTTTTAAATGTATGGCAAAAGGTTAGCGCAATCATTAAATAGATTTTAAAAATATATTTTCTATGAAAGTCAATAATAAAATCCGTATTTATACAAATTTTGTAGAACATTTACATTTTTGCCCAATATTTTTTTTATCCAGTTTTTAAATTTATTACTATTTAACCAATTTTTAAAATAATGTTTAATAAAAATATGTTATAGAAATAGACATTTACAAACATAAATATGGATTTTTTTCCGTGTCTTTCAACATCAAGAAAGATGAATTGATATAATTGAACGATAAAAAAATAAAAAAATATTTCAAAAGCTTAATACTTATGTTTCTAGTTATGATTGAAAAAAATCATTCGGACGTGTAAGTTTTGTAAAAAAAATTTCGACAGAAGTTAAAAATTTGTGCGCCTGTCTTAGAAGCGGAATCACTTTTAAAGAGATTCTTTGTAAATACTTTAATGATCTTGACAATCAAATATACCTTTAAAAATTTTTATTTTGGATTATTTACAAAAATATCATAAAGGTGAATTCCATTTTGTGACAGACATGACTGAGAGAACTTTTTTTTTCATCTTTAAGTAGTAAATATTAATTGATAGTTAAAAAATTGCATGGGGTGATGTAAATATAGGCCTTATGTTATAAAAAACACTAAAATTTTAATTCAAGGAAAAACTTAATTTAATTGAGGGTTAAAATCTGCCGTGACAGACATGACAAAATTTAGACATAGATTTTGACTAGACACACATTACTATCATTTGCTCTTAATTGGCATGCATACCAAGTCCAGAATCTTTTAGGGACCAAAATAAGACTTGGATATGTGAAGCAGAAAGAAAAATATTGAAAAATTTGTAAATAGAAAAATATTAGAAAATATTTATCAGCGTGACAGACATGACAAAGTTTTGTGACAGACATGACACGTGTACAATTTTCTATGAATTTAAGTATTTTTTTTTTAAATATTATTTTATTTACTTTTATCACAACTTGGAGATTACAATATGATATAACGATATATTATGTTAAAAAAATCTCAAAAAAAAAAAAAAAATTAAAATTTATAAAATCCCTTGGAAGTTTTCACTGAAATGAGTTTGTACCAGAAATTTTCTATTTTGCAGATTTTCTTTTAAATAGTAGAAAACTTTAGATTGTGTACGTTTCACATCAAGAAATACCATAGCCATCAATTCCAAGTTAAATAATAATACCTTTCAAATCACAAGATTAAAGCAAAACTGTTTGAAAAAATAATTGTGACAGACAATATATCTGAAACAAAGAAGTTGGTATCAACATAATTATCTGGTAACTATTACATGCATTCTAAATTTAATCATTTTGTTGAGTTGAGTTGTAAAGAAATATTATTGGCATCAACACTAAGTTAAACAAGTTGGAAATTGCACGTGAAGCGTAGCAAATGAGGTGCGTTCGTACGATAACGAAGTTTTAAAAATATTACTCTCATATATCAATCTCATAAAATTGTAAATAGTGAATTACAATTAAAACGCTCATCAAACAATGTTCTCTCTCTATACCATTATGTAATGGAATACCTTTGTGTGGCCTTGTAAATAAATAACAAATGTTCTTTGCACCACAAATTATGTAAAATATATTATAATATGTACTTTATAGTTGCATATAAATTTTATTAAGTTCGAATGAGTGTAACACCATTAAAATGTATTTGAAACATTTTTACCAATTGACCGTAATGTAACGGAATACTTTAGATTGTCCCTGTAAGTGATCTATGCATCCGATTTTCATAAAATGTGAAATACCTCGACAAAATTATGTAATAATTATGCAATTTAAATTTCAAACGTATAAAATACATTTGAAACTTTTTTCCCTATTGACCATAATGTAATTGAATACTTTTGATTGCCCTGTAATTGATCTATGCACCCGATTATCAAAAAATTTGAAATAACTCAACAAAATTATATAATAATTATGTATTTTAAATTTCAAACGATTAAAATGCATTTGAAACTTTTCCCCCATTGACCGTAATGTAATGGAATACTTTTGATTGCCCCTGTAATTGATCTATGCATCCGATTTTCCTAAAATTTGAAATGACTCGACAAAATAATGTAATATTTATGTATTTTAAATTTCAAACGATTCGGTTGGGTAGTTTTTGCGTTGTTATATGCGGACAGACAGACGGACGGACAGACAGACGGACTGAACGACTACTATAGGTGCTACGTACTTACATAATTAGGAACGCACCTAAAAATTACAAAAATAACTTTCTAGGAAAGAGATTAAGGTAAAGTTGCTTGAAAAACTAATTGTGACAGACATGATTAGCGTGACAGACATGATAAATGTGACAGACATGACAGAATGTAATGCTTTATATTTCACTCAAATTTTTATTTTATCTTTCAATTTTTTTATGAAGTGTTCCTTTTGACATATAAAAAGAGAAAATAAAGTGTTAATAATTTTTAGCAAGTAGATTTTTTTGAAAATAAAAAAATCGACATTTTCTGTGACAGACATGACATGAAGACTAATATAAAGTTTGGGGGCAATAGTAAAATAACTAAAATGTTTCAGGTAAAAACTTTGGTGTTTTTAAACATACTGTTAGCCATTTTTTTAAAGATATATTTGTTTCAAAAATCTATGTGATATTTAAATGCTTCAAGGGACATTAAATTAGAGATAAAAATAGCAGATTTTTGATTTCAAAGTTAGTCTTGATAATAATTAACTATAAAAATTTATTTTTACAATTATCTTATTATATCCTGTTATTTTCATGAAATTTGACTTATTTTCTATCAATTGGAACAAAAAAATACTAATTTAGTTCAAATTTAAAAAATGATGTATATGTCACATTTTCATGGAATTCACCTAAAGCAAAAGGCATATACTACATATATATATATGTATTTATAAGAATAAAAAACATAAGCAATGGAGGGAAAATGTAAGCCGAAATTTTGGAATCAGTGCCAGGGATAGAGAGAAGCTCTTTGGCGTTCGATCTCTGAAGCACTATCCTCTTCGTTCGATTTGGAAGTGGGTCATTGAGCAGTGTCCGGCGCGAGAAGAGACGAGTCGAGAGGAGATGACAGGATAGCTTTGTTGTTCCGAGAAATCTTTGAAGTGTGATGGCATAGGCCTCGATGTAGCAAGAAGACTTCGAAACAGATGGTTGATAGGGTACAAATAGGTTTCCGATTCACTGGAGAAAAATTTAAGGCTTAAGAGATGGCAAGGACTTTTTTTCAGAATGATGCCAGAAAAAAAGAGACAAAATATGAATGATATCAAGAGAAAATGGAATAAATATAAAAGCAGAGTATTTTCCCCCTCTTCAAATTGCTGCTTTTAAAAGAGTTTTTTTTCCTTTTAAGGTTAAAGAAAACCATCATATATACTTATAGGCACCGGCAAGAGAAAGGGGAAGGAAAAGGCCATTGTCCATTCCCTTGATTTTGGAATTTTATTAACAAACTTTTCTTTACCTCTAATAATTTTGAAAAAAAAAATGAATGAAGGGAAAATTTATTCTTTGAAAGTGCATAAAATGAATGCATTTCGAAAATGCCACTGCATTATGTTAAATACGAAAAGAGAACAAAAAACTTTCCATCAAGGGAACTCTGGACACCTGGAATACCAGGCTAAAAGTTTCAAATGTATTTTGAACGGTAAAGCGAAGAAACAATAGAAAAGAGAAATTAAATTATAGATAATAAATTTTATATAATAATAAAATAGTTTACTAAAAGAAGTTTACATAAAAAGAAAAATTATGCTAATATATGTTCAACAGTAGTTTCATGTAGACTACAAAATTTGCTTCTAAAATGCATCAATTGTTTTTTAACCAAAACATAAATTAAATATAACATATAATTGAAAGCAATGACATAAGGGCAATTGTTTTCGATTTTTTGATGTTATTGTGTGATCGATGGGGTTTATTTTTGAATTTTCATGCATACACAAGGCTAATATTTTTTCTGATATTTTATATCTGACTTTATCAATTAATCTTTTTTAATGTTTTGCAAAATAACAGTATATAACACCACTGTAAGCCAAACTGTAACTGTAAGGTAAAATAACAGTAAATAAAGGTTTGTCCTATTGTTATACCCTACAAAAAGACATTCTACGAACTTCTTATTCTACGAAAATGTAACATAATTATGAAACAAAATTTACAATAAATTTGTCCAAGTTACTTACGATTCTGAAAATAAATAAATAAAACGTATTTGAATTTTTCTGACTCTTCAAATCTCAAAACCCATAATTTTTTTTAATTTAAAAACATTTTATTTGCTGTCATGGATTTAATGCATAGTAATCCTCTATAACTGAACTGTGGATACTGCTTGATTATCCCGTCGACAAATTTCGACAAATTATATAAATCGCCAAACTATTCGTAAATTATACAAATTGGCATAATTTTATTTTAATTAACGAAAGAACAAATAATTTAGTAAAAGATTAATAAAACTACATAACGTCGAATTAAAAATCACTTGATGACGTAACAAACACATGTAACGTGTTTAATGTCCAGTGAATGTGACATTTACGATGAGCCATTATTGGCATTTAATCTCACAGTTTGGCGATAGTTTTTTGATCGACGCGATAACCAAGTAATACGAATTGCGCAAGAGAAAATTCCTTATAACTGCAAAAATTGTAATTATATTAACTCACAATTTACTGCATTAGATTAAGCGTCTCATTTACAATTAAAATATATCTTTGGATTGAAATTTCAATGAAATACAGGGTCATGAAAAATATGATTACAAATATCTCGACAACTAATTATACGATCAATTTCATTCTTAATACAAATTTTATGTTTTTTTTTTTTTTTTTTTTTTTTCATTATCTTTTATATTCAGTCCTTAAAATAAAAATATTTGGAAATTTGTATGTACCTTTCATCAAAAACGAATATTTCGAGAGTCCGAAAACAAGAGTTCCAGATAATAAAGGTTAGAGAGAACTGGGGGACATTGATACAGCTTTTTTCTAAGAATTTTTTTGGTGTCGAGAAAGCAGAAATTTCAAGTTATTTTTCCATGTGGTGTCAGAAAAACTTGTGTAGTGTGTTATAAAAATGTACAATCGTTGTTTTATACATTATTTTTGCATGTAATTTTTAAAAAATCAAAAAAAGTCATTTGTATCAATGTGCTCCATCCCCGGGGCAGATTGATACACCTCATGGGACACTTTGATACGCCTGGGAAAATGGAAACAAAATAACACCAATGCATATTTTTCATAGAAAAATAGTTATCAAACCATTTTATATATATTTATAGACATTAAAATCGCACACAATTTATTTGTAAGCGATATTAAAGCAATCAAAATGAAATGTATAATGACCTGATGTTCTGCCTTTTCCTTGCCTGTTTGTTGGCTGTGGTAACTTTGTCATATCTGGCACTTTAACCCCAGAATTATCTTCTTTCTTAGGAAAGGTGAAAGAATTACCAGGTTTTCTGTTTATAAATCGGTTTACAAACAGAAAATAAAGGATAATTATATTAAAAATTATGTTTATAATATAGTTATCCTGTACTGTTCTGCAGCTTGTTTCTCTTACTTAACATTTCTCATGTCAATAATACTCTTTTCTCTGGATAATCGATATAAATTTGAGATTTGCCAGGCTGCCGTCCATTTCTTTTGTTAATTCGACTAGCACTAGATATTGTATAAGTTTGTACGTCTTCTGTTTGCAAAAATACTATAAAATGTTCTAATATAAAGAAATTAGAGCTATTTCACTTCAATAAAAATTAATAGTAAAAATTTTTGACGAAAAATGGTTGAATAAAGGAGTGTATGGTAAAAAAATAAATAAATAAAAGGTAATGAAAAAATTAACTAGAAAAGGATTTAGGTTATATCAATGTGCCCCGACAAAGACTGCAACAATGTGCCCCATACAACTATTTTGAATAAAATGAGTCGCAAATCCAACACTTCATAATTTATCTAACAATAAAGAATGAGGAACTGATAAAGAGTAGCTTTACTTGCCAGGGAGGGTATTCTTTTTGGTTGAAAATACTGAAACAGCTGTATAATATTATTTCAATTGTACAACTCAAATTTACTTTTGACCTACAAAAACAATTAATCACCCATCCCATTTCATCAAACTATTGAATCATTCCAAAACTTTCTGTATGTCGTTAATTTCACTAGTATCACCTTTTGGAGCTGTTGTGAAACTTCCTGTAATGACTCTGTGTGCTGTACAGGGGGTGTATCAATGTGCCCCAAGTATCAATGTGCCCTAGTTCCCCCTACTGATATTAAATAGGCTTCTTCTCATTCCTACATATTAAATGCATACGGAATTTCGAGTCTTTATCTCAATTTTTCAGGGAGATAGCCCGTTTACATACACACAGACAGGCAGACAACAATTTTTTTTTCTAAAAATATGTTTTTTTTGAATCTCTAGTGCTTGAAACGTGTAAATCCATCATTTTTTTTTTCGAATTTCAAAACGATTGTAAGACTTACCTTATACTACGTATTATAGATAAGTAATAACATGTTAACTTGACCTGTTTGTCTGTAGAACACGTTCGTTCAAAATTAAAATGTTTTTTTGCAAATTAATAGCATCGAAAAAAAAAAAAAATATCGGGTTTAGAAATCCATTTAATATACTGCAAAAACTATTCGGAAGCGAATCTAAAAGTCGTAGTAGAAAAAGAAACTGTTTAAATCTCAAAAATATGTTTGTTTCTGTGATTTTTTAAACTAAAGATTTTTTTTAGTAATCGAAGGTGATCTGGGACAAGTTATTTGTTGATATTCTTTCGCAATTATATAAGTATTTTATTTTATTAGATTAAGAAACATTTAAATTTCGTTAACAGTATAGAACGTTACTCCAAAATCGGTTAAATGTATATTTAATAATTTTGTTCCCGTATTAATTATTATTTAAAAATTGACAGGTATGAATGAAGCATACTGATTTATAAGCTTTTTCTAGTAAGCATACGACTTAAGAAATCTCACTGCTTGAATAAATAGCTTTGGGAATAGATATTTGGTTTATTTATTCATAATCATTTCTCTAACATCTTTAAGATGAATTACAATATGAAAGTTATTAGATGGTCAATTCTTCATAGGACACTCCGAAAATTATCTACAATAACAGCTGCAAGTGATGCAATCATATATTAGTCTTCAGAATGAGTAAGTATATTTGGCTTCATCGTAATTCAATTTTTGACATTGAAATTGGTATTTCATTGTGAAAGTCAGTTGCTGCTCTCTCTATAAATATTTTGAGATCAAGGTGATAAAGTGAGGTTTTTAAAAGATGTACGTATTCTAAATTAAATTTTTCCAGGCTATAAAATTTAGCTGCATGTCAATAGCGATATACTTTTATAAGAATAATATATCACTAATTCTTTAACAAGTTGGAAATTGCTTGTAAAGCGTAGCACATGAGGATTGCTCGTACAATAATGAAGTTTTAAAAATATTCAGATCTTGTTGTTATAGCATACAGTACTTGGAATATAGTATCCGAAATTTTTGTGTGTTTCTGCAAATACTAACTGTTTTCTATTATACAAGAAGTAACTTGTAATAAAGCTTAGCAATATATATCAATTTCATAATGTGAAATAGTTTAATATAATTAAAACGCGCCCCAAACAATGTTCCTCTTCATAATATTATGTAATGGAATACTTTAGTGTGGTACTGTAAATTAATAACAAATATTCTTTGCACCACAGATTGTATAGCATACATATTTTAGTACATCTTATATATTAAAAGAATAGCCGAAAAAGTCAGCATGCTTAAATTGGTCTCTACGCATCGATACTTGCGCCGATATCTGATAGTCTCCCCCTATTGGTTAATCGGAGGAGAGTGTAGTTACTGTCTGTAAAAGCATTTGCAAAGCGCGTTTGTAAATATGGGATAAGAATAAGACTGCATTTCGCTGGCATTGTTTAAAGCAATGCTATAATATGTTTTTTATTTACTCATCTTATAATGATCGAAATACATTGGTTTTTTCACTTTACGTAAGTTATTTTATTTCCATCTGTATTCTTTTTTCATGTTAAACGTTATTCGTCCTTCAAACTTTGCAATGTTATTGCCGGCAATCTTAGGCCTAATTGTAGAGATGTTTAATATGAAATTGAAACATTCAATAGTTAATGATTAAAGTGTTTATTTACGTTCTTGGCCGATAAATCATTTTCTATATTGTAATTTTCAAATTTATACTAAGTATGTATAAAAAAAAAAGGCTGGAAATGACATTGTTTTTTGTTTTGTGTTTTGATGGTGCGATTTTCGACGGATATTTTGACTTCATGGATGTAAACAGATTCGCAAATCTCTATTTATTTTTTGCTTCAGTTTCTTATTATACTCATGTCAAAAAACGGTGTTTTTTTCTCCCTTATAATTTCATTTTTGAGCAAATTCATAACGTTTAGGAAGTATTTACATTACATTGTTTTCGCCGAATAATAGAGAATTGCATATGAAATGAAAATAATCCCAGTTATAAACAGCTTTGTAAATCATTAATATTTATTTAATGTTTCACTTTCTGTTTGTTGACTTGAAGTTCCGTTTTTAAAAAAAGTACACTTTTTTAAAAAGTGTTCCCGTGACAAAATTTGCTGAGTTTTTTTGGGGAGAAGGATGAGGGAATATTTTGATGAAATTTGCTATTTTTTTTTTTTTTTTTTTTTTTTTTTTTTTAATCGCTTGATCTTGATCTCTCAACAATGTTTTTTAGAAATATGAAGATCATTATAATCAACAAAGAAAGATAAAATTATCAGAAGAGATCCCTCTTTTTGCATAGCTTTCAATCATGATAAAGCAGTCTATATACCATACTCAATGCTTGCTGGGTTTTTTTGTGATTATTTGGCAAAATTTGCATTTTTTGTGGTACCTAGACGATTTGAAAATTACAATATAGAAAATGCTTTATCGGCCAAGAACGTAAATAAACACTTGGAAATAAAATAACTTACGTAAAGTGAAAAAACCAATGTATTTCGATCATTATAAGATAAGTAAAGAAAAAAAATATAATTATCATAGCATTGCATTAAACAGTGATAGCAAAAATGCAGTCTCTCTGTGTTGTTTTCTCACAATCTGTTTATCAATATTTGCGTTTTTTGAAGTACCTAGACAAATTTAAAGTATTTTCAAGATCTTTTGACGAAATTCACATCTTTTATGGTACCAGGACAAAATTATTTGTTTTCTCAGGGATTTTCGGTGAAATTTGTCATTTTTTTCTCGCTATCTTTCGATGTAATTTGCCGTTTTATCAAATTTATGCTTTTTTCGTGATTTTTTTTGTGAAATTTGTCGTTTTTTTCGTTATTTTCAGAAATTTGTCATTTTTGCTTCTTTTTCTTTGCAAAAATTACCTGTTTTGCGATCTTTTGATGAAATGTGCCTCTTTTTTTCATCTTTTGACAAAATGTGTTGTTTTCTCACAATCTGTTTACCAATATTTGCGTTTTTTGAAGTACCTAGACAAATTTAAAGTATTTTCACGATCTTTTAACAAAATTCACATCTTTTATGGTACCAGGACAAAATTATTTGTTTTCTCAGGGATTTTCGGTGAAATTTGTCGGTTTTTTTTTCTCGCTATCCTTCGATGTAATTTGCCGTTTTATCGAATTTATGCTCTTTTTGTTAAATTTGTCGGTTTTTTTCGTTATTTTCAGAAATTTATCATATTTTCGCTTTTTTTTCTTTGCAAAAATTACCTGTTTTGCGATTTTTTTTTGAAATGTGCCTCTTTTTTTCATCTTTTGACAAAATGTGTTGTTTTTTCACAATCTGTTTACAATTTTTGCGTTTTTTGAAGTACCTAGACAAATTTAAAGTATTTTCAAGATCTTTTGACGAAATTCACATCTTTTATGGTACCAGGACAAAATTATTTGTTTTCTCGGGGATTTTCGGTGAAATTTGTCATTTTTTCTCGCGATCTTTCGATGTAATTTGCTGTTTTATCGAATTTATCCTTTTTTGTGAAATTTTTCATTTTTTTTTTTTTTTTTAAATTTGTCATTTTTTTTCACTTCTTTTTGCAAAATTTACCTTTTTTGTGATCTTTTGATGAAATGTGCCTCTTTTTTTCATCTTTTGACAAAATGTGTTGTTTTCTCACAATCTGTTTACCAATATTTGCATTTTTTGAAGTACCTAGACAAATTTAAAGTATTTTTATGATCTTTTGACGAAATTCATGTCTTTTATGATACCAGGAAAAAATTATTTGTTTTCTCAGGGATTTTCTGTGAAATTTGTCATTTTTTCTCGCTGTCTTTCGATGTAATTTGCCGTTTTATTGAATTTATCCTTTTTTGTGAAATTTTTGTTTTTTTTTTGTTATTTTCAGAAATTTGTCATTTTTTTTTCACTTTTTTTGCAAAATTTACCTTTTTTGTGATCTTTTGATGAAATGTGCCTCTTTTTTTCATCTTTTGACAAAATGTGTTGTTTTCTCACAATCTGTTTACCAATATTTGCATTTTTTGAAGTACCTAGACAAATTTAAAGTATTTTTACGATCTTTTGACGAAATTCACGTCTTTTATGATACCAGGAAAAAATTATTTGTTTTCTCAGGGATTTTCTGTGAAATTTGTCGTTTTTTCTCGCTGTCTTTCGATGTAATTTGCTGTTTTATTGAATTTATCCTTTTTCGTGACCATTTTTTGTGAAATTTTTCGTTTTTTTTTTTTGTTATTTTCAGAAATTTGTCATTTTTTTTTCACTTTTCTTTTGCAAATTTTACCTTTTTTGTGATTTTTTGATGAAATGTGCCTATTTTTTTCATCTTTTGATAAAATGTGTTGTTTTCTCACAATCTGTTTACCAATATTTGCATTTTTTGAAGTACCTAGACAAATTTAAAGTATTTTCACGATCTTTTGACGAAATTCATTTCTTTTATGATACCAGGAAAAAATAATTTGTTTTCCCAGGGATTTTCTGTGAAATTTGTCGTTTTTTCTCGCTGTCTTTCGATGTAATTTGCCGTTTTATTGAATTTATCTTTTTTTTGTGAAATTTTTCGTTTTTTTTTTTGTCATTTTTTTTCACTTTTTTTGCAAAATTTGCCTTTTTTGTGATCTTTTGATGAAATGTGCCTCTTTTTTCCATCTTTTGACATCTGTTTACCAATATTTGCATTTTTTGAAGTTCCTAGACAAATTTAAAGTATTTTCACGATCTTTTGACGAAATTGACGTCTTTTATGTTACCAGGAAAAAAGTATTTTTTTTCTCAGGAATTTTCGGTGAAATTTGCCATTTTTTCTCGCTGTCTTTCGATGTAATTTGCCGTATTATTGAATTTATCCTTTTTTCGTGATTTTGTTTGTGAAATTTGTCGCTTTTCTGTTATTTTCAGAGATTTGTCATTTTTTTTCACTTTTTTTTTTTTTTTTTTGCTTCTTTTTCTTTGCAAAAATTACCTGTTTTGTGATCTTTTGATGAAATGTGCCTCTTTTTTTCATGTTTTGACAAAATGTGTTATTTTCTCACAATCTGTTTACCAGTATTTGCGTTTTTTGAAGTACCTAGACAAATTTTATGTATTTTCACGATCTGTTGATGAAATTCATGTCTTTTATGATACCAGGAAAAAATTATTTGTTTTCTCGGGGATTTTCGGTGAAATTTGTCACTTTTTCTCGCAATCTTTCGATGTAATTTGCCGTTTTATCGAATTTATCCTTTTTTCGTGATTTTTTTTTGTGAAATTTGTTGTTTTTTTCGTTATTTTTAGAAATTTGTCGGATATTCGCTTTTTTTCTGCAAAATTTACCTTTTTTGTGATCTTTTGATATGAAATGTGCCTCTTTTTTTCATCTTTTGACAAAATGTGTTTTTTCTCACAATCTGTTTACCAATATCTGCGTTTTTTGAAGTACCTAGACAAATTTTATGTATTTTCCCAATCTGTTGATGAGATTCATGTCTTTTATGATACCAGGAAAAAATTATTTGTTTTCTCGGGGATTTTCGGTAAAATTTGTCATTTCTTCTCCCAATCTTTCGATGTAATTTGCTGTTTTATCGAATTTTTCCTTTTTTCGTGATTTTTTCTGCGAAACTGTTGTTTTTTGTTATTTTTGAGAAATTTGTCGTTTTTTCGTTATTTTTAGCTAAATTTACCTTCTTTTGAGATAACCTAGACATGTGCTTTTTGAGATCTCTGGACGAAACTTGCTTCTTTTATGATACCTGGACAAAATTCGTCATTTTGAGTTCTTTCGGTAAAGTTTATCGTTTTTCTCGATTTTTTTCGATGTAATTTGCCGTTTTGTTTAATATCTTTTTGCAAAATTTTGATTTTTGCGAAATTTATCTTTTTTGTGATTATTTGATGAAATTTGCTTTTTTTCAATCCTTTGACGAAATTTGTTGCTTACTCACAATCATTTGTTAAAATTTGTTGTTTTCTCACAATATTTTGAATTTTTTTTCACAATATGTTTACAAATTTGCCACTTTTTGCCTTTTTTTTCGAAATTTTTTCATAAAAATTGCCATTTTTTAGACATTTTGGCAAATTTTGATTATTTGGAATACTTTCGCAAAATTTGTTTTATTTGGGATACCTAGACAATTTTTTATTTTGCAGTTTTTTGACAAATTTGTTTGGAGATCTTTTGATGAAATTTGTTGTTTTTGGCAATCTCTTGACGAAATTTGCTCTTCTTTTTTTTTCCCACATCTATTTACAAAATTTCCAGGTGATTTTTTTTTTTTTGGGGGGGGGGGGGGATTTAGACGAATTTGCTATTTTTTGTAATTATTTGCCAAAATTTGTGTTTTTTATGGTACCTAGACAAATTTTTGTACATAGCAAATGATTTCTAGCATTTTTTTAAAAAAACTTTAACAGTTGAAAAATAATCTTCTAACATTTTCAAGAGTCTGCGACGTGTGTCGCAGCGTTGCACCGATTCTTCGCCGAGGATCATGTCATGTTGGGTTTACGTTGGTAAATGGAAAAACATATTCAAATTTTTAATAAATATTAATCTTTTAAAAAAAATTTTATAGTGGCAAAATACTTTTTTTCTTTGGTTCTTTCACATTGTTGCCGTCAAGTTTTGACGGATTTCACCTAGCCAGAATAAATATCATTAATTTTTTTAATATGTGAAATTTACATGTATTTTTGATTTATGAAAAGGTAATAGAAAAATTAGTTGAAAATGCAAATGTTTATTTGTTGAATGGGGTGGGTAATGTAACAACAAATTAACCACTGAGAGGATCATTGTTATAGTTGTTACTCAATGGCAAACTATAAATTCAGTCTTATTTTGCTGCGAAGTAAGTGAAGTATGTATATTTTGTATGAAATGAGTAATGGCAGTAATTTATGATTTATTCATGTCATGTACAGTTTATTGGTGTTGTATTTGTAAATGGAAAATTATTAAATGAAAGAGATTCTAATTCTATGACAGCATGTTTGAACTCTGCCAATTGCGGTCATTTGCCTGGATATAAAATGCAGGTTTTTCTTTTATTTATTGAAATTTTTGCTGAAGATAAGTCGTAAAAAAATCCATTAATAGCTGGAAAATACCTTTTTCTTTCTTTGGTGCCGTCAAGTTTTGACGGGTTCCATCTAGGACTTTATATTTTCGTTCATATCGATTCTATTATGTTCGAAAGAGTTCAAAATCATTAATATGTACTTGAAATATTTTTTCCATTGACCATAATATAATGGAATACTTTTGATTGTCCTTGTAATTAAACTCTGTATCCGATTTCCATAAAATTTAAAATGACTCGATAAAATTGTGCATCAATTAAGTATTTTAAATTTCAAACGATTCAGTTAGGTATTTTTTGCTCAGTTATATGCCGACACACGGATGTACAGGCGGACAGAGAAAACTGCGACTATAGGTGCTACGTATTCATATAATTACGAACGCACCTTAAAATGAAAGGAATAATATCATGTAATCAACTTTTTATTTATTAATAATGTGTGTATAAAAATATTTTTAAAAAGAAAATTTTAATAAATTTAATAGAAATATTTTTTTTTTTTTCATTTGTGGAGAAGTGGATAATTTATCAATTTTTGTTGCAGTAAACATTAAAAAAGGCCTGATTTTTAGTTATGTGATATAATCATTGTCCGCACGTATTCAGTAAACAAGTGCGTAAGCCTGATCGCAGATCGCACAGTGGGTTTTATTTAATATTTCTTCCAAAACGACTTAACCTTTAATTAATAAATTCAAATTGTTAATTTATGATTATTAAATTCTTACATTGATGATAGAACTAATAAATTTAATTTTAAAATAATTATAAAGGGAAGTTATTTATTTTAATCCAATTTAAAATGTTCCAATCCAATTATTTAAATAAAATTTAAAATTCCAAATCTTTTGAAAATCTGGATAAAATAGCTCAAATATAAATAAAATTAAAAAATTTTAAAAACGAAAAAAAAAAAATGAAATTTAAAACGCTAAATCATTAATAAATCGCAATAGTTTTTAAAAAAGAAAGAAAATTGAATTTCAAAACGTATTATGAATGTCAGAGATTATTTGTCGCAGCTTAATAAACATTTAAATTGGAAAAATATACGACGTCTCTTTTAATTCATTCCATGAAAATATGAAATTCCAAAAGCAGGGTCGAACTAAGATACGAAAAACGTTGAAATTAAGGTTCTCGTCTAAAATTTAAATCGCAAAAATGAATCGATAACATTGATGAAATTAATTTAATTGAAATAATAGATTTTTTCAAAACTTTATGATTTGTGTCGTGTGACACCAGGTATTCAGATATATATACACAAAATTTGAAGTCACTGACTTATGCAGTTTTTGTGTACAGACTCTGTGACGGACAGACAGACATAAGACAGAGGCAAATAGGGTTTAGTGAAATTTTTCAATGTTTCGTAACACTCATAACATTCTTATAAATTGTCATTGAAAATAAAATTTAAGTTTCCTTCTGAAAAAAAAATTGAATTTTAACGTAAATATATTTAACTCAGACAACCTGAAGTTGCAAATTTGTCTCTTAAAGTTTTAAAGTGATATAAATAAATACAATGTAAGTTGTTAATTTATAATATCATTACATTATGAAAATTTTCCGTTTTAGAATATTCCCGATTTTAGTAGACATGTAGTCTAAATAATTCTATCGTATTAATTTTGTACCATGAGTGCTAATTATGAAAACAGGAGCAAGAAATTTGGAGTAAACATGGAACAGGACATTCTAAAATGGAATCCTGACTGTAACCGAATTAAAGAGAAAATTCTGTTTCATTGACAAAACACTTACGAGGTTTACTCAGAAACTAAGGTCCGATTTCATAATACCGAAAACATAATATATCCCAGATTTTTCAAAAAACTTTTTTTTATTTAACTTTTTACATGTTTCTTTATTTTATTGCATATTTTCTATATTTATTTAGACATTTGTCTGAATGTTCTACAAGGTTTTGTATGCTTAAGTAATAGATGTCTGCCATCTGTGAAGATATAACCAATTTTTACCACCTTTTTTTTTTTTTTTTTTTTTTTTTTTCTTTTTCAAAAGTTGCTGATATAAAGTTGAAATTGTGAATAAAGGGTCTTCAGAAATCTTTTCGTCCGTGTCATTAACCCATTCGTGCCCAGCATCTTTTGCGTAAATTTTATTTGGTTGGCACCACTATTTTTAGAAGATTTAAGTTTAGTTCATTAATCACGAAAATGCATCATTTAAATAAAATAATTATTGCTTTTCTTTTTTACCGGTGTCAAAAACAGTGCTGAATGCACCTTTTGAAGCGTCCCTAAAAAGGGACGCTAGGCACTAATGTGTTAACCAAATTTTCCCGATCTTCTTCTAAACCGCAATCAGGCAGCCCAGGCTATCAGTGATCAGAGAAGATTTGTCCAATGTTATAGATGAAAAAATCCGTGAGAAGCGGCTATTCGCAATTGTAACTTTAAAAGAACTGCTTTTGAAAAAGCAGTTAAAGAGTGATATGTAGTTTGATTGATAATCCTCTGTTTGCGTTGAATAAAGGGGCGTATAAAGATTGTTTATTAATATGATAGAATAAACAAAGAATTACAAAAATATAGTCTTTACATGCTACAACGTACATTAAACGTTGTAGCAGGTACTGTCACACACACACACACAAAAAAACGCCAATTGGCTATTAGAAATTAAATTTAAAAAAAGAGACAGCGTTAATATCATGAGATTTTTGTACAATTGTAAGCGAATCGTTTATTAAGAAACAATCACTTGAATTAGCGTTGATTTTTTTTCTTCAAATTATAAATAAATGTTGATCATCAAACAAAGAAATAGAAAAAAAAATGTAACGGGTTTAAATTATTTTATGTGTTAAATTTGTTCCATTTATGTTAATAACATTTTTATTAATATTCCTATTAATATCCGTAACATATTCTGATAAAATTCCATAACGATTTCAGTAAAACATTATTACAAGCAGTTTTCTTCATTTATTTAATAACTCGAGCATACCAAAAGATTTCTCATCAAGAGCGGTTTAGTGAAACGCCTGATCTTGTAACACCCACAATTTAATAAAGTATCTTTTCAAATATAAAGCACTTCAGATAAATCTGTGGATTAATTAAATTAGCTAGACCATTTCATTAGACTTTTAATATTTGGAAGAACGCTACTAAAGGAATGGTCCACTAACTTCGCAAAAGATTAAGCAGCCAAACCCAAACTTTCCAGCACATCCTTATACACACCTTAGACCGAGTCGTAATTTTGTTTCATTTAGAGCACGTGAGCGTAAACGTTTTCCACAAATGCGATCTGCTCCTTCATTTGGCACGGAATGCCGATCGGGAAAAGGGTTAGATTCTCTGAAACATTTCCAAGTCCATCCACCGCTTCAATGGTTACCCCACACCATTATGATTTTGGTGTTGTTTTAATAAGAGACCACTCCACATTAAACTCAACTTCTGTTTTCGCAGGGCTTTAAAAGTGCTGCGATTTGCGCGAAAATTCTCCCTAGGGGAAAGGGAAATTTGCTATAAAATGGAAATCTATGATGTGATCTTTACAGTTTTTAATTCACGCCTTACAGCCTTCTAACACGCTGAATTGCGTAGACTGCCAAGACTAATTTAGTTATGTGCAAATATAGCTATGAATTTTATTTTGTTAACGTATCATAGTCTCCAATTAAAGCTTTTGAAAGCTTTAAAATGTGTTTTAAAATTTGCACTTTTGTTTCGTAACTAAGTTTTAAAAAGTTGTTTTGCTAGGTTTTGGTGGAGTGTGAGGATTAAATTGGGTGTATTTTCAGTTTATATAAACTTAATTATCAGGAATAAACTTAGCTTGAAAAATTTAACATGCTGCTTCGGAACATTTTAGAGGTTAATTCGAGCATTAATATATTTTACCTTGTAACGATTCCTGTTCTTTCGATATTAAAATAGTTATTAAAACAAGAAGTACAATTTAAACACTCTTAAATTCATTGCATTGATGGGATTTTGTACTTTTCACTAAATTATAATAATTTAACTGTTGTCAATTATAATTTTCTATGTAATTCTTCTTGAATTATCTGTTACAAGGAATTATTTTAGTTATTACTTTATCGTTATTATATTATTTATAATTTTTAAAACGAATTCCTAATTCTGAACGAACTAATTCTGAAACGAAACTAATTCTGATATCTGTTTAAATGTGAGCAGTAAAAAGGAAAAAAAAGTGTTAAACTGTCTTTTCCGACTGGTTCTGAGGTATCAATATTTATGTGCGAGTCACCTATGTAAGTTTCAATTATTGAAAAATTCCAACAGTTGAAATCTACGATTCCTTTAACTTGTCTAAAAATAAACATCTTTAATAGCAATCGTGTTTTTTTTTTTTTTTTTTTTTTTTTTTTTTTTTTTTAAGGTGCATTTGTAATTATGTAAACACGTAGTACCTATAGTTGTCGTTCAGTCCGTCCGTCTGCCCGTCTGCCCGCATATAACAATGCAAAAACTACCCAACTGAATTATTTGAAATTTCAAATATATAATTATTACATAATTTTGTCGAGTCATTTCAAATTTTATGAAAACCGGCTGCATAGATCAATTACAAGGACAATCAAAAGTATTCTGTTACATTACGGTCAATGTAGAAAAAATGTTTCAAATGCATTTTAAGGATGTCACACTCATTCGAGCATAGTAAAACTGATATGCATCTATGAAGTACATATTATAATATACATTTTGCATAATCTGGGGTGTAAAGAACATTTGTTATTGATTTACAAGGCCACAAAAAAGTATTCCATTACATAATGGAATAGGGAAAACATTGTTTGGTGCGCGTTTTAATTGTAATTAACTATTTAAAATTTTATGAGATTGGTATATGTTACTGAGGAATACTACAGGTTATTTCCTGCATAAAAGAAGCAGGTAATATTTACAGAGACACAAAAAATATTTTGGCTACTATACTGTATCCGAAATACTGTGTACTATTACATCAAGATCTGAATAATTTTAAGTGCGTCCGTAATTATATAAATAGCTAGTACCTACATTCGCCATTCAGTCGGTCAGTCCGTCTGTCCGTCCGTCTGCCCGCATATAACAAAGCAAAAACTGCCCAACTAAATCGCACGATATTTAAAATATATAATTTTAGCGTAATTTTATCGAGTCATTTTTAAATTAAAAAAAAATCGGATGTGTAGTTTAATTAGTGAGACAATCAAAAGTACTCCATTACATTACGATTAATAGGAATAAATGGTTTTAAGTACATTATAACGATGTTAAACTCTTTCGAATATAATAGAATTGACATGAATCTATGAAGTATATATATTATATATATATATATATATATATATATATATATATATATATATATATTCCAGTTTCCATATACATGCTCCTCCTCCTCAATTATATTTTCAGAAATGTTCTGATATCCGATGTAAAACTTGTCCATCTGCTTCTCAGTCACAAATCGTATCAGATCCTCATATTTCTATTTTTTGTAAGGCTTTTAATGTAATTTATAGTATAAAGTGTAACATTTGCAATTTGAAATATATTGGTGAAACTTCTGGTCCTCTTCATATACGCATGAATCAACATCGGTCAGATTCTGATAAAAATTTAGCAAAAAATATACAGTCTACAGCTGAAATACAGCATTTTCATAAACATAAATTTAAAAATACTACTATTGAAATAATACAAATTCAGAAAAATAAATCTGAGCGTTTGTATTTAGAGTCTTCATATATGAAGTATTATAATACAATTTATCCTTATGGTCTTAATAGTGAGGTTTTTAAAAGATCTGTTAAAGTTTTTTCATCTATAAATGATACTACAGATTATTCTCCCATTTATCATAGTTTAAATCATCTTATAAATCCTAAAACTACACGCAACAAAAGAGGAAAAGGTTCATCTTCTAGTATTACTCCTAAAAACCTTATAATTCAACAAATTAATAATCTGCATCGTAATTATTTAAAAAATTACAATTGGTTTCTAATATGTAAATATATTTTTGGAATAAAAAAGAAACATATAGTACAATATTTAAATATTTTTCTCAGTAGAACTTACTCTAAACATTTTTCAGATATTTTTTATGATCTCATTATGACTCGTGTCAACCTGTACAATATAAATTTACTCAAACAACCTAAAAATCTACAAACTAATACTCAAATGGTAATTACTTTTTCTAATCCAATATTTAATAAAATCAATATTAATTCTATATTAAATGATAAAAACTGTCAATTTCCTATTAATAATATTCATATTTCTAAAACCTTTAAGTATCCCATATCTATCGGCAGAACGATTTTTAACTATAATTCTTTCGCTAAATCTTCTTTTGATGCTAGTACTTTACCCTGTAAATGCAATGACCCCTCTCTACAAAAATATATAAATAAAGATCATGGACATATTATTACTGGTAATCTTAATCTTGTAGATGATTTACCACTTAGAAGAATTATGGGTTATGGGACCAAGTACAGAATTCCATCCATTTTAAACATTAAATATATCATAAAACTATTTACATATGATATAGATATATTTATTTATAAACTTGCAATTTATTATAATAAACCCATTGAATATTTTAATCAATGGAAAATATTAGTTATCGATAAATTAACCAAGTCCTTAAAATATAATATTTCACACCTAGAATATGTAAATACACAGCATCTGTTTAAGCAAATCAATAAATTACAACAAAACTTTGTAATAACTTATGTTGATAAATCTCCTAATAATTATGCCATTATTTGTAAATCTTATTATCATCAACTGCTTAAATCTAGTATATCTAATAATAACACATTCCAAAAAATTAATGATAACTTAATTGCCAATAATCGTAAAATTAAAGGATTCTATAAATTATTAGACATTAACCCTACTAACTTTAAATATCCTTATCTAGTCCTTATACCCAAATTTCATAAGCATCCTGTTAAATTCAGAACTGTTACAATTGGTTGCAATACTTATAATAATGCTGCTAACAAACTTCTATTAGTAATTCTTAATCAAATATATAATATCACAAAAAAAAGTGATAATACACATTGCATAAAAAATAGTTATGAACTGGTCCATATTATGAAAAATCTTAAATGTATAAAAAATATCACTACCTATGATTTTAAAGATTTATTTAATAATATCGATTTATCGGATTTACATAATATCATAAATGAGCTTTTTAAAAAATATCAACACGAGTTGGATATATCACATAATATCGATTCTGACCATTTTCATACCTTAACTAATTTCATTATCTATAATAATTTTATCATGCATGATAACAATATATATATTCAAAATGTTGGTATACCACAAGGTGGTAGTACATCTAGTGTATTATCTGACTTATACTTATATTACTATGAACGTCATTATTTAAATAATACAATACATTTATATCGATATATAGATGATGTAATTTTAATTGATACTGATAACACCTGTATATCTCAATTCCCTGTTGATTATCCTTCTAATCTAGAACTTTCAAAAAACCTACTTTTTAATAATACAATCAATTTCTTAGATATTAAAATTATATTAAAAGAGAACAAATTTATAACTGATATTTATGACAAAAGGAAAGAATTTAATTTTAAAGTTAATACTTTTACTAATTTTAAATCATGTCTTCATAATTCTGTATATCGTAATATAATACTTAACCATTTATATAGAATAAAATGTCTATGTTCTTCCCATTTAATTAATACTAATATTAAAAAGCTTGTATATGATGCTATAAATAATGGTTATCCTAAAAAATTCATATATTCTTTAATTTATAATTAGATATTACATGATCTTATAATTAATTCTTTGCATAAAAAATGTATAAAAAAAATTATAAAACATAAAAATAATAATAAAAAATTAAAAATGTTAAAAAGTAATAAATATATATATATATAGGTTGGTTGGGTGGGTAGATGTTAGAGTACGGGGCAGGGTGGTGTTGTCTGGATAAAAACGCAAAGGTTAATTATTTATTTAAAAAAAAATTGAGAGTGGGTTATTTATTTTAACATAATTTTTAAACTGTTTAATTTACACCAATATATGGATATTCGTCTAGTTATAACTATAGTTAAATAGCTATATTTTAAATACCAAATTATTTTTAATGTTATTGATATAATTTTTGGTATTATTATTAATAATATTATTACTATTATTATTTTATTATTTTATTTTATTATTATTATTATTTTTTTTTTTTATTTATTATTATTATCCTATATTAAGATAATGAGTTTTTACCATGTAAAGTCACAATAAATGTTACTGATTAAAGTAACAATAATGTATTTTAAGTTATATGTTAATATGAATGTTATCTCTTAATTCTAATTTTAATCATTTTATTAATTTAATTTTATGTTAATATCGATTATTATTTTTTCCGGTTCAATTATATTTCCATTCAGCTTTATCTTTTTTGTTTGTTATGGATAACTATTATTTTTACTTACTTTCAACTCCTTTTTGTAAAATATCTTTGTTCCTTGTTTAATAATTTGGTTTTTGTGTGATGGTAGTCCCAAATTCGTATTGTTTTGCTTTTTCATGGCAAATACGAAGATGAAACCACACACTCCATTTGTAGTTCCAAAGTATTTGGGACCTGAAGATTCTGCTTTGGTTCTACAAATTTCAATTGTATTCATATTATTCTTTTTTTCCTTCCATGTTCAATGTGCTATAAGTTATTAAATTCAATGGTTAATTTCAAATGGTTAATATTGTTTACTATAATTCAATTTAATTCTTCGTTTTGGTTTATTGTTTTATTGATAAAATCCGTTGGTGAATCTTGTCTACTTTTAATGGTATTATATATATATATATATATATTAATATATACATTCTGTACAATCTGTGATGTAAAGAATATTTATAATTAAATTACAGAGCCTCACAAAAGTATTCCACTACATAATGCTATAAGGGAAAACATTGTTTGGGGCGTGTGTTAATTATATTAAACTTTTTCACATTTTATGAATATGATATACGTTGCTGAGGTGTAATAAAAGTTTCTTCCTGTATATTTACAGGAACACACAAAAGAGTTCGACCACTATACTATATTCGAAGTAATGTTTACTATAAAAGCAAGATCTGAATATTTTTAAAACATCGTTATCGTATGAACGCACCTCTTTTGCTACGCTTCACGTGCAGTTTTCAACTTGTTTCATTTTTATCTTTAACGTTTTTCTAGCAACGTATTTTGTCCAAATAATATATATATATATATTTCAAATTCAATTTCATTATTTTCTGTAAAGGATAAATAACAAGGGAATTTAAGGGACCAATAACAAATAAATGAAAATATAATATTGGAGATCACGCTGTAAAAATAGATTACTGGAAGTGATCTGTAGTTGTAGCACAGGGCAAATATGGATGTTGTGCAACATTATTTGTATTAATGTCTGTAAGAATAAGGGCTTTCAACTAAATCTAACGCCAGTTTCAGGAAATTTAGTTAAATGGAGTAAAAACAATGTACTACAATTTAGAATAAAATATATTAAATATTTAGTGAAATATGAACATTTGTATGAAATAATTTGTAACTGCGCCTGATCGAAAGATAATATTATTTAAAGAATAATAATTTAATGGAAAACTATATAGACAACTCATATTAACAGGTGAGTCAAATATCATAAAATTCAGAAAGATATCAGCTATACAGTAAGATAGATTTCAGTTGCATTCTAAATGTAGCGAAATGACATGACAACTTTATCCAAATTGAAAATTTCCCTTTTTATTATTATCAATATTATTTTCGTTTGATACATTCTTTTAAGGATAATCAGAATGAGACCATTCCGATAAATAAATAAATAAATAAAATAAAAACATTTATTCCAAACATATGCATGGATTTACGTTCAATATTACTTTTGATTGGAATTCAGTTAATGAAAAATGACAATTTTTGAATAATCCTTTATGAGGCATATATATATATATTTTTAAAGCAATTGAAATTCAGATATATTTCTGGTATAGTTCTGAAGTTTACGATATTTGACTTTGACTGGCCTTTTTTATGAAACGTCAAAATACAATAACTACTATTTAATGGGAAAAAAAACGCACACACATGGTTAAGAAATACTTCACACAAATGATCATTTATCTTCAAATATTTAATATATTTCAATTTTATTTCTAGTATATTGTTTCTAGTGTACTTTATCAAGTTTCCTGAAAGTGGCACTAAATTTTCTGAAAAACTTTGTATGATTTAAACAAAAAACGAGCATGTATGTCGATATAGCGAGCCCATAGCAACAGGCTCGCTCCAGATGCATTTGGCCGACTCGACATCCGCCCCATAGCAAAGTACAACACGTGTACGACCTTGTTACAGCCACGTGTGAAATAATTGTTGCATAGTCAGCACTCTTCCCACGAAAGGGCCTCAGCAACAAGTACAGAGAGTCAGATTGATGCCGGATCCAGCCTGATGAAGACGTACTCAGCCGAGCCCTGGTCAAAAAGACCGAAGGTGCCCCTTAATCTTAACATTTTACTTATTTCTCCCCTTGTAAATAGTTTATATTAATCAAGAGTATTAAACTTATGTACTATTACCCCTAGACTCCTTAATTTACATGGGGGCGTCGGCCTACTTGTACCCCCAAACAACCTGCGCCACAAGTTCTTATTCGTGCATATGGATTAATGTGCAGGAGTTCTTATTTTTGCATATGGATTGATGTGCAGTGTGCAAGAGGAAAGATTATATTTCCCCTAGTCCATCCGACAGCGAGATGATGTTTATGCTTTCTGCTTATCAGCGCGGTTCCATAACTCACTAGAAGGGAGAAAAAGAAAATGAAGAAACTGTGTCAGTAGTGTCGGTCGCTGCCTGTGATTTGCGATGTTCCTGTGCATACTGTGGATTTTATTTTTTTTTCATTGAAAAAGTGACATCGATCACATTGGATTACACTTAAATAGCAGTAAGTGATATTTTTCTTACTATACCTGATTTCTTTGCTGTGAGTAATGGAGCTTCAAGCGATCCCAGTGATCAGACAGCAGTTAAAAACTGCCAAAGCCGATAAAATACAGCTTCTACATTTGTTTATTTTTGGAAAAGACGAAGCGAGGCGAAATCGTTCTAATTTAAGAGTTTATACCGGATTACCGTTTAAAGAAGGTAGCCCTGAATTCGCCAACAAATTGAAAGAAATTACTGATACTTTTGATCATTTGCAATTGATAACAGTCGCTAATCTGCTATCCATAGATATAAATGGGAATAAAGATGAGATAGCGACTCGCATTTTGGTCGCATTATCAGACATTGCTGCTTTTAAGGAAACATTTGGGAATATTTCGGCGTCGGAAACAGACATTGAGCATAATCAGAACGACAGTAGTGCCAGCACACAATTAATTTCCCCCCTAAAAATACAACCACAGCAAATGGTTGTACATTCGCAATACACTGCAAGTACACAAAATATTTCTTTCACCGACATAGAACAATTAATTCCGCCGTTTAGCGGGGATAAGTCGGAAAACATCCAAACATGGTTTACACGATTCGAAACACTTTCGGAATCATTGAACCTCTCAGATATTCAAAAATTTGTTTTCGCAGAACGGAGTTTAAAAGGTTTAGCATTGCTAGTAATTAGAGCTGAAATTAATATTAATTCCTATTCAGCACTAAAGGAAGCTTTATTCCGCGAATTTCATCAAACGGCTTCGCCCGCACAAATACATCAAATATTAGCAAACCGCGGATGTCAACCAAACGAACAATTATTGGAATATTTTTTGAAAATGAAAGAAATCGCGCAGCGAGGGAATGTGGATGACATCTCTTTAATTCATTACACGATACAAGGTATTAGAGATACACCCCAAAATAAATCCATTTTATATGGCTGTTCCGATTTAGTAGGGTTTAAGAAAAAATTGCTAATCTATGAAGAAATTTGTGATTCGGTCCCGAATTTCGAACCAACACCAGGATATGTTCAAAGGGACTCTCGGAAAACCCACACTAGTGAAAAATACAATCAAATTATCTGTTATAAATGTTCCGAAATAGGTCATAAACAATTTCAGTGTAAACGCGCGGAGCGAGGTCTCAACGGCTCTAAACAGTCTCGCCCCAACTACCGTTCGTCCAATTCGACGGGGCGAAATCCCGAAAATATGCCTTCCCACGAAGACATTAACCCTGTTTCAGAAACTGTCGTACACATCAATACGATACATATCCCTTCCAAAGTGTGTAGTACGGCTGCGATCGTAAAAATCAATAATATTTCTTTTGTAGCGGATGTGAACCCAGTACATAACTTAAATTTTGTTAGTAAAGAAACGTATCAACTGTTGGGATCCCCCCCTTTAAATGATTCATCTATAACTATTTTCGATGCTGAAATATCCCAATTAAAGCCACTTCAATATTTTGTTGCAAAGACTGAATTTAACGGTAATAAGTTCGAAGATTTTTTTTACTTAAATTTATCCCCTATGCAATATTCCATAATATTCGCTTACAATAATAATAAACAGTTTGTAGAACGGAAATCGTTAACAAACATTTCTGAAAAACATTCGCCCTTACATATGCATCCAGCTCCCAACCCTCCCCTTCTCAACGAAATGACGTCAGCTCCTGTCTCTTCGGAAAATGAAACTACCGACTGTGTGGTTGAAAACGCAACCAAGACAGACAGGAAACAGTCAGCTGTCGATAATTGCATCACCGTAGAACAGCTGCCCAATAAAGTTGAAAAGTTGACTTCAGATACTAAGGGTCATCTGTTGATGACCTCTACTTTTCCGCTATCACACCATCGTCCAGATTTAAGATGCCAACTCGACGTCATAATTCGATTCTTTGTTTATTTTTGGGTAGCAATGTGGTTAGCACCAATAACGCTGCAAAAAGAGCAGAACTATACAAACATTGAAAAGCACGGATTCGACGTACTTGCTATAGAGATCTGCACGGGCCCGGGCCTGGCCCGTGGCCCGTACCCGGCCCGGCCCGCGGGCCGGGCCGGGCCGGCGAAATCGTTTCGAATTCTCTAACGGGCCGGGCCGGGCCGGCAGATTTAGAATAGTTTTTTCAACGGGCCGGGCCGGGCCGACAAACAACATAAACGGGCCGGGCCGGGCCGGCAAAAAAATTGAACGGGCCAGACGGGCCGGGCCGGGCCGAAAAATTTTTTTTCGGGCCTGCCGGCCCGTTCTGAAGATTTATAAAGGAACGATAAAATATGAGCTATTTTCAAGGAAAATGGTTTTAACGGGAATAGGTATAAATGTGGCCATACTAGTTTGACAACATCAATATAAAAATGTACAGTGTATCGGCATCGGAGAATTACATTATGTGTAACCCGTTTTAATATTTTTTTAGCTGACTCAAGCCGGTCCGAGATCACGCTTGCATTATTTTTCTACATATAGACTGGCCGGACCGCTACTAGACTTAATTATTGGCAGAAAACATGATTTTTAAAATTAACAGCGATAAAGAACTTATGTTAGCTTAGTCTTTGAATATATACTTCTTGATGAGTTTTAAATTAATTTCTCAATAGTGCGAAAGTTTGACACATTTTCTGATTAATTTTAAATTGTAAGAGTATAAAAGTGATAAACCTAACTATTAAAGGGATTTGGAATCGAATAGCGTTTTTCATTTTTGGTAAATAAAATACTTGTATAACTTTGTTGAGTTATAATAGTTTCTCAAATGATTGCAGGTTTTTCTTACTTCCCTTGCTATTGCTTCCGGAAATTCTATTCAAAACGCTAATTATGACAGTATTTTATTTGTTTGCAGTATTCTTAAATTGCTTGTATCAAAAAATGGATAACGCCATTCGATTATATAGTTTCTAAATAAAGATATCTGCTAATCTTATGCGTTTTTGAGAAAAAAAAAATGAATTTAGAAATGTATCAGAAAGGAGCTTCTCTGAATTTAAGAATGAATTTGGATTTGAAATCTATAATAAAATGATATAGAAATATATTTATAAATCTTCTTTTATTAAACAGCTTCAAAATTAACGATGTTTTTAGCTTTCTTTCTTTTTTCTTTTATTCTAAGCCATATTAATTTTTTAATGAATCTTTATTCGAATGTTGAAAGCCTAAGAATCTAAGTAATCATTAAGGTTGTTAATGTGTATTTGCTGTAAAATATACTGTAAAATCATTCCATAGATATGTATGCAGTATTCTTTAAAAGAATCTTAGTTATATGATAAAAATGTGAATTTTTTAGAAATCGTAAAAATTGTAACGGGCCAAAACGGGCCGGGCCGGGCCGGGCCTGTTTTCGCTGATTTTTGTACGGGCCGGGCCGGGCCTAAAATATAAAAATTATAACGGGCCGGGCCCGGGCCGAACTTTTGAGTTTTGCAACGGGCCGGGCCGGGCCGAAATCACTTTCCTACGGGCCGGGCCGGGCCGGGCCTGGAAATTCCGGCCCGTGCAGACCTCTAACTTGCTATCGGGATAATGAGCTATTTATCCCAGGGATCCTTGGTATCTACATCTTATTCACTCGTGTGTCATATGAAAGAAAAATACGAATTAATACGGAGATTCTCCAGAAAGAAACCTTTTGTTTTTTTTTCCAAGTATACAGAGTAGCACCATTACAGTGTTTTTATTTTTTTTTCTCTTTTTCCCAAGTTTTCTTTTTTCCAGTGTGATCTTACAGTTGAAGACTTTTGTGACGAAGATTTAATTTTTTTTTCTCTCCATTTCGTCTTTTGTGCGTCTAGATTTTATAAATTGAGGAACAAAGAGCTTCAACAGTGTACCTGTGTGTTTATCCTTTTCTAACTATGCAAGCTGTGCTTTTTTTTTAGCTTGGCATAAAATATTTTTTATTATTATTTTCCGGTATGCAAAGTAGTGGGTTTTTTTTTTGTGCTTTGCCTATATTTTTTTTTACATACGCAACACGTGATTTTTTTTTATGTTGCGTCAAGTGGATATTTAATAACTTTATAACATTTTAACAATACAAAACAGTGACGTATATTTCTTTTGCATACGCAACAGGTGTTTTTTTTTTATGTTGCGTCGCGTGGACAATCAGAAACTGTACTGACTATTAACTTTTTAGTGCAGATGAACAGTTCGTGACCCCCATTATTGCCGGCAATAACCTCCAACGTTTTTCTGTATTTTGCTTATTATTTTCATTATTTCTAGTGTATTTGTTTTTTAGTTGGCCAACAATTTTTTTTTCTCTTTCTTTTACTATATGATTATTATGTATGTCAATTTATACTAGGTATATGCATATTTAGATATTGTGTTTTCTTTTCGTACTTTCAAGGTTTACAATGTTTTATGTAGATGTGTATGTATATTATTATGATTGTTTTTGGTAATAGTTTATCTTACGTATCCCTATCAGTGTACACGTTCAGCTGTGGTCAGCTGCATGTCGGATTGGCCGAGTGTCGATATAGCGAGCCCATAGCAACAGGCTCGCTCCAGATGCATTTGGCCGACTCGACATCCGCCCCATAGCAAAGTACAACACGTGTACGACCTTGTTACAGCCACGTGTGAAATAATTGTTGCATAGTCAGCACTCTTCCCACGAAAGGGCCTCAGCAACAAGTACAGAGAGTCAGATTGATGCCGGATCCAGCCTGATGAAGACGTACTCAGCCGAGCCCTGGTCAAAAAGACCGAAGATGCCCCTTAATCTTAACATTTTACTTATTTCTCCCCTTGTAAATAGTTTATATTAATCAAGAGTATTAAACTTATGTACTATTACCCCTAGACTCCTTAATTTACATGTATGTCTTGAGTTTTTTAAAGAAGCTTTTATATATCCATGATCACTCGTGTTATGTTTGCTCAAATTTACACAAACATTGTGCAAGAGTCACATGGTCCTGTGCCATAACTACAGATCATTTTGTACATTTTATTTTACAGGGTAATCGCTAATATTTTTTGTATTCAATTTATTATTGATACAATAATTGTTCTCTTGATAAAACTTTCGCTGAAACATCCTTTTTATATTCCTCACGCTCTTTGTTGCCCCCACTCCTTGCATTTCCAAAGAGTCTAGCACCGCTATTTCCGATTTTTAAAATTCTATTTCTATTTAAATCAAATAATTCGTGACCGTTTAGTTTAATATCAGAATTTGTCACATTTTTCTGCAATTAAATAAAGTGCACTTATCTATTAAACGCTTCTCGTAAAACTGAATTCTACTTGTGTGCAAAAAATCGATTTACTTAGTCAATAGCAGCATATAATTATTTTTAGGTCTATCGAAACATAATGATATACTGTAAAATATAAAAATTATTTCAATTTTGTAACCACAACACTCTCAAATAACACAAATTTACATTCTCAAACAGCATCGTATCCTAAAAACCTCATTTATAGACTCTGGTTCCGATGAAAGATCTTCTCTATCCTCGGTAACGTTCCCCTATCAAACGACAAAGTTCCTCCTCTGGTAAAATAAGAGATAAAATATATAGTTATCTCCACTCGACTGTGACGCAGAATACGTTTTCCAACTGTTCAGCGATCTCTTTCATTTCCAATCCTTTTTTTTTTTTTTAATCCTCTCTTTCTTCCTTATTTCAAGCCAGAATCAGAATATCAATAACTCTTGACTGTCTAGATAGGTAAAGTTAGATCGCAATCCAGCACTTGTTGCGTGACATTTCTGAACTGGAAACTTTTGTGTTCAGGGTGGCCTGGAGTAGAAAAAAAATTGTTTCAAATGCTATAACTTTAGTTTTTTGTGTGCACATCTTGTGTGCGTTTCTCCTGATTTATTTATACATTACAAATAGAGCCATGACATATTTGCAATGTGGTTCAAATTTATTGCTCATGCTGAAGTATGAACCTGTGTTTGTGTCACCAAGTTATCCGCGTGATAGAAATATTTTTTTATTGAAAATGAAAGAGGTGTACAGATACTTCGCACGTCAGGTTAAAGTGAAAACTAAAAGTGCAGAAGATGAAACAATCTAAATTGAATCTGATTTTTTTTCTTTTTATTACAAGGAAAGTGTGTGAAAATATATTTTGAATATTAATAAGAATACTAAGAATAAGATGGAATATAAACTACTATTTATTATTATTATTATTATTATTATCATTATTATATTTAATAATAATATTATTATTATTACTGATGCATGAAAAGATAATGTTCTACTTTATAACCAGTATCATGTTCTGATGAACAATGTATTTTAGAACTATTGTCATATGATATTATCTTTTTATTTTTGTGTTATTATCTGTGTACTGGAATTTTGAAATAAAATTTTTTTCTTTTCTGGAATTAATCCGAGCTAGTTTGAATTAGTATTTGTGGGGAAAAAAAGTATTGTATCAATAGAGTGATGCTTCTCTTGCCCTTCAAAATACATACCTGAAATAAGGCAGACAAAAGAATTCATCCACTATCTAGCGAGATAAAAGACGTCCCGGGAAGGTGCCATTTTGAGGGGACAGGGCGTTGTGGATAGATAGGTATCCCCGTAGGCTCTTTAGTAATGGATTTAGATAGCTATGAGAATCAATTCTCGTGTGAGAAAAAACGTGTGAGTGGACACTTTTCAACAGTAGAGCTCTCTGGGAGGGCGTGTTTCAAGTTATGTGAGGCTCTTGGAGGATAGAGCCGGTGTACTGGGAGATTAAGAGAAATCTCCGATAAATTTAATTCAATTAGGATAGTGCGAGAGAGATACAGAACAGTTTAACAGTACATAGAAAGTGTTTGCTGTATTTAACTTAATGTCGGTCCGATCACCTATGTCCGAGTACTTAATTGTAAATATTATTTTATTATTTGTAAATAATGTGTAAATAAATTATTAGTTAAGTTTAATTGAATGAGTTAGTATTCTTGTTTACAATTCTTCGTGCCCGATATCACCTTATTATATCGGTGGTGGCAGACACTAAAACAAAGGAACTTTCTTCAAAGTTGTGTGGAGTAAGGAAGGAAGGGTTTAACAGCCAGTGTCACTTTTCATTCTGTATTGTTCTGGAGTAATTGTTAGTAATCACTTTCATTCCTTTATGTGTTAGCAATTGATTTCAACTGGACTTATAATTCAAAGAATTTCTCCGCTTTTTAATGACAAATTTATTGAATATTTTTTATGGAACAAACGGACCAAGAAAAGTTATTAATATTTTTTTTATATCAGTATAGTATGAAGTAACATGTTTATATATCATATTTCATATTATATATAAAAAAATTTCTCACTCAACTGCTAACCATTGCATATACATTACAGGGTTCGTATATGCATCAAAGAATTCAGACTATTTTAATTGTTTTAATACAGATAACTCGTAAAGTACTGGGCACTATATTTGAATACAGATTTTTTTTTCTCAGTAAATATTACTTTATATTAATTCTGTTAAAAGATGCTTGAAAGTGTTTGACGCGTACGGACCCTGTATAAGTTGTTTTAAGCCTATCTTTATATAATGACATTTTGAAGTATAAATAATTATTTAAGTTTCAAATGCAAAAACGCTCTCAATAATATCAATTTCAGTAAGTAAAATACAACTTTATTCATTCATTAGCTTCAGTTTCGATGAAAGATCGTCTCTATTTAAAATTTAAATTATGCATTATGTATTAGTGTATTTTCTATTTAAAATATAATTATGTATGACATCGTCGAATGTGTTTTACATAACTGCTCAACGATCTCTTTCATTTCCAATCCTTTTCTTTTTCACTTCAAAGGTAGAATATCGATAACTCTTGACTGTCTGGATAGGTAAAGTCAGATAGCAGAGCAACACTTGTTGCGTGACATTTCTGAAATGGATACTTTTGTGTTCCGGGTGGCCTGGAGTAAGAATAAATTGTTTCAAACGTTATCTCTTTTTTTTTTTCTGCACCTTTGGCGTGTGTTTCTCTTGGTTTATTTATGCGTTACAAATAGAACCTTGGAAATTTCGCCGTGTGGTACAAATTTATGGTTCACACCGAAGAATTCATTCATGAAGAATTTGTGTTTATGTCACAGAGTCATCCGGGTCACTGGAATATTTTTCTTGAAAATGTGAGGGGCGGGATAGTGTACATATTTTACGTTCAGTAAAGGGAAAACTTATAGTGTAGAAAATGAAACAATACAAATTGAATTATGGAAATTTATTTATTATTGTAAGCATACACAATAAATAAATATAGAATCTTAAGATTTATTATTATAACTATTATTGCTATTAATGATAAAATAGTTAAAATTTTAGTTTTGTAAAAATGAATTCTTATTAAAAAAAAAAAAAAAAAATGAAAAGGCCACTGAAATTATAGAATATTACACATTATAAACAAAGGGACACCTATAACTTTTAATTGTTGAAAAAAAAAATGCATACTGTTGGAGGTATCGTGTGAGTTGTAAAATCATAGTATAGTGCATATTTGTGTGTTTATATGCGAGCATGAAAGCTGTATATATCAAAACAATAGTAACGTATGTATGTAATTTAAGAAGCATTTATTAATGTGAGATATTTTCATTCGTAAATAAAACATTGCAGTAGGGCAATATTTTTGTGCTTATAATAATTATTATTATTTGTAAATTTCTTAATCTTTTAAAGCCAAATCTTTTTTTGCGTTAAATTTACATATCAGAAGACGCACAAGTATAATTTTACCGCATTCCAACTTGTTTATTATCGAAACTTTTCTTTAAAATATATTTAACCTTTTTATCATTAAAATCATTTACGGACAATTTATTAATAATATTAAAATAAATAAATGAATAGTAGAAAATTTGATTTACAGGTTACTGGAAATGAGCGAAATTAATTCACAACGATCCATTTTTCCTGTAGAATTTTGAATTGAAATTCACTTCTTCTGATAAATTCTTGTTGGCAGCTATTATTATTTTATTTTTACTGTTTCATTGTATAATTACAAAAGAACATTGTATATATAAATAAATATTTAGTGCGCTCGTTAATTACATATGAAATTACTTTTATGCAGGTTATACATAAAGTTTTTATTTCATTTCAAAAATTCGTAACTTTTAAAGTTTTTAAGATGATACGTGAAAATTAATTCTGTATAATGAAGTGGAGAACCAATATTTTTCCATCTGTAAATTTCAACAAAAACATCGTTTATTAATTGCTCGAAGGATATCACCAGCAAGATGATGAATTAGTAGATGATATCTTTCAAGTGTTTTGGCAGTTTTTCCTATCTTAAAAACTGTTGAAATTACGAATTTTTTGTATACAGATAAAGACTTTCTTTTTCTCATAATAAACTACTATGGCACATTCGTGAAAATTTTAAATAAATAAATAAATTTTCCAGAAAACAAAAAATTTAAAATTTATGTATTGAATATTTGAACCTTCAGATTTTTAAGCGTAAACTTTTAGATACAAAAAATAAGTCTACATCAGAAAGTTTTTTGAGACTGATGGTATTTGTTTTTCTAAAATTTTTGTTAAGACAAAACAATGTTTTCTTTTTAGTAAATGTACTGAAATAAAAAACATCTTATATTCACTCGTGCATTTTTTTTCTCCATTTTCTCTTTTAGTTTAATTTTTACTTATATTTTATTTTTCGGAAAAAAAAATAATAATAACTCCAGTATTCATCTTTACACTTTCAAGGGAATGTCTTTTAAAACAAGGGAAAGTCCCGAGATTTACCGAAAATTAAAAAAATTATATAAAACATACTTCAGAATTTTTTATGTTAAAAATAATAGATATTTTATTCGCATTCAATTGAACAAATAAAATGAACTTTTATGTTTCATCAAGTTTTAATCTTTTACTATTAATGAGTTACAAAATAAAATCCAAAGATCCCGGAAATAGAAATTCATTTCCTAAAAATGAATTCGGAAAAGAACAAGCAAATGAATGCTTTCTTATCCCCGCAGTTTCGTGTTTTTTTTTAAATTATTATTTAATTTTATTTATTTATTTATTTTCGGGTTGGGGGCTTTCCTTGTTTGGTTATCCGCAATCGATGTACCATTTGTCTCTGCCAATTTTTTTCTTATAATTTTCTATTATGATTTTACTCCATTATTTTTATATGAATTTTTCTCTCAAAAACTTACAGCTTTATAATTTTTGTTCCAACATTAAATCATAATAATTATAATAATAATAAAATAAATGAATAAAAATGATTGTATTTCACTAATTTTGGATGATAGTTGAGAACCTGAAAATAAACCTGCGACATTATGATTCATTAAGCATTATTGCTTATAGTGCCCTGTCTTGATTTCTTGTTAATGGGTGCTGAGGTACTTCACTGCAGCTCACCGCCCTTCACAAACTTTTTGAGCAACAAACTTTTCAGCCGATTTTAATCATAACTTTTTCCCGTTCAAAGGGAGAAAAAGCTTACAATTGTCATAGCTAAAGACGGAGGAAAACTAGTACTACTTGTACCATCTGTTAATATTTATCGCCTATTCGTATCAATCGCTTATCTCTGGTTGGTTGAAATGTCGCAAGCTGGAGGAAAAAGTAGCTGCTAGAGGAGACTTTTTTTAGAGCTGCGGCAAAAAGTTGGGAGATATTGTTGTTTGTTATCACTCTGGATGTTGAGACAATATTTTGTAAAATGTTGGAGGAAATCATGTGATGGCACGAAAATTGCTCGAAAAATTAGTGAATATGATAACAGCTAAAAGCGAATCCTCAGTGTTTGGTTCCCAAGCAATATAAGGAAATCATTTTATAGATCTCGACGGGATGAAAGTTTGAGTAAACTTTGTTCCATCCGCAGTCTGCGATCAAACAGCGGACTTATAACGTGGTAAATAGACGTACTGATCAATACACTTCTGGGCTTCAGCTCAGAATTTGTAACTTTCAAAATTTAAACTCATCTTTCCAAAAGTGTACTACACTATCTACCAAAAAGTATTTGTACACTTTCCGTTTTTGACATTTTGTCAAATATTTAAAAATATACTGGTCGGATTCTTCTGGAACTTCAGAAATATAAAGATTATGTTTCACTTTATATTTATTTACATTCATTTGTTAAGCGGATAATTAGGGGGCCGGCAAAAAAACAAAGAATAATAGAAATATTTGGGATCGCCCTGTACATGAAAATGCACGAAACGACTTATCGCTTTAGAATATAAATATATGAATACAGTAGAATATGTACACTATTTTTTGTGAGAATAGCATGTATATTTATGGCGATAGAGCGATTTTTTTGAAAAATTCAAAAAATTCTGGTATGTTTTTTGTTTATATCATAGAGGGTTTTTGACCAAATTTAACGCAAATTTCAGAAAAATTGGCAAAATCTATTTAAAAAAATATAGCGCAATTGGAATATAAATATATTTAATACTTTATGAAATATGAGTAGTTTTATGAAATAATTTTTATCTGCGCATGCGCGAACGATAAATACAATTCTTTTACATCATTTAATAGTCAATTCTATGGAGTAACTTATAAAAAAAATCCAATCAAATATCGTGAAAATTCAAAAAGATATCATTATTATAAGTAAGCTGTGTTTACATTGCTCTCTAAAAACGGCTGAATGATAAGGGATTCTCCACAAATTGACATTTTTTATTAACTGACTTTTAGGAAAAAATTTGTAGTATTTAATGAATACAATATTGCTGCTAATAAGTATCTTGACACCTGTGATAGAAAAGGAAAAGGGCTTTTATTCTTTTCCATCACAGATGTCAAGATACTTATTAACAGAAATATTGTATTAGATATTGTATACATTAAATACTAATTTTTTCCTAAAAGTCAGTCAATAAAAAATGTCAATTTGTGGAGAATCCCTTATCATTCAGCCGTTTTTAGAGAGCAATATAAAAACAGCTTACTTATAATAATGATATCTTTTTGAATTTTCACGATATTTCATTGGATTTTTTTTATAAGTTACTCCATAGAATTGACTATTAAATGATGTAAAAGAATTGTTTTTATCGTTCGCGCATGCGCAGATAAAAATTATTTCATAAAACTACTCATATTTCATAAAATATTTAATATATTTATATTCCAATTGCGCTACATTTTTTCTACTGCATTTTGCCAATTTTTCTGAAATTTGCGTTAAATTTGGTCAAAAACCCAGCATGATATAAACAAAAAACATACCAGAATTTTTTGAATTTTTCAAAAAAATCGCTCTATCGCCATAAATATACATGCTATTCTCACAAAAATTAGTGTACATATTCTACTGTATTCATATATTTGTATTCTAAAGCGATAAGTCGTTTCGTGCATTTTCATGTACAGGGCGATCCCAAATATTTCTATTATTCTTTGTTTTTTTGCCGGCCCCCTAATTACCCGCTTAACAAATGAATGTAAATAAATATAAAGTGAAACATAATCTTTATATTTCTGAAGTTCCAGAAGAATCCGACCAGTATATTTTTAAATATTTGACAAAATGTCAAAAACTGAAAGTGTACAAATACTTTTTGGTAGATAGTGTATGTCACCCATGTGGTCAATCAAAAATTCCAAAATAAGAATACCAAGTTAAGAATGGATAAATCCGTGCTCACACATGATTGCCAATGAAAATCTGTCGAAAGAAAACTTGCAGTCTTAATACTCCTCTGTTAATACATCCTCTAAAACAATTTTGCTAGTCTCTTCAGCCTCAAGGCAAGCTAAACGAGTAGTAAGACATGCAACAGGTGTCTCCTGCGCTATTAAGAGCGTCCGCTGACATCCGATAAATATTTATAACTTTGGCGAAAAACGATTCCGGAAAAAGGATCGTGCGATGAACTGAAATGGAGAATGCTGCATTTTCTGAGCCAAAAGAGAAGATTACTGCTCCTTTGCCGCGCCGAGTAATATGTAATGGAGTTTCTGATGACTGTAAATCATTAATGAGCAGTTTGGGAGATTAATTAATAGTAAAAGATATTCAATCGCGGTTCGCCTTTTTTTCAAAAGAAAAAAGAAAAAAATGCATTCAAGTGATAAATTGGAGAAATAAAAATTTAAAAACGAAAATTATCTCCACAAAATAATTTGTTATGAAATTATTATGTGTGTTAATGAGATCCCAATCATATAATTTCAATACAATAATCCTTAATGGAATTAAATTTTATTTATATTAGGTATAGGTATAGCGAATATTAATGGGGCCAAAAAGCCTTTTTTTTTCCCAATAAGTTTTTTTCTCTGTGTGTTGTTGTTTATATATTAATGATACCAGTCACACACTTTTAATATCAATAGAATTAATGAAATTAAATGTGAGATGCGATTAAAAGGACAAGAGGCGAGGAGTTGCTAATTTGATGTTTAAAGCTGCAGGAGTAAACAGTATGATGTCACAGTTAGCCAACATAATTATTTAGAAGAGACACTGAAAGCACTTTTATTTCTGAAAAGAAACAAACAAATAATAAATAAGATAGACGAAATTTTAAACGAAACTATTAAATAAATCAGATAATTAAATAAAAAAAATATTTAAGAGTGATTATTAAAGTATTAAATAGCTGAAAGAGATTATTAAAAACTTGCATTTCACACACATGAGTTTCAAGTTTTTACAAAATTTAATTTTGCTCCTTATGCTAAATCATTTTGAAGTTTTGCCTCTTTATGTGTTTCGTTTTTAAAAGTATTTTTGTATTTTTTATTTTTCTTTAAAAAGACAAACAGATGCTGGATACTTATAATTTTTTTGTACAAAAGTGCCGAATGACGAAAATGGTTTGACAAGTCATTCAATAATAGGCGAATTCAAAAAAAAAAAAAAAAAAAAAAAAAAAAAAAAGAAAAGAAAGAAAAATGAGGAAAATGATTTTCATAAAAACAGTTTACTATTAGTAGTATAATATTGGTATGAGTAAGCAGCAATAAAATATCTTTAATATTAAATATACAGTGAGTTTATAAACATTATATATGGCAAAAATTCCAAAATCAAGATTTTTTTCATTTATTTAGAAGAATATTCGTCTTTACCTAACATCTGTGGGATCTTTGAGAAATTTTATTATAATTTTTTATTTTGTTATGGTATAGTCATTTCTATTTTTTGACACTACAATATTTTGTCCTAAAATGCAGAATTACAAAAATTACACGACAAATTGAATAATAATGTATGCTTTATTTGATGCTTTTACATCCAAAATTTAAAGCTGCTTTTTGGAAAGGCGTTTAGCTAAATTATTAATGTAATGTATTTTTAAGAATAATAAATGTAATAAAAAGCTATATAATGAAGAGAAATAGTTTTTGTTTATTCATCTAATAGAGTTAGTAAAAATTAGTTTAATATTTCAATTTTTCTCGAACTTTTGTGTGGAGACCTATAGTACGCTTCTTGAAGTCTGGATTAAAAGTTCTCTTACATATATGCATAATTTCTTTTAGGTAAAAAAAATATAAAATGAAATTTAAATGAATCGAGTTTAATTTATATTTACTTTAGCTATAGTAGTATACATTACACATTAACTTATATTTACTTTAATTACAATTTTTAAGCAATCAAAATAAATCTTTATTTAACAGAATGCTATTTCTAGTCTTTAAATAACTGCTTCGACATAAAAAGAGGGGAACCGGGGTTAATCTCCTCCACTAAATTAAAAAAGTGGATTTTTTGTCTAATTTTTTTTTATTTTTTGAAAGAAATTATTCTTTAAAGTAAGAGTATAATATAGAATAAGAGTATAATTTAGTGTGAATGGCCTGTGAACTCAGCGCCATCAATTTAGCTGTGTACTTTTCGGTAGCTTTCATTACAAAAAGTAAAAAGCTACCTATTGCAGCCGTCCGGAGGAAAAGACTTCCAGAAAATTTTGGTATATTTTCACCGATCATGACCCCCAGACCCCAAAACCACCCTCCGTTCAAATGTTGACATATATATATATATATATATATATATATATATATATATATATATATATATATATATATATATCTGATATTTGTCATACGATAACTAACGTGATGAACCGATTTGAATGAAACTTGGTATGTACATAGTACATACAAATGTCTCGACCGAGTTTATTGCCCAGCATCATCCACCATTTTGTTTCAAAATAGTGGCCATTTTAAATTTTTAAAAAAATTTAAAATTTAAAATTAAATCTGAAAAAATTAAAAGTTGAAAACTATTTTTCTTTTATGTGTTAGAATTTAAAACAACGATTCCAGAACACTTTTTATTTTGTCTCTATCTTAAAAAATGATTGAGTTATAGTACTTTGAATTTTTCTTATGGCTGACATTTTGAAACAATCTGATTTTTGTCACGTCATAACACGCGTATTTATGAACCGATTTGAATGAAACTTGGTATGTACATAGTACATACCAATGTTTGGACCGAGTTTGTTGCCCAGCATTATCCACCATTTTGTTTCAAAATGGCGGCCATTTTAATTTTTTTTAAAATTTTAAATTTAAAATTAAATTTGAAAAAATTAAAAGTTGAAAACTATTTTTCTTTTACGTGTTATAACTTAAAACAACAATTCCAGAACACTTTTTATTTTGTCTATATCTTAAAAAATGATTGAGTTATAGCACTTTGAATTTTTCTTATGGCTGACATTTTAAAACGATCTGATTTTTGTCACGTGATACCACGCGTATTTATCAATCGATTTGGGTGTAACTTGGTGTGTACATAGTATATACTGAGGCCTGAATCGAGTTCGATACTCAGTTCCCTTCCCCATCTTATTTCAAAATGGCGGCCATTTAAAATTTTTTATAAATTTTAAAATTTAAAATTAGGCACAAGAAAATGAGAAATTGAAAAGATTTTTCTTTTATGCATTTGAACTTGATACAAAGATTCCAGAGCATTTTTTGTTTCGTCTGTATCTTAAAAAATGGCTGAGTTATCGCATTTTTAATTTCTAGTGTTGCTCATATCTTGAAATGATCTGTCTTTAGTCACGTGATAACACGCGTCGTATTTATAAACTGATTTTGATATAACTCCGTGTGCACATAGTACATAGCAATGACTTGACCACGTTCACTGTCCAACTTCTTCCGTCCTCTTGTTTCAAAATGGATGCCATTTAAGTTTGTCAAAATTTTTTAAAATGTATAATGATGTACAAACAAAAAATTATAAATTGAAAAAAGGTTCTTTTTAAAGTATTTATCTTAATAATGAATTCAGGAGTATTTTTTGCTTTGTCTTTAACTTAAAAATCGCCTGAGCAGTTTCAATTTCTAACAAAGGTGACAATTTTTTAAAAAAATCAATTTGCCCGTGACAGCACTCGTATATATTAATCGATTTCAATATGAGTGTGCATGTGCACCTGAATTAAGATTTCGACCAAGCTCATAATCAGGTTCCACTAATTTGAGCTTAGTATTTTTGAATAACATAACTTAATTTAAATTAAATAAACAAATATATAAGTATATGAAAGCTACCTCTTCCTCCCGGCATTGCCGGAAGGACTATTTTTTCTTCCACTAGTTTTCTTAATAGTAGTTTTCGTATAGTTGCAGTCATCTTTCTTATGATAGCCTATATACGGGGTGATCCAAAAGTCATGACGAACTTCAAAAATGAATAATTCGAAAAAGAATAAAGATACAAAGATACGGTTTGCACCAAACGGATGCAAAAGAAACCGGGTTTTGTGTGGCAACGAAAAAAAAACAGTTTTGTTGTAATTTGTTGCCCTTGCAACAGCCAAAAGTGACAGTCTGGTGTGGCTTCACTGCTGATTTCACAATTGGTCCATTTTTTTCGAGGAAGTCACGCAGATGGGTTTCACACTCTGTGACTTTTGGCGGTGGAGATTCTTGAAATAAAAAATGTACCGCGATCAACCGGCATCACCAGCAGCATTGAAAGATGCCATCCGCCAAGAAGTGTCTGCCATAACGCAAGAAATGCTACTAAATGCTGTGAACAGTGTAGTGCCTCGTGTCACAGCTGTATTTCTGATTGATGGACATCACATCGAACATTTACTGTAGTGCTGATCAACTGTAACTAAGCCGACTTGTAAGTTGTCAACATTTTTTTTCATTAGTAAATCGCCTTTTGGTGCAATAAAACACTATAGCGTCCTTTGTTGGTCGCTAACAGAACTATTGTTTTTTGTTGCGACACAAAACACTTTTTTTTTTAATCCGTTTGGTTTAAATTGTATTTTTGTATCTTGATTCGGTCTTGAATTATTCATTTTTAAAGTTCGTCCTGACTTTTGGATCCCCCAGAACATTGTGTCTTAGGATTATTAGGACAAATTTTAAGGGGAAGTATGGGACACAACAAAAATTCAGATTTGCATAGCTCGGAACATCATTGGAAAGTAGTATGTCAGGTACGAGAAATGAAGAGATACAAGACTGAGATCATCTGGAATAATTTATAGGTCAGAGATATTAAATATGCTGTGGTAGATGAAATGGGAAAATGTCACAAAAAATTTTCAAAGTTTCCACCATTATTTACGATGAGTACATTAAACCTTCGGACCAGGGATTGGCAGACTCGCTCAAATACACCTGGCTTTTGTTCGATATCCGCAGCAGCACTGACAATTCTTGCAGCCAGATTCATAATTGAATCCACAGACGTTGCATACACAGCACTTTTCAGTACACCCCAAACAAAGAAATCTATGCTGTTTGAATCAGGAGAGAGTGATTGCTAGTGAACCGGTAAACCGCGATTAATCCATCGGTGATCAAATACTGTTAACCACTATGCTCTTCTGATTTAAGCAGCATATATTTCTTTCTTTGGGTTACACTAAAAGTGCTGTGTACGCAACAACTGTGGATTCTGGTATAGATCTGGTTGCAAGACTCGTTTATGCTGCTGCGGATCTTGCTGCGTCTTTGCTGCTGCGGAAATCCAGATTTATTTGAGCGAGTCCGCCAATCCATGGTCCGACGGGGTAATGCATGTATCGCTAGCAATGCTGGAAACTTCGAACATATTTTGTGACTTTTTTACATATCATCTACCTCAGCACATGTAATATCATTAACCAATAAATTATTTCAGATGATCTCAGTTTTGTGTCTCTTTGTTTCGTGTACCTGTCATACTGCTTTCCCATGATGCTTCCAATCATAGGTTGCTATTAAATCGGAATCCGTGTTTTATACCCTTCACCCATTAAAGCTTGTCCCGTTAATCCTGGGACACCCTGTATACAGACGTAAATAGTAGTTGGTAAAAAAATTATTTATATGTGCAATAGAAATGAAGTTTAATTTTATTTATTTAAGCATAGTTTACGAACATTTTTATGGAGGCATAGAAATAGGGACCTCCAGAATGATGCTTGCCCTGAGGCCTTAAGGCTACAGTGAGCTCTCAAGAAGAATTTTTTTAATTTTCAATGAGTTTTTTTAAAAATTTCTGGAAATAATCATAATATATATATATCTTATTTCATAATTTTTTTTAAAAAAAAATATATTCAATAATTTTTGAGACACAGATTTTTCTTTTTTCAAATTAACAAAAAATGGCAATATTTCAAAATGCTCCATGTGAAATTCTTTATGCCCAATTTTTCTGATTTTTTGTTTAAAATGCTCTCTATGTATGTGTTAACAAATGTTACTAAGCATTTTTAGCATATTACTTGTAAAACATTTAAAAAAATGATTTTAACTTAATTCCTTTGTATTGCCCTTTAAAAAATTATTAAAATTTTCATATGACTGCATTCTAAAAAATTTACATGCGTCTAAAAAAAAATATTTCTAGTAACATTTGTTAGCACATACATAAGGAGCATTTTAAACAAAAAATCAGAAAAATTGGGCTTAAATAATTTCGCATGGAACCTTTTGAAATCATGAAAACGACGAAAATATTCATTCTGAGAAAAACAGGTTTTAGTAACTACAGTGGTTATAATTGCTCAATATTTTCCTACTGACACAGTTTCAGCTATTAAGGGATATAATATCATTTCTAGCTTATATGTAAGTGTTTTATGTTTCTATGGTAAATTCACATAAAATATGTGGCTTCGATAGTAATTCATTGAAAGGACGTGAAGTACTTGAATTTTAAAAAATCTTCTCAAAAGTAACATTTTGTATTTTCTAATGATTTTTTTTTCAAATTTTACTAGAAATATTCATGGTAAAAATACCTCTTATTGTACAAATTTTTGTTAAATATATTAAATATTTTTAATATTTTAAATATATTAATATTTTTTAATTTGCGCTAAAAAGATTGGGGACAAAAAGCAATTTCTCTAAATACATTGTAAAACAAACGCTTAAAGAAACAGTTAAAAGTTACAGTTAAAGTATTGTTTTGCGAAATCACAAAATTAATAATTTCAGTGCAAAATAATAACATTTTGTATGGTAAAACTAAAAACTAGGCTAAATTTTACAGATGTGAATCGGCAAAAAAGTAAACAAAGCGGCGTGGCACAATCAGCTGATTGGACAAAAATGCTTCTAACTCCAGTAAAAATAGTCGAAATTGAAAAATTCTTTTTGTGTACAATAGCAGGGAGTTCATATAATGTTATTATGCTAAAAATAAAAATTCGACAATTTGATGATTTTTTGCGATTTTGAAAGTTCACTGTAGCCTTAAATAGTCTAAGTCAGGCTCTACCCTTGATGATGGTTATCTATAAACACAGAGTTCACAATCCTTAACCTTGTATACAAAAAATCACTGTGCATGCTTATTCCATTATAAAATCAGATGCCCATATAAATAATTCCCGACAACGTATAAATAAATGCATGCATATATTACCTTGAGCGAGAATGTTGGAGGAAAAAGAGAAAGGGAAATTTTCCGGCGAAGTAAAGCAGAGGCTTCTTTGTGCAGTCGCAATAAAGTCTTCTCCAGAGAATAAATATTTACTGTGGTGTCGACAATTTTAAACTGAAAGCAGATAGATACTTGTTGCATCATAGTTTCTCTTCTGCCAATGTGCTTTCCTCGAAACAGAGAACTGTGGGGAAGCAATTATGTGTTCTGAGACGCTGCGCTGTCTTAGTAGATGAACATGAGATTAAAAGAGTATAGAATATAATTAAAATTATCGTGAGAGTATGCAAAAAATGCCAGAAATATATTTTAAAACAATATATATTCAAAATTTGATTTCGGGGAAAAAAAAGCTTTTGTTAAAAAAAATTATTATTATTGTTTACGAATTTCTAAAGTTATAACAAATCATGTACTGAATTTCTTAAAATAATTGCATGATAATTCTGTCCTTCATTTAAATTTTTCAGGATGTCTAACAAACATTACAGGATTTTTTTGTTTGAGTGCTCATCTTTAACGTTTTTATTGTAATAAAGTGTGATAGAGAACATGTTAAATCTAACTTTGTCAAAATGTGAATAAAATGCTTTAAAAATATTTCAGTCAACCTCAGTAAATAAATAGGAAAAATCATTGATCACAACAGTGTACCAGGATCTATTGATGAATGTTTTCGTAAAAGTGCTGTCGTTTTTGTTATAATGCCATTAAATCACAGAAATTAAAATATTATCTGTAACTAGACATTGGAAAATCATTCAGTTGTGAAGAAATATTTATTTTTCAATTTCACATTCAGCACAAAATCTTATTTGAATTTACTGCTGTCATTAGCATAATAATATTCAAAACAAAATCAAAAAATTTTCATTAAATTAAAACATTATTCTCATTAAAAACATTTTGATACCTATGGCAAGGTTCGCACACTCCTTGGAATTTCCAATGACACTGGCACCACTATTAAATATAAGAAAAATTACATTTAATTTTTCAATCACAACATTCGTAATCCCCACCTTCATTCACAGGCTTTAGGATATTTTTCTGCAGTGAAACACTTAGAAAATATTCTTAAAATTCAGTGTAAGAACTGTGCGAATCCTGACCTAAGAAAATTTCTTAAATTCTAAATACTTGCGTTATTTTCGTCCTATGGTTAAAAATAACCGTACATGTTCATTCCATTATAAAATAAGATGCGCATAGAAAGAAACTCCAGCAACGAATGAATAAATGTATGCATTGAAATGCATATTTCCAGGAGCGAAAGAGTTTGGAAGAAAATGGAAGGGTAAAATTCTCTAGCAAAAAGTAACAATTTCCTTGCTGCAATCGCAATAAAATCACTTTTGTCTTCTCCAGGGAATAAACATTTACCGCGATGTTGGCTGCTTTAAACTCTATACAGAGGCTTTTTGCAACATAGTTTCTATTCTACCAGTGCAAATTCCTTGGGGAAAAAAAAGAAACGTTGATGTGCCTAAAAAAAATTTGTGTTTTAAGGAAGTGCATTACAGAATATTTTCATTTGAACTTTTATCATTAACGTTTTCATTGTTATACTGTGAAGTGTGGCTGCAAATATGGTAAAGCTAACTTTGTTAAAAACCGAATAAAGCGACTTAAAAATTTCCTAGGTAAACTTCAGCAAATAAGTAAGAAAAATCATTGACCAAAACAGAATGTCAGGATTTATTAGTAAATATTTTTTTAGAAGTGATTATCGTTATTATTAACAGTGCTGCTGAATCGTATAAAATAAAATGCTTTAAATAAGTAGATATTTGAAAAACACAGGGTTCGTGCGTTTCAAAGATTTTCAAAAACTTTAGAATCTATCTTCAGATACAGAGACCAGTAACTTTACGAAATTTCTAATACTAAAACATCTAAAATCCATTGAATCTGTTAATAAGTAAGAACCCCGAAATTATTAAAAATTAATTAACATTAATTAGTAAATAACATTAATTAGTAGCAACATTAATTAATACTAACATTAACAAGTAAAAAATATATGTTTCTAAATTACACATTCATTATAAAATCTTGGCTGAATTTAGAGCTATTATTAGCATAATAATATTAAAAACAAAATAAGAATTTTTCATTGAATTCAAACATCACTCACTTTAACAATATCTTGATTCCTATGATAATTTTATTAAATACTAGTGGTATTTTCCTTCTACGGTACAAAGACCCGCACAAGTTTATTTTATTATAAAATCAGATGCGCATAGAAAGAAACTTCTTCAATATATGAATAAATGTATGCAGGCAAATGCACATTTCCAGGAACGAGAGAGTTTGGAAGAAAATGTAAAAGTAAAATTTTCAAGCAGAAAAGGAGAATTTTCTTGCTGCAGTCGCAGTAAAATCCTTTTTGTCTTCTCCAGGGAATAAACCTTGACTATGATGTTGGCTGCTTTAAATTGTGCATAGAGACTTGTTGCATCATAGTTTCAGTGTTCTGTCAGTGTAAATTCCTTGAAAAAGAGAAACTTTGGTGAGCCGAAAAGATTTTTGTGTTCTAAGGAAATGCTTTTAGTTGTTGATAAACGAAAATTTTAAACAGTACAGAGACTGATTTTAAATATCGGAGTGTATTCAAAAAATGTAAAAAATATATTTTAAAATAATATTGATTAAAATAAGTGTTTTAGAAATAACATTCATTGTCCTCTTTTTTTTTTAATCGTTTATGATTTTGTAAAGTTATCGCAAGTGTTGTACCGGATTTATTTTTTTAAAGAGTGATAACTTTGTCCTTTCACTTAAAATTCTCATGTTGTTTAAAAAACACAACGAAATATTTTTGTTTGGACATTTCTCTTTAAAATTTCGATTGTAATAGCATAAAGTATGATTGCGAATATTATAAATCTAAATTTCTCAAAATGTGGATAAAGAAACTTAAAACTATTCCAGATTAATTTCAACAAATAAATAAGAAAAATCATTAATCAAGATATTGTACCAGAATTTGTTGATAAATACTTTCTTGGAAATGATAATCTCTAAATTTAAATTTTACATATAAGAACATATTTGAAAAACATTTAATAGTATATAATTAACATTAATTAGTGAATAGAATTAATTAGTAACAACATTAATTAGTGTTAACATTAATTAGTACCAAATATTATTAGTAAAAACTATCTATTCTAAATTACACGTTTAATATAACATCTTGTATGAACTTACCGCTATCATTAGCATAATAACATTAAAAACAAAGTAAGAACTTTTCATTAAATTCAAATATCAGTCTCTTCAAATGCATCTTTGTACTTATGGCAATTTCTTAAATCCAAAATAACTGGGGTATTTTCCTTCCATGGTACAAACAACTGCACACATTTATTCAATTATAAAATTTGAAGCGCATAGAAAGAAAGTCCTACAATGTATGGAAAAATGTATGCATGGAAATGCATATTTCCAGGAGCGAGTGAGTCTGGAAGGAAATGGAAAAGTAAAATTCTTTAGCAGAAAGTATAATTTTCTTGCTGTAGTCGCCATAAAATCCCTTTTGTCTTCTCCAGGGAATAAACCTTTACTATGATTTTGGCTGCTTCAAACTGCTCACGGAGACTTGTTGCATCATAGTTTCAGTGCTCTTCCAGTAGAAATTCCTTGAAAAAGAGAAACGTTGGTATGCCGAAAAGATTTTTGTGTTCTAAGGAAGCGCTTTTAGATGTTGATAAACGAAAATTTTAAATAGTACAGAAACTGACTTTGAAAATCGGAGGATATACACAAAAAACTTAATTTTTTAAAAAATAATATTAATTAAAATAAGTACTTTAGAAATAACTTTTATTCACCTCTTTATTTAATCGTTTATGACTTTGTAATGTTATCGTAAGTCTTCTACCGGATTTCTTAAATGACTGATAATTTTGTTGTTTCATTTAAAATTTTTAAACAAAAATTACAGGGTTCTTTTGCTTGAGTTTCTTTAACATTTTGATTGTAATACTGTAATGTGTAATTTGAATATGGTAAATCTAAGCTTATCAAAATGTGGATAAAGGAATTTAAAACTATTCCAGGTTAAATAATAAGAAAATTCAGCAAATAAATAAGAAAATTCATTGACCAAAATGGTGTATCAGGATTTGTTGATAAATATTTTCTTAGAAGTGATCATATGCATTATTTACAGTGCTGCTGAATCGCAGAAATTAAAATTGTACCTTTATGTACATGTTTGAAAAACATTTATTAGTAATTAACATTATTAGTAAAAAATATCTACTTCTAAACTACACATTTAAAACAAAATCATGGCTAAATTTACAGACAGCATAATAACATTAAAAATAAAATAAGAATGTTTCATTAAATTAAAACATCATTCTCTTTATAACAATATCTTGATAACTATGGCAATTTCTTAAATCCTAATTACCCGTGATATTTTCCTTCTATGGTAAAAACAACCGCCTTATTTATTCCATTATGAAAGCAGATGTGCATGGAAACAAGCTCCGGCAATGTATGAATAAATGTATACATATGAATGCTTATTTCCAGGTGCGAGAGAGTTTAGAATAAAATGAAAAGTAACATTCTCCAGCAGAAAAGCAGAATTTTCTTGCTGCAGTCGCAGTAAAATCATCTTTACCTTCTCCTGAGAATAAATATTTACCGGGACGTCGGCTGTTTTAAACTGTGCGCATGGACTTGTTGAATCACAGTTTCTCTCCTACCAGTGCAATTATGTAAAGAAGAGAAAGGTTACTATTTTGAGAAGCATTTCTGAACTCTAAGAAGTTGTTTTAGTTGATGAACTAAAAATTTTAAAAGAGTTCAATACCCGATAAAAAATATCATAAGAGTACACATAAAATGCATTTTTTAACCTCTCTGATCCTTTAAAAAATTAAAAAATGACAAAAATTACTTTTAGGTTTAAGTAACAATTGACAGATAAAAAACGAGATTTATATTTAATTAATGTGCCATTTTCTATCTATTAAATGCAGCTATTTTGCGTGATATTAACATTACAATAGGTTATGGATAAATGTTTGACGACTTTTACAGCATTTAATATGGCAACTTTCCAGCATTTGTTTAAAATGTAAATTATTGGTTTTCCCAGATAAACCTTATTTTTAAATTCGATGAATAAAGCACGTGTTTGAAATAAAAGTCACAATAACTTTCTATGAAATTTTGCAGGTTCTTTGCTTTTGTTTTAGTACTAATTGTTGAAACAAAAATCTATATTGTAATGCAGGAAATGTTCATGAGTAACGTGGACACCACATTAACGGCAGCTGTCTATAAAATTATCATTGAGAGGAGCAAAATATTATTTAAATTAAACTCTTATATGTCTGTTAATACCGTAAATATTTGTATCAGTTTATTCTGCAATCAAACTTAACTGTATATTTAATCGTAGCTGTTTTTACTTTAAAAAAATATAAATAAAATAAAATAGTAAAAATAATATTTGGGGGAAAATCTAAGCTCAGAATTGCACAAAGAGGTAACAGTAATTGTCCTTCTTTTCTATCTTTTAATTACATTTATAAAAAAAATATATCCCCAAAGTCATATTTAACCTTTAGATTACCAATCCGGATTAATAATGGACTCGAAATCAATATTTATCCATATATGCCTCATGTACATAAAACCTGAAGATAATAAAAACAAGCAATATAAAACATTAATTAGTAAATAATTGCAATTAGTAACAGCATTATTAGTATTAATATTAATTAGTAATAAATATTATTAGTAAAAAATGTCTATTTCTAAACTACACATTTAATAGAAAATCTTGGCTAAATTTACCGCTATCATTAGCATATAATATTAAAAAGAAAATAAGTATTTAATAATATTTTTTAAAAAATAAGAATTTTTCATTCAATTGAAACATAATTCTCTTTATAATAACATCCTGATACCTATGGCAATTTCTTAAATCCTAAATATCTGTGGCATTTTCCTTCTATGGTAAAAACAACCGCCTTATTTATTCCATTATAAAATTATATGTACATAGAAACAAGCTCTGAAAGTCTATGAATAAATGTATGTATAGGAAAGCATATTTCCAGGAGCGAAAGAGTTTGGAAGAAAATGAAAAGTAAAATTCTGCGGCAGAAAAGCAGAATTTCCTTGCTGCAGTCGCAGGAAAAGCTCTTTTGTTTTCTCCTGAGAATAAATATTTACCGGGATGTCAGCTGCTTTAAACTGCGCACAGAGACTTGTTGCATCATAGTTTCTCTCCTACCAGTGCAATTACGCAAAGAAGAGAAAGGTTGCTAGTTAGAGAAGCATTTTTCTGCCTCTAAGAAGTTGTTTTAGTTGATAAATTATAAATTTCAAAAAGAGTACAAAACCCGATAAAAAATATCATAAGAGTGTACTTAAAATTCATTTTAACCTCTCTGATCCCCCCCTTTTTTTTTAATTTTTAATGAATTATTATTATTATTATTATTATTATTATTATTATTATTTTTTTTTTTTTTTTTTTTAAGGTTTAAATAATAATTAACCAGATCATCAAAAACGAAATTTACTTATATTTAATTAATGCGCCATTTACTGATTTCTATTGATTGCAACTATTTTGCGCAATATTAATATTAAAATAGGCTATGCAAAGAATATTCTTTTAATATATTCTTTCCAAATCTATGCAGTCTTCTTTTAGCAAGTTTTATTATATTTAAATAAACGGTCAAGAACGAGTATATTACTTGTACTTTGAGGGCTACGTACAATAAATATATGAAATATTAACTGTATTATTAAATTAAACCGTTTGTAAGAAAATAATAAAATTTTTAAAAAACTATTTAACGTAGGGTTGGGTATAGCTGTATACACTAGAAAAGTACGAATGGTCAGGGATGTAAAAATCTAGGCGCCAGTGAGCAATCTCTCACTATTGAATTTTATTCCTTATTTTTCACCGAATATTTCGTCTAAATTTTTCGTAAGAATGCTGATAAAATTTAGTCGATGAAAAATACTAAAATTTAGTGGTGAGAGACTGACATCTAATATTTTTACACCTCTGTGAACGGGTATACTATAAAAGTTCAAGGATATATAAAGCCTTAATAATATCAAATTTTGCTATTCTGTATAACTCTTTTTTTAATCTCATCCAAATCTGTTTTTTTTTTATGCTGAATTTAATTGTATGCTGGCAATAAAAGTAGTGAAAAGTAGTGCATATTTAAACTTTAGTTGGCACTTCATAAATTAAATTCACCATAGTAATAGTTTTCAAAGTTTAAAATATCCTTGTTCTAAGTTTAAACTCGGTATTGTTCTAAACACTTTTTGAAATAACGTCGTAAAGTTGCAATGCCGAATTTTTCATTCCGAGTTTTTCCAGATATATTTTTGATTAACTTTTAAAGACATGGGTGGCGTATTGCGATATTCACTTAATGCAAACTACTCTCGAATTCCATATTATTTATGTGCTTAATTCTAATTAAATTAGTCTGTTTTTAACAATTTGGCATTTATTGCTTTTATACAGAAACTGAATATTGCCTAATACAAACATATCATTAAAAATTGCTATCTAGGCTTTAAAAGCCGATGGTACATACAGTATACCGCCAATGTTATTATGTATGTCCAAACACTCCGTGTCTTTATGTGTTAATATCTCGGCTACTTACGGACGTTTTCTTTTGAAAATCACTATCAACAATGCTTTTATACATCTACTACAAAAGGTTTTTCCAGTGCTCCTCAACATCTTTGCTGAATGCCTGTAAATCGAAATTTGTGTGTAAAGGAAAAATGCGTTTTTCGAAAAAACAATGAGACATGTGGTAATCACAATAGTTTTCCTGCAAGTTTTAAACAATTGTCTACAACCACTAATTTTTCATAATTTTAACTTCAGTAGATTCGAAAATTGATGGAAGGGAGCATGTTTTTGAATTACATTTTTGACAATATATCTCTGAAAATATAATTTCTAAAATTATTTTTTTTTTGTAGTTTAGCGTTAAGAAAGCTATTACACAATATCATTATAATCATAACTATTACACAATATAATATCTATATTATAAAGGCCAAACGTATCTGTGCGTAACGCATACGTCATTTTGCGAATGGCAACACTTTCCCATGCAATTCAGTTTTGCAATTTTTGTTACTGCAATTTTTATTCATCTAAATATCGCTCATTCTCACCTTTTACATCGGCGAATACAGAAAAAAATGTACTTTTAAATGCAATTTGTTTGAAAACTGTATCTCATTTTGTTTTTGAGATATTATTTTTTTTTTTATAGTTTTTGTGCGAATTTTGTAATCGTGGCAACAGAAATGCCCCACTTTCTCTTAAAATTGAAAAAATAAAATTAAATTAAAATTTCGTATGTAAAATTTGAGAAGATGAAAATGATGACGGGTTTAGATTTCACGTGAAATGTTATGATCGTGTCAATTTGATTTTTTCCCCTTTTTTACCAAGTATAAGAGGCACAATTGATAACTTCATCTTAATAACTTATCTTTATCATGTTTTAGTTATTACATATGCGATTAAAGTTTAATTTTAATAATTTGGACAACTGATTTTCATAAAAATGGTATTTTTTAAATTTTAGCTTAAAATAATATTTTTTTAGAGTTAAACCATAGCCGACTATATACTACCAACCGAGCCATTTCGCGAAAAACCGCCGAAAAAGTGAAGCTGGATTCAGCTTCCAACCCTGAACAATTTCATTGGACCACGTGTGAGTCCACGTGACGCAAACCCTGCCCAAATTAACATTGAATAAGCTGCTTTCTGTTCTGTGCACATGTTTGCACACGTGGTCATTGTTTTGGTTGAGGATTTGCACGATTGGTCAGATTAACTTGGGCAAAGTATTAGAGTTCTCTGGCGGGAGACTTCATATATTAATCTCAAATAGACAGGCCTTTAGGTATAATGGGCCATGGTTAAACTGACCAATATGAGATGCATTTTTTACTGTAGCTAATTTCGTACGTTGTTATAAATCAATAAAATAGTTTCTTCTAAAACATTTTCTTTCGTCGAAGTTCGACGGGTTCCACCTCGTATATATAAAAAATAAAAATAAAAATTTTTTTTTTTAAAAAATTAAAAAAAAACTTTTTTATTTTGAGTAACTTAATTAGCACCAGTACATATTTACTAAATACATATATTTGTGAATGTTCAATAAATTGTAAATATATGGAATATATGAGTCCATATTCTTTATTACTTTTCCAAATTTAAACTTTCCACGTTTCATAGTTTACGAATAAAATTGCTGTGACAGCCAGACACAGGAAGGTTCATATAATGGTTCCCTAAAAATGAACATGTATTCATGTTGAGGATATCTAAGACGTCATTATCTATGTCAAAATTTTTTTAAAGAATAGGTTATTCGTAAAAGAAAGAAAAATTGAAGGAGCAACAAAATTATTAATGAAAACATCAAGAAATGCTCTAAAACAGTATAAATACAAATAAACACGTGGGACCATAATGAAATTCTGGATTAAATAAAAAATGTCAATGCTAGGTGAAATGATTGTAGTTTATTTATAAGTACATTTAGAAGACGATTAATAGTATACTATTCTTGATTTCAGACATTAATTCGTATTCTTTAACAATTAAATTTTGGTGTTCCTGCTAAAACATAAATTTGTGAAAACCGGATTTTTTTGTCTGATCAATTGCTATTCCATCTAAACAGGTTTTAATGAATTGAAACAATGTGGAAAAATAAAAAGTATGTTTCAAGGCAACAGAAATGCATAAAAATAATATTAGTAAGAACTATTCTGCTATTGGAACCTTTAAAATTAAATCCTTCTATGAGGTTATTTCACCTCATTAAAAAACATTGGATAATTAGAATATAATTATGAATATAATTAGATTATAAATATGTATTAATTAGAATATAATAAGTATGTTATATTAGAATATAATTAGATTATAAATATGTATAATTAGATCATCATACACTGTTAAAAGTTTTGCTCAAGTTTGAACCAAAATTTGGTGCTCAGTAGCTGCCATCATAAGAAGGTAAAATCGCGTACCAAAATTTGGAGTTTTCTATTTCAATCTCGATCCAACTATTTGAACAATGCTTCAGTAAGACTTTTAAATATTGGTTCAAGATTTCACAATCTTACAGTGGCAGTTATATAGCACCAAAATTTGGTTCAAACTACAACAAGATTTTCAACATTGTGTTACGTGTTGCGATCACAGTATCTATTATCTCTGGCAATAAATTAATGTAAAAAAATGTATGTTTAATTAATTATTTGCACTGTTATATTATTCTAACAAGTTAGAAAATCATGCGTTAAGTATAGATTATGAAACACTTTCCAACGCTTCCTGAAATCTTTAACAAAACTTTGTTATTTAGGGAAATAAGATGCTACTGTCCATAGCCAAATATGTTTTGAAATACTTTTGAACAGCCCTGTATTTGATACATCGGTTGATATATATATACAGGGTGTCCGAAAAGTCTGGAAAACGGTCGAATAACTCGCGAAATACATATGAGATTGAAAAACGAAAATATACGTGTTAAATATTTTTAAATAAGCTACTCAGTGATACCAAATTTGACCTTCGCAACCGATCTCCTGGGGGTCAGAGGGGGTCCAACTTTGAAATCTTAAATAATAGCCCCCATTTTTTATTGCAGATTCGGAATCTACGGACAAAAATACGTAACTTTTGTATTCGATGTTTATTTCGATTCCTCGTTTATAACAGAGTAATTGAGCATATTAAATCGATACCTATTTCGGTTTTCCCAACCAGGTTTTGCCTGATTGGCCAGAATTTTTGACGTCAAATTCCTCGTCTTTTGCAGGAATAGCGTTTCTTGAAAATCACCCGTGGCGATTATTTCGATAATGCTACGCTGTTAAAAATTTGATCAATTTGCTGTAGCGTCACTCCATAGCTTTTATAGAATATATCTTTTATGACCAATGAGAATGCTCCATAACACAGCAAAATAACCGTTTTCTATAAAAGCGGTGGAGTGACGCTACAGCAAATAATTAAAAAAACATACACCCACATCAGCCGTATTTAGAAACCATTTACTGGATAAAATAAAAAGCCAAATAGAAAACTAAATTAATATATTTCAATGAATTTTTGTAGAGAAAAACATAAAAAACCCTATATACTGTAAAAAATTTAACTCATTTGCTACAGCGTCACTCCACCACTTTTATAGAAAACGGTTACTTTACTGTGTTATGGAGCATTCTCATTTGTCATAAAAGAGATATTTTATAAAAGCTGTGGAGTGACGCTACAGCAAATGGGTCAAATGGGTCAAAATTTTAACAGTGTAGCATTATCGAAATAATCGCCACGGGTGATTTTCAAGAAACCACTATTCCTGCAAAAGACGAGGAATTTGAAGTCAAAATTCTGGCCAATCAGGCAAAACCTGGTTGGGAAAACCGAAATATGTATCGATTTAATATGCTCAATTACACTGTGATAAAAGAGGATTCGAAATAAACATCGAATACAAAAGTTACGTATTTTTGTCCGTAGAATCCGAATCTGCAATAAAAAATGGGGGCTATTATTTAAGATTTCGAAGTTGGACCCCCCTGACCCCCAGGGGGTCGGTTGCGAAAATCAAATTTGGTATCACTGAGTTGCTTATTAAAAAATATTTAACACGTATATTTTCGTTTTTCAATCTCTTATGTATTTCTCGAGTTATTCGACCGTTTTCCAGACTTTTCGGACACCCTGTATATACAATATAATGGGAAAATTTAGTTTAGCGAGAAAATGCCTAACTGGCTGAAATATCTCTTGCAGCACTTTATTCTAATAGATGGAAAATACTTCAATACTTTTGTTCAGCCCTGTAATTTATCCAGTATCTTTACTACACGCCAGAATTTTGTTAAAATTTAGTTCAAACAAACACATTCTTAAAGCTACGTAAATCACACTTCTAGAAATTATCACATATGTGTGACCATGTAGCTAATACTTTGCGTGACCCTGTATATCATTTCATCTATATTCTACAAATATTTCTTAGTAAACTGAAAGCAATTCAACGTAAAAATGCATTACTACCACCTTTAAGTTAATTACTCTCATATTCAGTAACCTTTATGAGCTCTTTTGTGTAGCCCTGTATATCAACTATAACATTTTGACACCATATAATTTGCAAACATTTTGTAAAACTTAAAAGAACATATCATAATTGAAAATCCATTTCAACCATTCATCAGCTGTCATTGATAATACACAGTATTTCGGATAAAAATATAAGGTTTGAAATATTTTGTGTGTCCCTGTAAAAGCTATCCACTTCATATTATGCGTTAAATATTAAGTCTCAGTGGCGTATATAAATTTTATGATACTTGAAATTGTTCAACATCATTAAAATGTGTCGCAAACAATTCCCTCCTTTATTATTGTGTAATGAAATTCTTTTGAGTGACCCTGTAATTGAATAATAACTATTATTTTGACAACATTTTTTTTAAGAAGACAACATTTTTTTAAATCAAGAAGAGTAATTTAAATAATCAAGTTAAATCAAGATGAATAAAAAGTTTAAAAACAACTCATTCATTATCTAATAAATTGCAGCTCTTTTCTAAGATGCCAAATCCATTTTTTAAGAGTTTACGGTGTATTAAATAATAATAAAAATATTTTATTATTATAATTTTATAATTTTAAAATTATAATAATTATTATCATAGTTATAATAAATATTATCATTTTGAATAAAATTATGCATTGCTCCTTTAATATTTTCAAATATCTTGAAACAAATGTGCCAGTTAAAAAATAATTTAAACAATTTTATATTTCCGATGAACCCCTGAATTTACATGCTTATAATAAAAAAAATAAATAAATAAATCTTGTATCGCATTTATTTTTTCCTTTCCGAAACAGAGTAACTAGATTATTTGTTAACGACAAAGTTCTGAAAAATAAAATAAATCCATTATGGCATCATATATTGGAATATTGGACCTGCAGTGTTATGAAATATAAAAAACAAAAGTGGCTGTCCCTAAACGTTATTTACTCTAAAGCATGCACATCTGTCATTTGATTTTATCACTATATATACAGAGACTAACTTCGGAGCATTTTATCTGATCGTCATTAGGTAATTCGGTGCATTTTCTATATATCGGAGAACAATATATATATACACAGGGATCGTTTGGGAGAGACATCCCCACTTTACGACCGTTGCGCGACTTGCCACACACCATCATGTTTCCATTGAATATATCCACTCATATTCTCATGATTAATGCAACGAGGCATTGCTTTCATTCCATCGCATAATTCACTAGCATGTAAAATTACATTTTTCCAACTCCTCGCTCACATGTTATTGGAAATTCGCACCTCCAAAAACGTTTGTACAAGGGGTGCCAAAGTTTTATTTAAAGCGAAAATTCTTTCGCTTCGAACTGATGCGTTATATATATTTATATGTTTTATTTTTTCATCATTTTGTGTGATGTGTTTGAGCTCGAATGCAATTTTTGTTGAGAAACGCCCAGTGAAAGACAACTTTGGATTCTTGCCAGTGGTAATGATAAATCGATACGATATACCCAATCAGATCTAAAGGGAATGCTCTGATTTTCGGGGTGAAGGTGCACGATTTGTTTCGACGGCGAGGCTCTAGATTCCTTCTGTACAGTTCCATTATCAGAAATAAATGTGCAAAAAACAGACTCTTTTATATTAAAGGACATAATAAACTGAACTTTTTTGATAGTAAAGTGGAGTAATGAATTATATAAATTGATGCAATTTCAAATCGCTTGGCTCTTTATGAGTTCGGAGAAAACGCCAATTAATTAACTGCAAAAGTTTCTGGAGCGACTTTTGAAAGTATTAAAAGTAATTTCTGTTTAATATTATTAAGCAGGTTAATGCTTATTAAATATATAATATCTCTTATTAACTTTAAGTAGAAATTTACAATAAAAATCCTGCCTAATCTTTTTTCGGAAAAATTTCAGAAATTAATGCCTTATTTTCCACATTGTAAATTGTTTTTCAAAATGTCATTGAAAATCCACCTTATCCAAATTCATCAATTTAAATTTCGTCAAGAATGGCTCTTAAACATTTGCAAATGTACGAGTATAAAATTATATATATATATATATATATATATATATATATATATATATATATATATATATATATATATATATATATATATATAACAAAACAAAAAGAAATTCCAAATCCCCAAAATACATGGAAGTCTTCATCAGGGAGGCCCCTCCATGTAGGGGTAAATAAAGAGAAGTTTCTGAAAGGATGTAGGCTCATAAGCTAAATTACATCCTTAGCCCCCAACTTCTCAGATTTCAGAAATCAAACTCAAACCTTCAAAAATATTATAAATATATACACAAAAATTTTTTAAAAATACCAAAGGACAAGACCAAAAATTACACAAACAAAAAAAATTACACAAACAAAAAAGGAAAATTACCTACAAAACTAAATATATAAAATATAAAATTGTAAAATACAAACCCCCAGGAATACAAAACCCTCTTCAGCTAGTGGGGCCATTCACTAGCGCTTCAATCTCGCCCTAAATTGAAATCAAGTATCCGTAAGTAAAGAAACACTGAGACTCAGAAACTTTCAGTTAACATATAAGATGGATAACAGTTAACCATTAAAATCTTTTTTAAACCACTCATAGCCAATTCTAGATCTGTTTTGTTGTTGCAAATCCTGCGGATCCTATTAACTTGTGAATACATAATATTTTTTAAAACTTTATTGCTAATACATGAAAACCAGTAAGTGAGGCTATTAACTTCAAAATTAAAATCTTTCCTTTTATCATAAAGTCCAATCAACCATTTTTCCTTGTTTTTCTTAATTTTAAGATCTAAGAAAGTAATTTGTTCACCATCATCGGTTCGGTTCAGGACGAGCTCTTTAGGGTAAATGTTAAGGCTTATTTCCTCAAAATTATTGCAGTTAAATACTATAAGATCGTCTACATATCTAAAGAAGGAAATATTATTGAAATTTTTTTCGTAAAAATATAAAAATAGATTAGAGAACGCACTTGAAAAACTTGTTCCCATTGGCACCCCCTTATTTTGTTTAAAATAATTAATTCCATTAAATAAAACATTTTCAAATAGGCAAAACTTAATTAAATCAATCCAAAACTTCTTATCTACTTTTAAAACATATTCAAATTCAACATAAATATTTTCAAATACCCCCACAATCAAATTGTGAGGAATGCTGCCAAACAGATTCTCAAAATCAAAAGTGTTTACAGAAGTAATTTTCCATGAGTTATCATTCAAAAAATCTAAAACTTTAAGGTTATTGCCAATGATTGTATTGCAGTCAAAAGTTTCTATTTCCTTTAAAATTAAATTCAGCAAACCAAACAAAATTTTACCCGCTTTGCAATTATAACTATTAGTACCACAGGTAACGAAGCGAAATTTTACTGGTTTCTTATGAAATTTAACAGTCGCAAAAAGGTAAGGAAATACAAAGTAATTCCTACTAATTCCAAATTTTTTATCAAAATCCAAAATACGTTTTTTTATTTTAGAGGGGTTTTCAGTTAACGTTTTATAAGATTCATTACAGGTATATTCCTTCAAAAGAAGATTCCTATAGAAAACTTTACAAATTAAGGCAAAGTTACTACTTGCTTTATCAACAGTAGCAATAACAAACTGTTCTTTTAATTTAGCTATACTGGTTTTTAAATCGAAATTATAATGAAATTTTTTAGAACTACCCTTATTATAATAGTCTCTAAAAAACAAAAAATCTTTTTTAAATAATACCATAAACTTTAATTTCCATTCTCTAAAATCCTCAAAAGGCCAACTATATTTATATGAAACTTTTAAAATAAAGGCATCCAAATCCTTTTCCATAAATTCTATAATTTTAAGATTACTATAATTAAAGTTTAATCTAAATCCAGAACCCAAACCCATAATATTCCTTAACTGAACATCTTTTACAATATTTAAATCTCCTGAAACAATATGTCCGAAATCTGGATTAATATAATCTTTATAGCAGTCTAAATCACAGTAACAATCATCCCCTTTAATTAAATCAAGATTCTTACTATAATCATTATAGTTACAAATAAGATTTTTTAATGTCCTGTCATAACTATAAGTAATTCTAATTTTAAAGCTATTTTTAAGAGGGAAAAGGCTATTACAATCTTTCAGAATATTCTTAAATTTAATAGAATCAAAAATCTTATCTCTAAAACACAAAACAAAATTTTCAAGAGTTTCTTCACTTATAGATTTTATTTTATTTAAATCACTGAAACCAGTTTTATATTTAAATAAATCAATAACAATATCCTTTATATACTGATTTTTAAATTTATAACTATCAAACTTACTCCTCAAAAACCATTTAATAACTTTATTTTTTAATCTAAAAATTTTATTTTTTATTTCATTAATATCATAAAAATTAACATAATCTTTATTTACAGAATCAATAGTATCAAAAATATCTGCTTTAAATTTACTTTTTCCTTTTCCTCTACTCCCTCTCTTGTTAAATGTAAAAAATGAATCCTTTAATCTAAATTTACTGAAACCGCAAAAATTACCCCTATTAACAACATTAATACCATTAAATTCTGAATTCAGGCCATATGGATAAATTGTTTTAAGTCTGTACATAAACATATTTTCAACTTTTAATCTATCTTCCTTATTGGGAACTATATCCAAAATATAAATGCTAATACTTTTAAATTCATGTTTTTGAAAGTGCTCAATCTCAATATCGTTACAATTTTTGTTATTTTTCTTTCTTATATCATTTCTATGCCCAGTAATCCTAATATTTAAACTACCAGAAGTCTGTCCAATATAACCAAATTTACAGATTCCACATTCTAAAAAATAAACAACATTATTAGTTTTACAAAAACTATCTTGATCATTTTCAATCTGTTCTTTGCCAGCATAAGGACAAGTAAGACATCGTTTATCACTACAAATACTAAATTTTTTTAAAGATTTTCTAAATTTTAGATCAACTAAAAACATTTGGTACGGTAGCTTTTTTACCGGGGAATCTCTTTATTTACCCCTACATGGAGGGGCCTCCCTGATGAAGACTTCCATGTATTTTGGGGATTTGGAATTTCTTTTTGTTTTGTTATATACATTTTTTACATTTCCTTTTGTAGCATTTTGCGCATTGGTCTGTAAAAAACTGTTTATTTGTTTCTTCATTTTTTAAAAATTAATTGAATGGTTTTAATAAAATTGTGTATATATATATATATATATATATATATAGAACCATTAGATAATACTACAAATCAACATCAATTTCTGGATATATATAGAGAGAGGGGGCGAGAGAGATAAAAAGAGCGAGAGAGAGGGGAGGCGAGAGATAAAAAGAGCGAGAGGGACAGGAAAGAGCGAGAGAAAAAGATGTTTAAATCGGAGTATTTGTTAATTTTTATTCGAATTCGTTAGCTAGTTTTTAATTTAAAAGTATTCTACATATGAGTTACTTGCCATCTTAAATTAGAGGTTTTGTCAAATATTGCGGAAAGAATTTGTTTGTTGCATTTTGATTTCAAATACATTATTTTATTACACATTTCTGGTTTCAAATGTTGATATTGTGTTCATTTTTAGAATTTAACTAATTTGTTTATACATTTGTGATTTACAAATTATCGTCGATTTTAAGCGTATAAATTATAAATTGAGTTTTAAGACAAGATACAAAAATTATTCAATATGTGAATTATCTTTTGCTATCTAAGCATAGAACGAACATTGTGAAAAATGTCCAAGCCGGGGATAGAACCCGAAATCCTTGGAATAGCTCTCCAAGTGTTCTACCATTTAAACTGCGAGAACCATCCCTAGCTTGGCATTTCTCACTCCTATATGTTGGTAAGGCTGCACTGCAGCACAAGATAGAATATAAACATTATTTATTTTAAATGAAACATTATTTATTTTAAATTTAGTCATACATATACGAACAAAAAAGTCTTGAATTATAGCATGTTGTATTTTCTACTTTCTGTGTACTATTTTAAAAAGGATGTTTCTTTTTTTCTCAGTCCTCAAAATATTTCAAAATCTATGCTTAATTTAATATTTTATGTGTTAAAATTTAACGAAGTGTAAATGAGATTTAAAAATTTCATATGAAATAAAATTACTATACATTATATTACGAAATATCTTGAGACCTAAGAAAAACAGAGGCATCGTTTAAGAAACGCACACATAAAATAGTAATTTAAAATATTAATTTTCAAGGAGATATTTTAAATATCAAAGTCGAAGAAGTTTAAAGTAAAACTCAAAAACGAATGGGCAGAATTTTTGATCCGCCAACGCCAATTTCTAGCAAGCAATTTCTGTTAAAATATTTATAGGCAAATATATGTTTTCGAATATTATTTTTCAAAACATATAAATTATGAAATTAATATTCGAAAAAGATATGCCTATGATTATATGTTATGCGATGCTCTGTTAAAAATTCAAAAGTTTAGACATAAATGTATACATATATATAACCTCAAAAAAAAAAAAAAAAGTCTTATTTAGTTTTAACAATTTTTAAAGCGACTGGGACAAATGTAGAATCAATGGGTTGTTTTTTTTTTGTCTTTTACTTTAATTGTTATTCTGCAGATTCGAAAAAATATTTACTTTTAATAATAATGATTTTTTAAATAGAAGTTACATCCATTTTTTTAATTAAAATGATTTTAGTTCTTTAAAAAATTAATATTTGTTAAAATGCTGAAACAAAATTAAAATTTGGATATTTTATGTTCATTTAAATGTAAAAACATTGAAATTCTACAAAAAATATTTTGAATTGTAACGTTTTGAAATCACTCCTTTAAAAAAAAAAAAATTAAATATTTTTGTTAAAAATTAAGAGTCGTTTTATCATGTGATTTTGTTTATAAATAACATGGTTAAACATCTCAAAAGAATTAAAAATTTTAACTCAGTAAATAAAAAATATTTTAAAATATGTCGCGGACCCCCTTAAGTAAATAATTTTTTGAAGTTGAAAGAAATTTCAAAAATTCAAAACGCAAACCTTCAACGCAAATACCTAGTAATATTACGCAACAATTCATTAAAATTTTTAATAGATTATTTAAAAAAACATGTATCATTATTAACCGCATAAACTTCTTGTAAAATCCAATGTAACAGAATAATACAGAAAACTCGAGCATAGATAAAAAATGTAAATACTGATATTATCTTACAAGTTCCGGTGTGACTTTTGTTCTTCGATCAATAACTTTCTCGTTAATCATTTTTCTCTTTTGACTGATTCTTATAGCGTCTTTTTGAACATTCAACAAGAACACAATAGAAAAAAAAAAATCCAAAGAAGTTTTTGTTGTTGTTTAAGCATGGTTATGAATGTGTATTCTGTCGCTCTCAGATGCATATCGCCTTAGGGATCTGATAAATTAATTATATATGGACTAATAACAGGCGATTGAATATTAAAATACATATATGTGGATAAAACGTGGTTTGAAATTATTTCTCCCTGTATACACATGTGTGTGTGTGTATGTGTTTTAGTGATCGGGTAATTACTGTTTTGAATCTCCATGATATCACCGTTAAATGCATGAAAATAGCATTTCAATTACGGAAAAAAGGGGACTAGTACCTGGATAGTATGTGCTTAATATTTTTTCAGAGAGTGAATATTTAAAATTAAGTATATGCACATATACACAACATGCAAGTAAATAATAAACAGTAGCAAGAATGAAAAAAAATCATGCATCAGGCATGGATTATGAAAAACTTTCCAACACATTGAAAATAAAATACGTATAAAATATGTATGATAATCACTTATAATGAAGCAAACTGAGATAGAAAATGCTATAAAAGTGATAAAATGATATGATACATTATATAGTGATAATATATTCAGGATCCGGTAACAAAAATTCACCGTTTAAAAGTTGAAATATTATATCTAATTTAATCATTTGGAAATTGAGAAACATTTTATATCACATGTAATTTTAACCATGATTCGCGCCACAAACTTTTAATTAAATTTTAATTTTATGACTTTGATGTAAAATAAGTTGGACAATTGTTTTTTCATATTTTGAATGCTATTTCTTTCGTAAATTCCGATGTGAGTTCTGTATTACAGAAAAACAATTACGTGATTTTGAGTGGGTTAAGTAGTTTCACATGAAGCTTATTTATATAGCAGATATAAAAGAAATACAAGGATCATTTAGTTATTAATAAAAAAACTAAGAAAAAGAGTAAAATACATAAGTAGTCAGAAAAATTATAGAGAATTTTAAACATAGAAAAGGAGGAAACGGGAGTAAATTTTTCATTAAATGTTCATATAATTATATTAATTTTGATTGGTAACTTTTTTTAAAATTCTACAAAAAAAAAAAAAAAAAAATACTTTATTTTTAAATTTTCAATGTATTTATTTTTAGTCTGCAACATAATTTTTCCATGACAAATAAGAAAGAAAGAAAACGCAATGGGTAAATTACAAATTTACCCATTGTGGTACATTGGGCCCCATTACCCATTGTGGTTGGGTACAAATATACCCAATGTGGGGGGGGGGGGGGGTACGCCCCACATTGGGAACCACTATTTTACACAGTATATATAGGTACGTAATATCAACAAATGTGAGATAGACTTCGAGTATATAATTAGAAATATTAATAAGGAGTTATCATATTTAAATTTCATCTGTATTAAAACACATTGAATGTAAGTGATATAATTATAATTCATAGATGAATCCATGATTAAGTTTAATCTCTTATTGTTTGTTAGAGTTCTTTCATTTTGTTTATTATTCTTTAATGTCTCTCTCGTTCGTCATCTTTTTAACCGACTTCCAAAAAGGAGAGGAGGTTATCAATTCGACGCGTAAGTATTTTTTTTTTTTTTATGTATGTGTTACAGGCCAAACCCGATTTTAGGCCAAACTAGTTTATCCTAACGCCCATCGGATAGACTAGTTTTTCCTAGGCCAAACCGGTCTATCCTAACGCCCATCGGATAAACTAGTTTTTCCTAGGCCAAACCGGTCTATCCTAACGCCCATCGGATAAACTAGTTTGTCCTAGGCCAAACCGGTCTATCCTAACGCCCATCGGACAAACTAGTTTTTCCTAGGCCAAACTAGTTTGGCCTAACTCTTATAGGATAAACTAGTTTAGCCTGCTGTTTATTGGTCTGAACTAGTTTCTCCTAGGCTGATCTAGTTCATCCTAGGCCAATTCAATTTGGCGTGATTTTATTGAATTCAATGACCGCCACAGCGCCAACATTCTAGTTTGTCCTAGGCTGATCTAGTTTATCCTAGGCCAATTTAATTTTACGTGTTTTTAGCTTGCAGGCGTCAAAGCCTGAGAAATAAAGGGCTCGCAGGTTCTGTATGTATGAATGTACGTATGTATGTACGAATGTACGTACGTATGTACGTGCATATGTACATAACGCGATAACTCGTGATAGAAATATCCGATTTGTTTCAAATTTTGGATGTACGTTCATTGATATAAGGTACTTTTCTGATTAATTTTGGGAATTTATTGGATAAGAATAAAGGGAAGCGAACGGAAGGCTAATCCCCCACCGTTAAATTAGAGAAATGGATTTTTCATCCAGAATTATCAGTTTTCATTTAAAATTTTAGATATAGGATCAAACATACAAGGCGCCTCCATGATTAGTTGTAGATATTTATTGTTTAAGTGTAAAAAAAGGCAATGTATGTTACCCCCCCCCCCCCCCCATAATTTAGATAAATGGTTTTTGACGCAGAATTTACGGATATGCTTCACATTTGTATATAGGTTCTTTCTGATAAGGCGATTCCCTGAATACTTTTGGGGGTTTAATGGTTAAGTATGAAGGGAAAAATGAACGATTATCCTCTTACATAGAAAAAACTAGTTTATCCTGTGGGCATTTAGATAAACAAGTTTGGTGTTGAAAAAACTAGTTTATCCAATTGGCATAAGGATAAAATAGTTTGGCCGAGGCTAATCTAATTTAGGCCGAAAACGGATTTGGCCAGTAAAAAACATATCTTTCACTAGAAAAAGTATAAATGTGTGTCAAGAGTCATTGCTTATGACACCAATACAGAAATTTAACATGTTCACCTTAGAGACATGATGCATTGGACATGGTGTTTGCTTATTCAAGCAAAATATTATTATCTACTTTAATATTATTTACTTTTGTACAGGCAGAGCTCTGTCTGTACAAAAATCAATGAAAAAAGACTCAGTTTGGCTCGATCTGGCCCTACTCAATTTCTGCAAAAAATGCAGGTTTTACTTTATATACAAATAAGATTCCTTTAAAAAATACTGCTTATATACTTATTGGATAAATTTACAATCTATTTTTAAATTATGATGTGTTCACAGAATGGAAAATACACAATGTACTAATGATTATCTAGATTCTTAGAGTTTCAATATTCAAATACGGATTCATTAAATAATCAATGTAGTTGAGAACAAAAGAAAAAAAATATGAGAGTTATAAACATCATAACTTTTGAATCCGTTCAGTAAAAAGTAGACTTGTGAATATATTTCTCAGTCATTCCTTAAGGCTTTTCTAAAATCCTAAAGAGCTACATCCTAACACATTTATGAACTACTTCCTTTTCGAAAATGCATAGGGTTAACAGATTCAGATAATATGTAATCGAATGGCGTAAACCATTTTCTCATAAAAGCGATGTATCTTTGAGAAAATAATAAAGCTACGTTTTGAATCGAATTTCCGGTTACGACTTCACGAAAAAAAAATTTGACGCCGTGACAAGAATAGCTTATATGTCGACAGGTAATTAATTTCTCAAAAATGGAAAACGCTGTTCGATTCCAAATTAAGTTCAGCTTCAATCTGGCTCGAATATGCAATCATAATAATAATAACAATAATAAATGAAAGTCAAATCTCAGTTGGCACGAGCGTGCAAAAAAAAAAAGCAAACACCATGTCCAATGCATCATGTCTCTAAGGTGAACATGTTAAATTTCTGTATTGGTGTTATAAGCAATGACTCTTGACATACATTTATACTTTTTCTAGTGAAAGATATGTTTTTTACTGGCCAAACACGTTTTCGAGCTAAATTAGATTAGCCTCGGCCAAACTATTTTATCCTTATGCCAAATGGATAAAGTAGCTTTTTCTACACCAAACTTGTTTATCTAAATGCCCATAGGATAAACTAGTTTTTTCTATGTAAGAGATGTAATCGTTCATTTTTCCCTTCATACTTAACCATTAAACCCCCAAAACTATTCAGGGAATCGCCTTATCAGAAAGAACCTATATACAAATAATATGAAGCAAATCCGTAAATTCTGCGTCAAAAAACCATTTATCTAAATTATGGAGGGGGGAGGGGGGTTAACCTACATTTCCTTTTTTACACTTAAACAATAAACATCCACAACTAATCATGGAGGCGCCTTGTCTGAATGATCCTATATCTAAAATTTTAAATGAAAACTGATAATTCTGCATGAAAAATCCATTTCTCTGTATTAACAATGGGGTATTAGCCTCCCGTTCACCCCCTCTTAATCTTATCCAATGAATTCCCAAAACTAATCAGAAAAGTACCTTATATCAATGAACATGCATCCAAAATTTGAAGCAAATCGGATATTTCTATCACGAGTTATCGCATTACGTACATATGCACGTACATACGTACGTACATTCGTACATACATACGTACTTCATACATACAGAACTTGCGAGCCCATTATTTCTCAGGCTTTGACGCCTGCGATCTAAAAACACGTAAAATTAAATTGGCCTAGGATAAACTAGATCAGCCTAGGAAAAACTAGAATGTTGGCGCTGTGGCGGTCATTGAATTCAATAAAATCACGCCAAATGGAATTGGCCTAGGATGAACTAGATCGGCCTAGGAGAAACTAGTTCAGACCAATAAACAGCAGGCTAAACTAGTTTATCCTATAAGAGTTAGGCCAAACTAGTTTGGCCTAGGAAAAACTAGTTTGTCCGATGGACGTTAGGATAGACCGGTTTGGCCTAGGACAAACTAGTTTATCCGATGGGCGTTAGGATAGATCGGTTTGGCCTAGGAAAAACTAGTTTATCCGATGGGCGTTAGGATAGACCGGTTTGGCCTAGGAAAAACTAGTCTATCCGATGGGCGTTAGGATGAACTAGTTTGGCCTAGGCCAATCTAGTTTGGCCTAAAATCGGGTTTGGCCTGTAACATATGTTCATCGTTTACTATTCAACCAATTTCTGTTATTTTTGTGTTAAATGAAGACGATGCTCTCGAATTGGTACCACTTCCGTTTCATAGAAATTGGTTCAGTACTTTTTTAATAATTAGGCAAAAACTAATAAAATTAGTGATTTTTCGTTAATTAAAAGTGTTGAATACGTTCGCTGAACGCAGTGTAGACGGCATGGCTGAGCGGTCTAAGGCGTCCGATTGAAGTTCTGTTTCTCGAAAGAGAGCGTGGGTTCGAACCCCACTCCTGACATAATTTACATCCGTGTAAAATTTACAATAATTTTTCCGTATTACAATTTTTATTATTAACCGGCTTCAGAAAAGGAAGAGGAAGTTGTCAATTCGACGCGTATGTATTTTTTTAACCGACTTCCAAAACGGAGAAGAAGTTATCAATTCAACGCCTATGTATATATTTTTTATGTATGTTCACTGATTACTCCGAAACTATTTAACAGATTTTTGCTGTTTTTGTTTTAAATGAAAGACGATGCTCTCGAATTGGTACCACTTCGTTTTATCGAAATTGGTTCAGTACTCCTTTAGTAATTAGGCAAAAACTAATAAAATTAGTGATTTTTCGCTAATTAAAAGCGTTGAATACGTTCGTGGAATGGAGTGTAGACAGCATGGCCGAGCGGTCTAAGGCGTTATGTTGAAGCTCGGTTTCTCGAAAGAGAGCGTGCACTGTTAAAAGTGAAGGTGACAAACCGGTGCCATTTGGGACCCGAAGGTGAAAAGGCCCTAGGGTCCATTGGAACCCTAGGGTGCCATAGGGGCTTGGATATATGGTTGCAGTGCCGACAGGTATCTTACTGGGTGATTTTAGCTAAATAAGGTGCCATGCACTTCGTATTGGCAGCAATGTGGTACTTCATCGGGTGACTGGAACCATGCGCATGCGCTGTGACGTGTGTCTTTCTGTTTTCTGTGACGGCAAGTAAAATCTATGGCTATGAGTGAATGAAGGTGAGCTCGATGGCCGAGCGGTTGGAACGCTGAGCTTGTAATCAGACGTTGTGAGTTCGAGCCCTTCGACGGCCAATAATCGGTTTGTATATTTTTAAATTTTTTTATTATTGGACTCTCTGGATTAAGGGTGCCATCTTTTCACCCTAATTAAAGGTGCCATTCTGGCTCCTTTAGGGGTGTCACCAGAGAGACAAGCCTTTCACCTCTAAAAGGTGCAATGTGTCACCATTAGTTTTAACAGTATGGGTTCGAACCCCACTTCCGACATAATTTACATCCAGGTAAAATTTACAATTTTTTTTCCGTATTACAATTTTTATTATTAATAGGCTTCAGAAAAGGAAGAGGAAGTTATCAATTCGACGCGTATGTATTTTTTTTCTATGTTTGTTCACCGATTACTCTGAAACTATCCAACCGATTAATTTGGTTTTTGTGTTAAATAAAAGAGGCTACTCTCGAATTGGTACCACTTCCATTTCATTGAAATTGGTTCAGTACTTTTTTAGTAATTAGGCAAATTTTAATAAAATTGGTGATTTTTCGCAAATTAAAAATAACATGGACTAGGAATAAGCTCGCCGATTGGAGCGCAATCAGGATGACCCAGCGATTTAAGGAGCCAGATTTAAGCTCTGGTGCTGGAAAGAGAGCATGCGTTCGAACTCCACTCCTGACAAAATTTACATCCATGGATAATTTACAACATTTTTTTCCGTATTATAATTTTTATTTACTGACTTCAAAAAATCGTTAACTTTTAACTAAAATTATAGAAAGAAAGGTAGAAAAATAAACTTTTTTACCAAAAATTGAACCGACTTCAAAAACTACTACAAAGTGAAAAATAATTTTTTTTTACATAATAGTAATAAGAAATTAAATTAAGAGCATAGTATTTACCATGCGTATTACTATATATATGTACATTAATTTGATTTTTTGGAGTCGGTGCCAGCCAAGCCAATTTCAAAAATTAAATTAAGTATCCAATGCAAATCCTAAAAGAATAAAGGCTTGGCTGGCACCTAATCCAAAAAATCAAATTAATGTACATAAATATAATAATACGCATGGTAAATACTATGCTCTTAATTTAATTTCTTATTACTATTATGTAAAAAAATTATTTTTTACTTTGTAGTAGTTTTTGAAGTCGGTTCAATTTTTGGTAGAAAAGTTTATTTATCTATTTATATCTTTCTTTGTCTATTTGCATGTTTACATATGCATAAGAGATTATCATACTATAAGCTTTTTATTATGTATTTCTGAATGATACTTAAAAGGATTTAAAGCAATTTTAAGCATTTTGTATTCTTAGGCAAGTTAAATAAGAAATGTATTTAAGTTCTAATTCTGCTTTTTATGTACGTGCATTTGTTTAATTACAAAATTGTAATACGTATATTGTGATGTCGTCAATCACAACTTGTCGAGAATAATAAGGAATATTCATCTTGCTTGAAAAAAGACATTTAAATGTTTAACATTTAATGTTCTTTATTAGAACTAAACAAAACTTAATAAATTTAATTTAATAAATGATTGAAAATGGCAGACAAAAGTGTAACACAGGGGCACAACCCAGGATACAGATAAAAAAAATAAAAAAAGTTTCGGAATCATTACTGAACTAGTTACTCTCTCAAATCCTCATATCTTAAACTGTTCTTTTCATCTCCCAATCTAGAAAAATAGTTCCTTTTTAACCAGAGTTCATTCATTAAGATCTGAGGGGCGGTGCACCTTCAGCTACTGGCTAGCTTTCCCAACTAGCATATATTATTGGTACATCGTTGGCAATTTTGGAAATTGCTCGCAAATCACTGAATTTGGAATGGAAGGATTAGGAAATGGTTGGGAAAAGATAAGTACAGTGACCCCTCATAATTTGAAACGTATCTGATCAGGATTCTAAACAATTAACAGTTGGACCAACATGGGTCTTGGTTGACAAATGATTTCTTGCATACTGCAAGACGGACATTTCTTATTACGTGTCAAATAAAGACAGCAATTAGCCAATGTAGGCTCATCCGTTTTGTTCTACCATGCGATATATCAGCACTTTTACATGGTATGACTGTCCAAATCAGTTTCAATACTGGGATGAAGATATGCCAGCTGATCGTCAAAATTGAGAGATTCACTACACCGTTAATAAACTTTTTGTGTTGGATAGTAAGACGAAAAAACATTGTGCAGTTCACCAAGTTCCAGTCTACAATGTAGTAATGCACTGAATAACAGTGTCAGAAACTCTGTAACAATACAATTTAACTTTTCATAAAGTATTTATCAATCAATTAACAAAGAATTGAGATTAACACTATCCAAATTTCTGTAAATACATGCATATAAATATTGTTTAATTTTCCCAAATTCATTTATAATTTGTATATTCACTTTTGTTGATGATAATTTCTATTGATTTATAAGAGGTTATTTGTATATAAGGGTACATATTATATAAGGATTTATTTGTGTATAGATAATAATTATAATAATAGAACTTGTTCGCAATTAATATAACTATTAAATCAGAAAAATAGAATCGATATATATATATAAACTACTTCGCTTCTTTGCAAAATAGATAAGTAAGAAATGAAGTCAAGTCTAAGTTGCAGGATAAATTTAGACGATTAATTATCAATAAGTATACATCAAGATTCGTGATTTAAAATAATGATTACAAGAAACTTTTTTCTCAGAAATATTTGGACGATAGCCACGAACCACTTCCATCTCTGATAAATCACAGTCGGATATTAAAAATCATTTCTACCGCCCAGTGTTTTCTAATTTATGGCATCTCAAGAGTGCCAATGATCCTGAACTAATGCGAGTTGTCAGGGAGTGCTCAACAATTTGGCATATTGCTTTACCCCCCCCCCCTTCTCTTTCCATTAATCGCATAAAAAAGCAAATTCTCACATAAATAAAATAACAAAATGAAAAACCACCAAATACAAAGAGAACCACGGAAAGAAAACAATGAATGTTCTCTGCTGAAAAAGAAAGTTGGAAGAAGTCAAACCAAGGAAAAAAAAAGAGAAAATGCGCTGTTTCTCTTTAACTGTGTCAGTCGGGAGGATAAGGGATACAGAAAATGCTAGGTTAGGGGGCAAATTCAACCAAATAAATGGAAACAAACAAAAAATTTATGTGTCTGCCATGTCGCATGGCTTGCTGCAGACATGCTGATAGAATCTCGGGGTTCCACAAGCCTGCTTACCCCTTTGATCCTCTTCGATAGATTGAGATAGAATGTTTGCAAACAATGGGGGGAAATGTGGATCGAATGAATGGGCTGTTGGGTGTGAAAGAAGAAAAAGTTTTGCCCAGAATAATGTTATTTACGAGTCTCCAAGACAGTGTAAAGTGATGGTCTTTCTGTGTGTCTATAGTGATTGATTTTAAGCGAAATTTTGTCTTAGGGGGCGGAATTATTTTTTTCCTTGGTGTTCCTGCAGAAAAGAAGATGCTGTCGTATTCTTTTAAAGAGATGAGTCGAATATATAAAAAAAAAATCTATACAACATTTTTATGCTAAATTTACGTTTCTTTTAAGAGTAACCATCAGTTGTATTTTGACCTATACTCCCCATACTGTATTTTTACAAACAGTATTACTCATTTGCTATTCAACCAATTTGTTTAAAAATTTTTTTGGTAATTTATATAACCTATTTCTTTAACTTGGCAAAATTTTATAAAAGAAAAGTGCGGCCTTCTATTTTAAATTAAATTTTAAAGTTTCTGACATTAGTTCCATCAAAAATATCCAGGTGGCAATAGAGGTACTATCGCTCATTCGTAAAGACCATCAAAGCGGCTATTTTTTTAGTATTTATACATTTTCCTGTCAATTGTTATCATTATTTCTCTTATAAATTTATTAAAGGATACTTCCTGGACGATATTATATGAAATATCCCTCAATAAGACATTTTGTTTCCTCGAAATTTGATTTTATTCGTAAAATTCCGCGGCAAAAATGAAAGATTCCTGCAATTTCTAATAAACCCAAACATTTCCTGTTTCTTGACAGAAGGGAAAATCCACAGGCAGTCTCTTTGGGGAGAACCCAGTTGACCTTTGACATTGACCTTTTGGTGGGAGAAAGGGTCACTATTTGTCTGTTTGTGGAGTGCTTTGCTGTAGAAAATTTTCTTGTACTAAGTTTTTCCGAAGAAACTAAGACTCAGTCGCTAATATTAATAGTATGAAAGAAATTAAATATACAGGGTGTCCAGCAAATAAGACTCCGATTTCAAAATTAAATTTCTCAGAAATAAAGATTGATAGAATTATGAGGCAAACGGTTTGTTTATTAGGTAAACTAAAAATCTTATACAGAAGTTTCCAAGGGCTATGTATTTAAAATATTGTATTCTGATTGCAAAGAATATTTGACTTGACATTTTTCTTGTTTTACATTGCTTGCAGAGAACGAATTTTTTTGGCGGACTGTGTCATATTTTAAAGATTTTGCGAACATAATTTTTGGAAATCCGAAAAACTCGTTCTTTAAAAGCAATCTAAAACAAGAAAAATGTCAAGTCAAATATTTTTTGCAATCAGAATTAGGTCTTCACTGGCCGAAATTTCCAGGCCCGGCTCGAACTAAAGAAATATTGGCCCAGCCCGACCCAAACGAAAAAAATTATGGCTCGAAAGTTAAAATTTCGGCCCGAACTCGGCCCGGTCCGGAAAAAAAGTTTAAAATTTGGTCCGACTCGAATGAATTTCTACAGAACATTGATCTTTACTCTACGGAAGAGTTCTGATCAAATAAAATTATATTAATCTCTGTTTTTTTTCCATGTTTATAATCTCCATTTATGCAGAAATGCCGTAGGCTGAGATATTTACGTTTTTAATGAACCTTTGTTTGTTGTATAGAAATGTTTCAGTTATCATTAATAATATTAATCATATTCCATGTAATGGAGACAAAAAAAAATCTAAAAAATGGTATATGGTAAAAATAAAATTTCCTAATACGGAATCTCTTTAGAAGAAAAAAAAAATACGTTCCCTTCTTAACAGATGTAAATATTTAGTATATTTTTTTTTCTCGCGTACTGTTGTATTCATTTTGCATGGATTAACAGTTTAAAAGAAACTTGCAGTTTTCAGTTTAAAAGAAAATTCTGTCATAATCATGTCTTTTTTTTTTTTTTTTTTTTTTTTTTTTTTTTTTTAATCTGTTTAATTCTATTTTAAAACGCCTAGTAATCTACGATACTTTAAAAAGGAATAAATTCTAATGTTCAGTTGTAGAATAATGACGGCTTAAAAGTATATGCCTTTTTTGCAAAAATTTTTGGACAAAGCCAAATTTTACTTATTTTATAAAGAGTCGAGAAAAGGATTTTCATATCAGAAGATTCAATAGGAACTGATTATTTTGGTCCGTAAAACTAGGAAGAATGAAATCAGTCTCGGCTTCGTACGGGAAAAAAAAGTTAGGCGCGGCCCGATACTCCAGCAAAAAAATTAAGGCCTGAGCTCGGCCCGGCCCGAGTCTTCAGAAGTAAGGCCCGAGCCCGGCCCGTGCAGACCTCTAATCAGAATACAATATTTTAAATATATAAATCCTTGGAAACTTTGGTATAAGATATTTACAACTTACGTAATAAACAAACCGTTTACCCATGGGCGTAATCTGACAAGGGCGAAGGGGGGCATATTTCCCTCTAGTTTTCCTGGAGCAGGGGCAAGACTTACCTCTTACCCCTCCAGTTTTTTGTATTAATCTGTGGTTAAGGGCCAATTTTATATTTCGATTTTCTCTTCTTTTTTATTTAACCCTTTATGTGCTATATTTAGACTGCAAACAAGAATAAATACTGGATTATTTCAAATATCCAGCAATGAAATTTTTTCGTTCATATCAATAATTTCCGATGTGTATCTTATCAAAAATGATGAACCTATTAGCCCTTTTTCATTTTAGAATTGTTTGGATGCATGTAGGGTGGATCTCTTGACTACATTTCGAGGTTTTCATTACTGTGATAATCTACTACATGATTATATGAATACACCTGGCTAATATAGCCCTATATTTCAAGGTATCAGTAATACACACTAGTAATTGACAGTGACCATAGAACAACATTGAGTGTCATTGCGGATAGTCATTAGAGGCAGAAATATAAAGAACACATTCGGTTTATAAAACAAATTCCATTTCATAAGTTTTTTTATGCATTGAGAGGAAGAATTGGAATTATGTAACCACAGAGTGGTTTCTCTAAAGGGAAATAGGAAAATCTGCTATCATATTGAGTTTTCAATGTTCGTTTGGGTTTGTGTCATTTTAAATTCCATAAACGTAAAAACTTATCTTATACTAATTAAAAAATGTTTCGCTCTGTGTGGGGGATGGCTACAAAAATTTATCGCATGTGTAAGTCTGAAAAATTAAAGGAAGATTGTTCAAGACCTCTCCTAATGTACCTAAACTCAGAATTTAAAAAATTTATGATAAATAATTGAGTTATTAATTAAAAATCAGAAAGAACTCCGATCAAAAACTCAAATTTTTTTCTTCCCAGAGTTCGCGAATGCACAGAAACCGATTTCATGTTTCGTACGCTTTGGAGAAAATAGGAAGTTGGAAAAAAAAAAGTATTCATTTTCTAGGAATAAAAGGTGTTAGAAATTTTTCAAAAATGTAATAGTCCTCTAGGTTTAAAATAGCAACCTTCGTCAATCGAATGCGAAAAAAAATCACGAATTTCCATGTGATTTACTTCAAGTTTTCCAAAAATTTAAAACATTCAGGACGAAAATTTAAAAATAAAATTGGTCAACAGAGGGAAAATTCGAACCTAAAAAAGTTTCACTGTAAAATATCGCGAATTTCGAATAATGGACGCTAAAAAGTATATATTTTTTTTTATTGTTCACATAAAAAATTGATAATTTCGAGAATGGATAGGTGAAAAAACGCGAATTTCCTCAAAAAATTGCAGTAAATGCATATCTTATTAAAAGATCGCAGAAAAAAACTTGTATTTCGTCAAAGAAAAGAAAAAGTAACGAAATTTGCGTGAAAGGATCAGAGAAAAACCGCAATTTTCATCAAAGAATTGTGGAAAATCGAGAAATTCAAAAGAACCCCAAAAGTTTCAAAAGCGGTTCCGAAAATGAAAATGTCCTCATTAAAAATACCCGTAAATGAAATCGATAAAATAAGAAATGGTCTTTGTACGGATCGGTCTCAGCTATTCAATGCAAAAAAAAAAAAAAAAAAAAAAAAGTTTAAAAATATTGAAATGCAACTGAGTTATTTTTTATAAATTTTTTCCTTAGGATTAGCATTGGCAAATGAGTCTTTTTGTTTGACTGAAGTAACCTCTGAATAATCATTTTTTTTTCTAAATACGGGGAAACCATTTTGCATTTTTCTCTGGTGGAACTTTTCTTTAATAAGCTCCAGGAATGCAGTGAAAAGTATATGGGGTATACACCGTATATCTGCTGGATTTTTAAAAGGAATACCGTATCTCCCTGCTTCTTATGAAAACTGTAGCATTTATTCTAGGATATACCCTCTGCTTTGAGTGTATACCCTCTGCTTAGAGCGTATACCCTCTGATTATTTTACGACTACACCATTGATAAGCTGGAATAACATTTTACAGTGCACCGATTTGCCTGAAATATAAATTAAAATATACTATTTTTTGGGTAGATTACTGCTAAAAATTTACCTTATTTTAAAAGAACACCTGCAATAAAATCAAATGCTCATGGAATTGTTATTTATCATTATTATTATTTTTCTTTTTACTCGGCTCATTTTGCTTAGAAAAAACACATTGACTAGGCATGCGCAATTTTCCAGCAAAGATGTGAGAAAACGTGCGCTCAAGGCATTTTTTGATTAAATTTTAAAAAAATTCTCAAAAAAATAAAATTAAAAAAAATCCCATTTAACAACGCGAAAATTTCTGACTCATTATTTAACATAAAATCATTGTACTGGATTATAATCAGAGCTGCAGAGTCGGAGTCCAACCCATTTTTGAAAAAAAGAGTCGGAGGACGCTATTTAACATCAAAATTGTAAAATTTTCCTTCTTTCCTAGTCCACGGATCCAAAATAGCTAAGTTTCAGTATTGTTTTCCTCTTTAGATTTCGATAGTTGGATTTCTTGGGTTTGTGGGATTTGAAATTAAAAAATTTGTCTCACAGAATTTCTGGTTTCTCGGTTTGTGATTTTTAAAATACCAACTTTGGCTAACTTTTTATGCAAAATCTTTTGTTTTTATTAAAAAATGAAATATTTTTTTTTTAAAGCGTTTGGCAATTTGAATTTGAGAAACATTCATATTCTTTATGATTTCTCCCTCCCTCTCTCTTCTGTGCGCGCGCTATACAGCTTTGTTTCCATATTACTAAAAATCAGGGTTCGTGATTTTTTTTATTTTTTTAATAAAAATCAAAATAATCGGATTTTTTTTATTTAAATCGGATTTTTTTGATTTAAATCAGATTTTTTTTATTTTTTTTTTAAAATGCCATACATTATTATTATTTTATATGACTTATAGTTTAGTTTTAAAAATATGAATTTTACATACATAGAAATGCATGTTATAAGTATTATCTATTAATAATATTATACAATTTACATAAAAGATTTATATTATTTCAAGGTAAAATTTTAGGTTATGAAAAAAATCTTGATTACACAAAATGCATGAAAAACTACAAATCAGATGTCAAAAATTAATTCAACCTTCAGTATTTTAATTAAAATAAAAATTTAAAACAAAATTGTAAGCAAACTAAGTTTTTGACTTTTGTTTTCTTAAGTGCTGGCTGCGAAAAATGAGTTTAGTTAGTGGCCATCAAAATACTTAAGTCTTGTGGGCACAAATTGAGATGTCACCACTAATTGACTGACTTCTCATTAATGTTGGAATTTATACAGGAAATTTTTGAATAGCAATTTTATTTTATTTGTGGAAAACTATCATCTTATAAAACAATATTTAAACTTACTGATGAGAATTTGGAATCCCTAAATAAAAACTGGTTTGTTATCGGGGGATTCCAAATTCTCATCAATAAGTTTAAGAAGTAATTAATGATAAGTTAATCAGTAAGTTCAGAGTTTTATAAGATGATCGATATTCCACAAATAAAATAAAAGAAATTTGCTATTAAAAATTTTCCGGTGTGAATCCCAACACTAGTGAGAAGTCAGTCAGTTAGTGAATACATCACAATTTGTGTCCTCTGGCCTTAAGCATTTCGATGGCAGTGGTTTAGCTGTTTTATTTGTTGATTCCTAATTTCTGAAAGTAACAAACCAAAGGCATAAAACATTTGTTCTACTGAAGCAGATAAATCTACTGCAGTAAAAAGCTAGTTGATCATTAATTCTCTAAATGTTTTAGTATCAGCCTTTTCGATAACTGTAACAAAAAATATATTCCAGCATTCTAAAGAACTGAGATCCATTATATTAAATTAAAATAAATAAATGACTGGTTCAGATTTTGCTCAAATCTTAACATAACAAGCCTCGCCAAAGTACAGCACATAAAGCCATACAATTTTATTTTACCTCAACTTGCAGAAGTTTTTCTAAATACTAATGAGTAAATATTCAAATATTTAATATATTTCTGCTTAGATTTCTTTATTGTTGCAAGATTTTTTTATAATTTGATTCAAATGAAATTTGAAAGCATTTTTTTTTTCTAAATTTTACATTTATTTTACTTTTTGACAAAGCTTAAACTTTATCTTTCTTAAAGTTGTTTCATTATATTTATTATATGAAACTAAATTACACATTATTATGTTTGTTTACATCTTAAACTTATTAAAAAATAACTTAAAAGAAAAACTGATTTAAATCAATGATTTTTAAAAAAAAAATCAATTGATTTAAATCGTGATTTAAATCATGATTAAAATCAAGCTGATTTAAATCAACGAACCCTGCTAAAAATGTTTCGAGTTCGTTTCTTTTTTAACTCAGTACATATTTTATTCTCTTTTGAATAATATGTATTCGGAATTCACATAGCAATTTTTGATTTTGTAATTATATATATTTTTTAAATATTTCGAGTTCCAGGGCGACTTTTTGACATTCGTAAAAAATAAACGGTCAAATGTAAGTATTACTCGCATTTAGAGGGTTCCGTATAATAAATATAATAAGATGGCCATAAAGTCTATAATTTTCGACCCCCTTTCCTTTAATTCTCTTTGGTACCAGGAATTTTTAAAAAACCTTTCTTAGTACACGCTTACATCATAAGTCCCCTCCCTCTCTCTAACTTTCATGCTTCTAGCTTCATTAATTTGAGCTTTTTTTTTTTTTTTTTTTTTTTTTTTTTTTTTGCCGAAATCGAAAATAAAAGAGTCAACTTAAAAAAAAAAAAAAAAAAAAAAAAAAAAAAAAAAAAAAAAACAAGATGAATGTAGATTCTACCATTGCAGAATTCAGTTTCGCCTCCGATTAGAAAAAAAAAAAAAAAAAAAATCGATAGAAGTTTATTAGAAGGGCGATCCCGTTTAGATTGCAATGAACTAACTTAATTTTTCTTCTGTTTATCAATATAATAGCAAACAGAACGGCGTGAAATACCCAATTGAATAGCAATTTCTCTCTGAGACATTGGAATTGCGGAATAATAAAGAGATACAATTTGACGTGCTACTTCTTCATTGAATAGATTAATCAAAAACGGATTTTTTCTTTAGTTTAAACGCTTTTTTATAGACTCTGAGTAAAAGGAAATGCAATTTAAGAATAAAACTAATGGAATCCCATCGAATTCGACGAATGAAATGTTTAAAAGACCCGATTGATTTGGTTTAAAAAAAAGCAAAAGTAATTACATTATTGAATCAATATATAATGAATATATTTACAAAGTAAATGTCAAATTTGCCAGTTACAATTTTGCATGCAAATATTCGCACAAGTACAGTTAAAATTGTAATATGAGTGCCGGCGAAATCCAGAAATTTTATTTTATATGCACTCACAGAAAAATAGCTTTATTAAAAAAAATAATAATAATATCGGGTACTACTAGGTTATCCCATCGACCAAAAAATTATCGCCAAACTTTAAGATTAAATGCCAATAATGGATGATCGTGAATGTCACATTCAATGACATTAAATACAATTCATGTGTTTAAAATGTCATTAAGTGATTTTTATTTCGACTTTTTATTAATATTTTTATTAATATTCTACTGATTATTTATTTTTTCGTTATTTAAAATAAAAATTATGTCAATATGTATAATTTGGCTATTAATTTGGCGAAATTGGTCGACGGGATAACAGAGTAGTACCTAATATCGTTATGAGTAAAAATACGATGTTTTAAATAGTGACGTCAGTTTCTCTTCAAATGTTCTTTAAAAGTTGCTGTTTATGAAAAAGGCATCCATAATAATATTGTAATTCCCATTTATCTGGTTGCTGAATGACATAATTTTCCTCATTTGAAATTTCTCTTATTTTGATTTAGACATTAATTTTTATCATATATTATTTTCTGTCATTTTAATTACATTATTAATATTATTTCTCAGTAAATATATTTTTAAAACTCAATTAGTGCATAATTATACGCAATCATTTTAGAAAATAAATTTTTATTATCGAGAGAAAAGCTAAACTGTGTTGCCATCATTTTGAAGAAATGTCGTGAAAAAGCTTTTAAAATTAAAAATAAAATATAAAAATGGAAATAAATTAAAAAATAATTAAAATGGGCACAACTACATTTAAATAGCTTTCATTTAAAAAAACAATTATCAAAATCGATTGACTAGAAAATTCAGGGCTGATGACACGACATTTTTAGCTTGTCTTAAAGAAATAGCCTCGGAGTCTAAAAAAAAAAAAAAAAAAAAAAAAAAATACATATACGTAAAAATATGTATAGTTATTAATTGATTATACGTGTAATTATATGTGTCGCCCAAGTTGGCTCTTTGTCCCTCTAACCAAAACTTTTTATTTTCATATAAAAGAGAGTGTAATTAAGTCGTTACAAAAAATGTGCATTTTTTTTCCACCGCAAACTGATGAAATCCGCGATTTTTTCTCACGATATACTGATGAAACTCAAAATTGTTCAGCAGCCACTCAAAGAAATTTTCAAGTTTTCCGCGCCCCATCAACAAAATCTGCTGTTTTTACGTGCCCAATCAAAAAATTAGCGATTTTTTTCGTTCCGAGTCGACAAAATTCACGAGTTTTTCGTACCTCATCGCCCGAATTTACTATTTTTATGAAGCTGACCATAAATATTCGCGACAGTTTCGTTCCCGATCGACAAAATTGGCAATTTTTACGTGTCATATCAACGAAATTCGTGATTTTTCCCCCCTAATCGACGAAATTCGCGAATTTTCCATTTCCGATCGACTAAATTTGCGCAGTTTTCGAAAGCGATAGACTATATTCGGGATTTTTCCGTGCCCACACGACGAAATTCGTAATTTTTCCGTTCCCGATTGACTAAATTCGCGCTTTTTACGAAGCCGATCGACAATATTCGCAATATTTCTTTTTCCAACGACAAAATTAATGATTTTCTGTGCCTGATCGGTGAAATTGACCATTTTTTCTTCCCCTATCAACGAAATTCGCAGGGTTTTTTTTTTCATCCCAAATTGACAAAGTTTGCGATTTCTTTCGTGCTCGATCGACAAAATTCGCGATTTTTCGGAGACCTATAGACAAAATTCGAGAGTTTTCGAAGGACGATAGAAAAAACTCGCGATTTTTCCATGTCCGATAGACGATAATTTCAATTTTTCCATGCCCGGTCAACGAAATTCACATTTTTTTTTTTTTTTTTTTTCGCGCGATAAACAGGTGGGACCGATTTACAAATTTGGGGGGGGGGGGGGCTGGGCATAGATGATTATGGGGGCCTTCCTTGTACCGATACTTACAGGGGAGATTGACCTTAAAAAAGGTGAAAAAATATAGTTACTAAAGTAACCGCTATCGACTTTAAAATATCCATTAAAATTTAGCTAGTATATCGGAGCGGGTCGGACCAATATTTTTTTCGTTCGGACCAGCCCAGACCGATTTTTTTTTTTTTATATTCATCGGACCGGGCTTGAGCCTGGAAATTTCGGCTCGTAGAGTCTTCTAGTATGAGTATTTTGAAAAATTTTAATAGTTTTAAATATGTTTTGTAATATTTTTTTTTTTTTTTAAATCCTTAGAAAGAAAAAATACAGGTGAAATGATACAATTTTTGAACGAAAGTGAAGTTGCCGAATATTCCAAATTTGGAGTATGAGTATTCCGAAAATATTTAATAATTTTAAATTTTGACAATTTCCGTCTATCAGTTTTTACATTGTTTTATGTTTCGTAATAATTTTTTTATTAAAATTTTAAAAATTCTTAGATGGGGAAAATACTGCGCGAAATGATGCAATTTTCGAAAGGAAGCGAAATTACCGAATGTAATAGGTCTTTAGAATGCGGAATATGAGTATTACGAAAATATTTAATAGTTTTAAATGAGTTTTGACATTGTTTTATGTTTTGTATTTTTTTTTTTTTTTTTTTTTTTTTTTTTTTTTTTGATATAATAAAAAAAAAACTCTCAGAAAGAAAAAATACAGGCGAAATGATGCAATTTTTGAACGAAATAAATTATCAAATCTAATGAGTATTCCGAATGTGGGGTATGAGTATTTTGAAAATATTTAATAGTTTTAAATACCTTTTTGGAATAATTTTTTAATATATTAAAAAGAATTCTTAGAAAAATAAAATGCAGGTGAAATGATGGAATTTTTGAGCGAAAGTGAAATTACCGAATGTTATGAGTATTCCGAAAATATTTAAGTTTTAAACATTGACAATTTTCGTCAATCAATTTTTACATTGTTTTATGTTTCGTAATAATGTTTTTAATAATTTTTTTAACATTCTTAGGAGAGAAAAATACAGTGCGAAATAATGCAATTTTTGAACGAAAGTGAAATTAGAGAATGTAATGAGTTTTTAAAATGTGGGGTATGAGTATTTCTAAAACATTTAGTTGTTTTAAATATGTTTTGACAGTGCTTTATGTTTTGGAATAGTTTTTTAATATATTTTCAAAAATTCATACAAAGAAAAAATACAGGCAAAATGATGCAATTTTTGAACGAAATAAATTATCGAATGTAATATTCCGAATGTGGATATGAGTACTTTCAAAATATTTAATAGTTTTAAATGTGTTTTGCGATAATTTTTAATATATATAAAGAACTTCTTAAAAGGAAAAATACAGGTGAAATGATGGAATTTTTGAACGAAAGTAAAATTACCGAATATTATGAGTATTTCTAAAATATTTAATAAATATTGTCGATTTTTGTCCATCAGTTTTCACATTGTTTTATGTGTCATTAGTTTTTTAAATATATTTTTTAACGTTTTTAGAACGGAAAAATACAGCACGAAACGATGCAATTTTTGAACAAAAAGGAAATTACCGAATGTAATGCGTTTTCCGAACATGGGGTATGAGTATTCCGAAAATATTTAATAGTTTTAAATATATTTTGACATTTTTTTATGCTTTGTAATAAATTTGATAAAAAAAAAAAATCTTAGAAAGGAAAAATGCAGAGCGAAATGATGCACTGTTTGAATAAAATGAAATTACCGAATGTTATGAGCCTTCCGAATGTGAAATATAAGTATTCTAAAGCTATTTAATAATGTTAAATATGTTTTAGCATTGTCTTATGTTTTGTAATATTTTTTAAAATTCTTACAAGCGAAAAAACTGCACGAAATAATGCAATTTTTGAACGAAAGTGAAATTACCGAATGTAATAAGTATTGTGAAAATGGGGTATGAGTATTATGAAAATATTTAAAATATATTTTGACATTGTTATAGCTTTTGTAATATTTTTAAAATATTTTTTTTATTTCTTAGAAGGAAAAAAAAAAAAAAAAAAAAACGAGAAATGATGCAATTTTTGAACGAAAGTGAATTTACTGAATGAAATGAGTATACCGAATATGGGGGGAGGGCGTCTCACCCCCCCCTGTACCTACACCCCTGGCCCGAATAGCTAAACAACTAACAACCTTTTTTTTCTTTTTATTCTACCCTTATCCTTTCGCGCAACAAAAAAGCCAAGATCCTTGCAAGATTAAATTACACCCATTCCTTCTCTACCTCTAACATCTGAATTCTCTACTTATTCACCGGAGTTTCGATTTGAACAGGAAGTGACGTATTTAGACTGCCGAACGGGGTTTGCCAGCAGTAATTCTCTATTGCCTTTTCCGAGTGAAATTCAGCGCCATCTATTGTTAAAAGGGGATTTTTCAAACCTGTGACGCTCCCCTTTAAAATATTTTTTTTTATTTAATACGTTAGGCAAAAACCCTGTATGCCGAAAATAACGTCAAAAAGTCTTCCACCAGTTTAAGGAATCTAAGTTCAAGAGTTTTTTAAATGTTAACTCATTATAACTTTATTATCTCTCGAGTCTTCTTTGAAATTATTTGTTTAGAATGCAAAAATATAAGACATGAAAATGCTCTACATTCTACGCTTTGTCGTTCATTTTTTATTGAGATAAAAAATCAACTTACCTAAAAGGACTTAATGTGCTAGTGAGACCTAATATGCATAATATCCAGCTCATAGTATTTTAAAATGCAGTGTAAAATATTTTTTTAACATTTTTCGCTAAATGCAAAAGTATTGTGTTTTGCTGTGACCAGAAAACTTAAGAGTCAGATATAGGTTTAACTGTATATAAAATACTATCTATTACAGACAATGGCAATTATGAATATATGTTAATTTTGGATATCGTTCATCTTAAAACCCACAATTCTGTATGAAGCAAGAAAAAGAAACTGTAGCATTATTTATCAATATACACAACATGACAGATTTTTGTAAGAAACATTTTGTTTTTGAGTGCGTTCGTAATTATGTAAATACGTAGCACCTATAGTCGTCGTTCAGTCCATCGGCTTATAAGACAATGTTAAAACTACCCAACTGAATCATTTGAAATTTAAAATATATAATTGCTGCATAATTTTGTCGTGTCATTTCATATTTTAATGATGTTAAACTTTTTCGAATATTATAAAATTAACATGCATCCATGTAGTATGTTTTAAAATATACATTTTCTACAATCTGTGGTGCAAAGAATGTTCATTATTAATTTACAAGGTCACATAAAATGTAGTCTATTTCATAATGGTAAAGGGGGAAACATTGTTTGGGGCGCGAGTTAATTATATTAAATTATTTCACATTTTATGAAGTTGATATGCATTGCTGAGATTTACTGAAAGTTACTTCCTGTGTAAAAGAAAGCGGATGAATTTACAGGGACACACAAAAGATTTCGTATATTATACTGTATCCGAAGCACTGTATACTATTACAAAACATCTGAATATTTTTTAAACTTCGCTAGCAAACAAACGCACCTCATCTCATTTGCTTTGTTTCATGTACAATTTCCTATTTGTTGAAACATAGCTTAACAAACAGTAGCAATACATGTTTTTCTGAAGATTTTATTATTTGTACTTTCCAACACAGAAAAAGAAAAAGTATGATAGAAATCAAAATATCCATTGGAGTAAAGTTTATGGAAATATTATTTGTAAAAAGAATAGTTAGACTTTCTCGTAGATAAATGGAAATAAATAAAATTAACCATGAAATAAATAAAGTACTAAAATTGGTAAAACTAAAAAAATCGTTTATGTGGCATTAATATTAATTTTATAGTATACCATAAACAATTAATAAATGAGAATAATCAATCACTTTTTTAAAAAATATGCTAAGAAAAAATATTACTGTAGTAAAATTATTTATTTATCAAAATTACATAAATATATTTCTAAAAATAGAAAAAGAATGCAAGAAAAATCTTTTTAAGTAACAAAAAATTAAGGTACCAATTTTTCTATGCCTTATTTTATTCATAAACATATTTCGAAATCAAAATCGTACTTTCTTTCACAATGCGTGGAAATAAAAAATTTCAGAAGTTAAAAAAATAGCCAGATTTGGCTATTTGATTATCCTCAATTTTTATTATTATTATTATTTTTATCTACATAGTTTTGCGCATCTGTCATTTTACATAGTATCGAAATGTGTGTAAATTGTTTTAATATATTCGAATATTTAAATTAGTAATTTAATAGATTAATAAATGTATGAAATTATGCTACAATTCAAAATTGCATTAAAATGCATGAAAAATAAAACTCATGAGATATGAGTTATTCTTCAATTAAAAATTCAATCGCTTGACACAACTCAAGTGAATTTCACATGTTGTAGGTTTCTTTCTCCTTGTTTAATGTCAATACACCGGAGATGGATCCCATATTCTTTTGTAGAGTTAGGACACTCAAGTATTCAATCACTTTACAGAATACGATTGTTTTGAGGTTCCAACACGCATCTGTCAAATCACAACACGGAAATGAAAAAAAAAAAAAAAAAAAAAAAAAGGTGGTGGGATTGATTGTTATTCATCTCTCTTTTTATTTGTCCCTAGATAAAACATGTGTGTCGGAGATTTCCTTCATATCCCAAAGGCATTAAAACGGATAAAATTTGTCTCCAAGGCAAATTTTTATCAACAATCAATTACCGAAGACGCCCAGAGAGAGATCGTCACTTCACGGTGTCTCCAAAAGCTTACTCGCAAAAAAAAGTTATACCACTTTCTCTCTCTCTTATTTTTTTTTCTTTTAAAAACCATTTGATCTAGCTTCCTCCTCTTCTGAAGTTCTTCATTGTTTGGGATTGTCCCGAAACGTTCTGGAGGATCAAGAGGGTAGGAGGCATAAGGAACATCCAGATCCTATCGGTCGTGTCTCAGCACGCTAGGCGACAAGAGGAGACCATAAATTTTCGTTTATATCCATTTATTTGATTCTAGCTCACCCCCTAACCCTACACTTCCTATATTTTTATCGCCCCCCTTCTTTTCCTTTCACGATTGGTGGAGATGAAGAGAAATAACACATTTCTTTTCTCGTTCTTTATATTTCTTTTCTTTGCGAGCTTTTTCTTTCTCTTGTTCTGAATGTACCATTGTTTTCCTTCCTTTAGCTTGTTTTTGGTGGTTTCATTTCTGTTTTTTCTTTCTGTTTGATTTTCATTCTGGCTGCTTTTGTGTGTGTTTTGGGGGGTAAGTAATATATGACGTTTGACTCGATGCATTAGTTAAGGGTCATTGGCAAGTAGCAGGATGCAATATAGAAGGTAATAGAGGGAAGTAAAAGCGATTTTTGATTTCCGGGCTAAAAGTACAGATTGTTTTTGATTTACGTATAAGGGTCTAATTTTTATTGTAGGGAAAGCTTTTAAATATTTCGGAATTTTATTGTGGTTTGCTAGCGCTTTTGTTGTATTATTGCGAGTTGGAATTGTGTAATTGTGTTATCATTAATTTATCTTCATTTATTATTACAATTAATTGTTTGTAAAGAAATTAAAATATGTATTTCTATTCACTTAAATAAAAAAGAAATTGATTCTTTTTTCCCCTTTAACATGAACATTTCAATATCGGTTATCATAATGCAGTTGGTATTAATTTTTTTGCTTGTAGGCATTCGTGATATTTGTATATTCAAAATTAGCAAATCAGCCAGAAATTTTTCTCGTAGCACGATTTTTCCGGTATATGTAACATATCTCGTGTATTCCAATTGTGATTTTTACTCAAATTTCACAGATATAGGTCATCATCATCATAATAATCATATTTATTATAATCATAATCAATCGATTTCAATTCACTGCTAACTCTCCCCCAGATTTTTTCAGTGTTTCTGTCTAGTGCTCTAGTCATCAATTTACACCGCTCACTGATTTTGTAACTCACTGACTTGTGGTCGTTCTCTTGGTCGTTTTACATCTCTCGGATACCACTGTAGGGTGTATGTGCTTCACCTATTGTCTTGTCTTCTTGCAGTGTACTCAGCCTATTTTCGTTTTAGCGTTTTAATACTTTCAATTATGTCAAAAATTTTCTTCTGACTTCTTATCCTGATTATTCTTTTTCTGTCTCTTCTAGTTATGCCTAGCATACATCTTTCGATACTTCTCTGTGATGTTTCTAATATTTGAACCATCCGTTTTGTACGTGTTTTTGCTGTTTAAGTTAGTGCAAACAAAGCACATTGATTAAACATCTTTCTTTTCAAACAAAGAGGCAAATTACTCTTCAGAATAATATTTTTCTTTCCAAAAGCGCTCTACCTATTTCTTATTCTTCTATTGATTTCATTCAACATATTGTTATCCTATGATATTTCTTGTCAGAGGTACACACAACTTTGCACTTCAGTAATCTCAATGTTCATGTAGCCAATTTTCTTTTTTGATGTAAATAAATGGATCATCACCTTACTCTTTTCCAAATTTATTTTTAATCCCACATTAATGCTAGCTTCTATCAAATCTTTTAGTGTGTTTTCCAATTCTTCAGGGCTGTTGCTAAAAATTAAAATGTGGTTAGCTAACAGGGTATGATTTAGAATGTGAATAGATGCACATCATGAATTCAATTTACAAGAAAAAAAACCCACGAAGGAAATGAACATAGTGTTCTACAAATGACTCAACAAGTGAAATCGACTACATCTTGGCAAACAAAAAGCATCTTATTCAATACTGTACCATGTTCTCAATAACTTCAATACAGAAAGCGATCACAAGGTGGTCAGATGCTAACTGCTGATAAATACTAAAGTGGAAAGAATGAAGCTTTTGTAACACTCAAACAAACCAATTGGTATTATAAATCTTTATAAACATAAAGAGGAATTTTATTTGTAACTTAATAACCGTTTCCAATTACTTCAATCAACATTGGAGAAGAGCAAGATATTACAATAAAGAATAAGAAATTAACCAATACTTTACAAGAAATTGCAAAGAAGATAGCTGGCGGACAGACATAGAAAATAATAGAAGGAACAAGAAAATTGATTAACAAACTCAGGTAATTAAAAATGAAGAAAAATAACGTACTATTAAATACTAAAGGAAAAGAATGAAGCTTTTGTTACACTCAAACAAATCAATCGATATATAAATCTTTAGAAACATTAAGAAGAATTTTATTTGTAACTTAAAAACCGTTTCCAATTGCTTTAACCAACATTAGAAGAATTAGTAAAATGTTACAATAATATATAAGAAACTAAACAATACTCTACAAGAAATTGCAAAGAAGATAGCTCTCGAATAGACAAAGAAAATAATAGAAGACGCAGGGTACAGTACTGAATAAGATGAAGAAAATTGATGAAGAAACGCAGTGAATTAAAAATGAATGAAGGGAATGAGTGATGAGGAATTATGAGGGAATTAATATGAATTGTTGTTGATTTTATCAAAAAAGCAGTAGAAGACTTTGTAAAACGGCTATCCTTATTGTTTTCCATATGTCTCGAGAAATCAGATGTACGAGAAGATTGGAATATTTCTGTAATGGTGCTACTTTACAATAAGGGGGAGGAGGAAAACTTTAAAACTAGCGTTCGATCAGTTTATTATCAGTGATTTATAAAATTTTTGCCAAATTTTTAGCAACAATACTTGAATCAGCTCTAGATTCAGTTCAATCTAGAAAACAAGCAGTATTTCGTAGTGGATTCAGCACAATGTATCATATCCAAACAGTAAGGGAATTCATAGAAAAACATAAAGAATATAATTTGCCTATCTGCCCTATCTTTATTGAAAGCATTTAATTTGGTTTACACATCAACAGTAGTAGAATCTTTGGAGGACATTGGTATAAGCAAGACGACTCATCACTATCACAAAGAAGACTTACAAGAAATCTACAATAACCATTCATTTAGATAAAGGAACATGTTGGCAATTGTACGTGAAGAGTAGCAAATGAGGTGCGTTCGTACGATAACGAAGTTTTAAAAATTTCACTCCCATATACTGTTAAAAATTTTGCGCTACTTAGAAACGAAATTTGGTGCTTAGTAGCTGCCGCCATAAGATGGTGAAATCTTGTTCCAAGATTTGGAACTTCGGTTGAACCATAGTACCATTTTTTCAAATAATATGGTGTAAACTCGTTCCAAGATTTGGAGCTTCGATTGAACCATCCTATGGTGGCAGCTGGTAATAGCTGCGAACACCAAATCTTGGTTCAAAGTAGCACGAAATTTTTAACACTGTATATCAATCTCATAAAATTGTAAATACTTGATTACAATTAAAATGCGCACCAAACAATGTCCTCCCTATACCATTATGTAATGGAATACTTTTGTGTGGCCTTGTAAGTCAATAACAAATGTTCTTTGCCTCACATATTATGCAAAATGTATATTATAATATGTACTTTATAGATGCATATCAATTTTATTATGTTCGAATGAGTGTAACAGTAACACCATTAAAATGCATTTGAAACATTTTTCTCCATTGACCGTAATGTAACGGAATACTTTTGATTGTCCCTGTAACTGAATTATGCATCCGATTTTGATAAAATTTGAAATGACTCCACAAAATTATGTAATAATTATGTATTTCAAATTTCAAACGATTAAAATGCATTTGAAACTTTTTCCCCAATTGACCATAATGTAATGGAATATTTTTGATTGTCCCTGTAATTGATCTATGCATCCGATTTTCATAAAATTTTAAAATTTGAAATGACTTGACAAAATTATGTAATAATTATGTATTTCAAATTTCAAACGATTATAATGCATTTGAAACTTTTTTCACCATTGACCGTAATGTAATGAAATACTTTTGATTTTCCCTGTAATTGAACTATGCGTACGATTTTCATAAAATTTGAAATGACTCGACGAAATTATGTAATAATTAAATATTTTAAATTTCAAACGATTCGGTTGGGTAGTTTTTGCATTTTTATATGCGGATGGACGGACGGACTGAACGACAACTATAGGTGCTACGCATTTACATAATTACAAGCGCACCTAAACGGTGATCAAGCTTGGAAGAGAAGAGAGACAAGGAGACACTTTTTCAACTAAGCTTTTAAATTCTGTCTTTGAAATTATTTTCAAGAAGCTGGATTGGGGAAAATATGTATATACAGGGTGTTTCTAAATTCATGGTCCAAATTTCAAGGGGTGATAGTACACATCAAGACAAACAATATTTAAATAGGAAACCAAGGGTCCCAAAGTCTTCCGAAGGAGATAGGCGCCATTAAAGTTTAGGGTCCAAAAATTCAAATTATTATGAAAAACAGAAAAACTGGTCGATTCGTTTGCGGTTTTCACTAAAATTATTCTTTATGTCAGTATTGTCTTGAAAATAAATTATAAAGATAAATTTCAAAAAATGACGATAGAGGGCGCTTTAGACTTTAGAGTAACGAACAACTATTTTTTACCGTTATTTTTGCATCTCATTAAAGGTTTCGTTAGCTTACACTTAAACTTAAATTTTAAGCTCAAAATCTGAATAGTTGGAAGCAGTTAAGTAGCACAAACTTAACTGTGTTCAGAGGGTTTTAAATTCAAATGATTATAAAAAACAGAAAAATTGGTCGATTGATTTGCGGTTTTCACTAAAACTATTCTTTATGTCGGTATTTTATTGAAAATGAATTATAAAGATAAATTTCAAAAAATGCCGATAGAGGGCGCTTTAGACTTTGGAGTAACGTACAACTATATTTTACTATTATTTTTCGCATCTCATAAAATTTTTTTAGAAGCTTAGACATAAACTTAAATTTCGAGATGAAAATCTGAATCGTTGGGAGTGGTTAAGTAGCGCAAACTGAACTGTGTTCAATGGGGGTGGGGAGGTTCAAATTTCAAATGATTATAAAAAACGGAAAAATTGTTCGATTCGTTTGCCGTTTTCGCTAAAACTATTCTTTATGTCAATATTTCCTTGAAAATAAATTTTAAAGATTAATTTTTAAAAATACCGTTAGAGAGCGCCTTAAACTTTGGAGTAACCAACAACTATTTTTAACCGTTATTTTTTGTATCTAATTAAATGCTTGTAAAAGTTCAAACTTAAATTTTGAGCTCAAATTCTGCATCGTTTTGAGTAATTAAGTGCGGAAATTAAATTTGAAATGTGTTCGAGGGGTGGGGAGGGTAACATTTTAACTCCTGAACGCTGTTCAGTTTCCGTTTCTTAACCCCTCCATCGATTTAGAATTTGAGCTCAAAATTTAAATCTAAGCATTTGCAAGCATTTAATTAGATACAAAAAATAACGCTTAAAAATAGTTGTTGGTTACTCTAAAGTTTAAGGCCCTCTCTATCGGTATTTTTTGAAATTAATCTTTAAAATTTATTTTCAAGGAAATATTGACATAAAGAATAGTTTTAGCGAAAACGGCAGACGAATCGACCAATTTTTCCGTTTTTTAAAATAATTTGAAATTTGAACCTCCCCACCCCCATTGAACACAGTTCAGTTTGCTCTACTTAACCACTCCCAACGATTCAGATTTTCATCTCAAAATTTAAGTTTATGTCTAAGCTTCTAAAAGAATTTTATGAGATGCGAAAAAAAACGGCAAAAAATAGTTGTTCGTTACTGCAAAGTCTAAAACGCCCTCTATCGGCATTTTTTGAAATTTATCTTTATAATTCATTTTCAATAAAATACCGACATAAAGAATAGTTTTAGTGAAAACCGCAAATCAATCGACCAATTTTTCCGTTTTTTATAATCATTTGAATTTAAAACCCTCTGAACACAGTTAAGTTTGTGCTGCTTAACTGCTTCCAACTATTCAGATTTTGAGCTCAAAATTTAAGTTTAAGTCTAAGCTTACGAAACCTTTAATGAGATGCGAAAAATAACGGTAAAAAATAGTTGTTCGTTACTCTAAAGTCTAAAGCGCCCTCTATCGTCATTTTTTGAAATTTATCTTTATAATTTATTTTCAAGACAATAATGACATAAAGAATAATTTTAGTGAAAACCGCAAACGAATCGACCAATTTTTCTGTTTTTCATAATCATTTGAATTTTTGGACCCTAAACTTTAATGGCGCCTATCTCCTTCGGAAGACTTTGGGACCCTTGGTTTCCTATTTAAATATTGTTGGTCTTGATGTGTACTATCACCCCTTAAAGTTTGGACCATGAATTTAGAAACACCCTGTATATACAGGGTGTATCTAAACTACTGGGCAAAACTTCAAGGGCTGATAGTACACATCAAGACAAATAATATTAAATGGGAAACTAAGGGTCCCAAACGTCTTCCGAAGGAGATAGGCGTCATCAAAGTTTAGGGTCCAAAATTTGAAATGATTATAAAAAACGGAAAAATTAGTCGATTTGTTTGCGGTTTTCACGAAAACTATTCTCTATGTCAGTATTGTCTTGAAAATAAATTATACAGATAAATTTCAAAAAATGCCGATAGAGGGCGCTTTAGACTTTGGAGTAACTAACAACTATTTTTTACCGTTATTTTTTGCATCTCATTAATTTTTTTTAGAAGTTTAGACATAAACTTAAATTTTGAGCTCAAAATATGTGGTTAAGTAGCACAAACTGAACTGTGTTCAATGGGAGTGGGTAGGTTCAAATTTCAAATGATTATAAAAAACAGAATAATTGGTCAATTGATTTACGGTTTTCACTAAAACTATTATTTATGTCAGTATTGTCTTGAAAATAAATTATAAACATAAATTTCAAAAATGTCGATAGAGGGCGCTTTAGACTTTGGAGTAACATACAACTATTTTTTACAGTCATTTTTTGTATCTCATTAAATTTTTTTGAAGCTTAGACATAAACTTAAACTTTTTGCTGAAAATCTGAATCGTTGAGAGAGGTTAAGTAGAGCTAACTGAACTGTGTTCAATGGGGGTGGGAAGGTTCAAATTTCAAATGATTATTCTAAACGGAAAAATTGGTCGATTCGTTTGCGGTTTTCTCTAAAACCATTCTTTATGTCAGTACTTCCTTGAAAATAAATTTTAAAGATAAATTTCAAAAAATTCCGTTAGAGGGCGCCTTAAACTTTAGAGTAACCAACAACAATTTTTAACTGTTATTTTTTGTATGTAATTAAATGCTTGCAAAAGCTTAAACTTAAATTTTGAGCTCAAATTCTGAATCATTGGGAGGGGTTAAGAAGCGCAAACTGAATTGTATTCAGGAGTTGAAATGTTACCCTGCCCACCTTACGAACACAGGTCAATTTTTCGCTACTTAATTACTCACAACGATTCGGATTTTAAGCTCAAAATTTAAGTCTAAGTTTTTAAAACATTTATTTAGATTAAAAAAAATAATAATAATGGCTAAAAGTAGTTGTTGGTTACTATAAAGTTTAAGGCGCCCTCTAACGGAATTTTTTCAAATTTATCTTTAAAATTTATTTTCAAGGAAATACTGACATAAAGAATGGTTTTAAAGAAAACCGCAAATGAATCGACCAATTTCTCCGTTTTTTATAATCATTTGAAATTTGAACCTTCCCACCTCCATTGAACACAGTTCAGTTTGCGCTACTTAACCCCCCTCAACAATTCAGATTTTCAGCTCAAAATTTAAGTTTATGTCTAAGCTTCTAAAAAAAATTAATGAGATTAAAAAAAATAATGGTAAAAAATAGTTGTGCGTTAATCCAAAGTCTGAAGCGCCCTCTATCGACATTTTTTGAAATTTATCTGTATAATTTATTTTGAAGACAATACTGACATAAAGAATAATTTTAGTGAAAACCGCAAATCAATTGACCAATTTTTCTGTTTTTTATAATCATTTGAAATTTGAACCTACCGACTCTCATTGAACACATTTCAGTATGCGCTACTTAACCACAGATTTTGAGCTGAAAATTTAAGTTTATGTCTAAACTTCTAAAAAAAATTAATGAGATGCAAAAAATAACGGTAAAAAATAGTTGTTAGTTACTCCAAAGTCTAAAGCGCCCTCTATCGGCATTTTTTGAAATTTATCTGTATAATTTATTTTCAAGAAAATACTGACATAAAGAACAGTTTTCGTGAAAACCGCAAGCGAATCGACCAATTTTTCCGTTTTTTATAATCACTTCAAATTTTGGACCCTAAACTTTGATGGCGCCTATCTCCTTCGGAAGACGCTTGGGACCCGTAGTTTCCCATTTAATATTGTTTGTTTTAATGTGTACTATCATTCCTTAAAGTTTTGCCCAGTAGTTTAGATACACCCTGTATATACACTATATTGCTATTGATTATGGGACACTTGCGATTTTAGACATTTTACTAAATATCTAGAAAAATACATTAGGAATCATCTCGAAACTCTTAGTGTATAAATATAATAGTATACGCCATACATCTCCGTAAAGAATTTTTACTGAAACGCCATAGGGGACCGTCAACAAATTAAAAAAGAATGAATATCTTTTGAATAACCCTGTCAAAACTAATGTAGAAAAAGCGCTCAAACTCTAGATTATGATTGAATGCCTTATTGTAATACACTGTGTTCATTTTTATGCAAATAGCATGCACACTCGCAGAGTAATTAAGGTTTTTATAAAAATGGTCCCAAATTTTTCCAAGTTTTTCCATTATAATTTTCAGAGTTTTTAATATAAAATAATATTTTTTTCAGAAAATATGACAAACAACATTGCACACAGTACCCTGTAATCAGAATTAAAAAATAATAAATATTGTATGAAAAATGAGTAGGTTTACTATATAATTTTTTACTGCGCATGCGTCAAAGATATCAAAATTTTTTTTGCATATTATGTTAGCTAAATGTATAGAGCAACTTTTGTAAAAGTCTCAAAATCATAACTTGAAAATTCTGAAAGTAATCGTCCATAGAAAAAGGACAAAATCCGTTGTTTCCAAAATGAAGCAAAAAAATGAGGGATTTTATCCAAATGCAGTAGTACATCACATATTGTGTATTCTATATTGACACTAATCAATGAATATATGGATACAACCCCTCTTGTTTTTGCTTCATTTTGAGAATAACGGATTTTCGACTTATTCAATTGACGATTATTGTCAGAATTTTCAAGTTATGATTTTGTGACTTTCACAAAAGTTGCTCTATACATTTAGCTAACATAATATGCAAATGAAATTTTGATATCGTTGACGCATGCGCAGTAAAAAATTATTTAGTAAACCAACTCATTTTTTATACAATTTTCATTATTTTTTAATTCTGATTACAGGGTACTGTGTGCAATGTTTTTTGTCATATTTTCTGAAAAAAATAATATTTTAAATTAAGAACTCTGAAAATTATAAGGAAAAAACTTGGAAAAATTTGGGATCATTTTTATAAAAACCTTAATTACTCTGCGAGTATGCATGCTATTTGCATAAAAATTAACAAGGCTTATTACAATAAGGCATTCAATCACAATCTAGAGTTTAAGCGCTTTTGCTACATTAGTTTTGACAGGGTTATTCAAAAGATATTCATTCTTTTTTAATTTGTTGACGGTCCCCTTTGGAGTTTCGGGAAAAAATCTTCACGGAGATGTATGACTTATGCCATTATATTTATACACTAAGAGTTTCGAGATGATTCCTCATGTATTTTTCTAAATATTTAGTAAAATGTCTAAAATCGCAAGTGTCCCATATTCAATGGCAATATAGTGTATATGTGTGTATATATATCTGTATGTGTGTGAAGTACGGAGACAGTCTGGTTCAGTGAAGAAGCATAATAGAAATTGAAAAAATGATACGCTTGGCTATTATAGGCTATTATATCAATTACACACTTGACTATATACAATAGGAAGATTATAGGTATTGTGGCTTGCTTATTGAACTTATAATACAACATTTTAAACTTACCGTGGATGAGCGGTCTGCTCTTTCCGAAAGCCTGTGAACAACTACCCCTCAACACATACATTTAGATTTTAATTCTCAGAGTTAAATCTGCTAGATGTGTTTCTTTCCTTACATTGAGGTTATCCACAGCACATTTCTGAGCTTGTGAGAAAAAACCGAGCTCTCTGTTGCTACGAGCCTGCGATACTTACATTCGGGCATCATGATGGCGGAAGACTTCGGACATACGTGGAGAAACATCTAAGAATAAGTAAATAGCAACAAAATATCTTATGACAGTTAGAGTAAAACAAAGAAAAAAAGAATTAAATACTCACTGGAATGAAGACAGAAGCAACAAAATAATAACATAAAAAAAACTTTAAATTATTAAAATAAAAACAATGTTTTTGGTATGCTCCTCGTCTTATTAGACAATCTTTTGCTTTTTTTTAAAAAAGTATCCACCAGCAAGGTTTTAAAGTTGTTCATCTTAACAAAAATAAACATAAAATAAAAAAGCAACTTATTTTAAAGTATCGGAATAACAAATTGAAAAAAAAAATAGTCTTAGAAAGAGTAAAAAAGAAAATTTTTTCTGAAAGAGAGAAAAGCAATTGTTACCTCTTCATATACGTCTTTGAGAAAGAGAAAGAGAGAGAGAGAGAAATTTTTTTTTGTCTGAATGAGAGGAAAAAAATTTGCCACCTCTTCATATGCATCTTTATAATAATAATAATAATAATAATAATAATAATAATAATAATAATAATAATAATAATAATAAGTAACTTCTTAATGAAAAATGAACAGTACTTCGTTACATCCTTAAATATATGTATGTATAAAAATATATATTTTATTAAAGGTTTTTTATATGTTGTCTGCTGAAAAAGGAAAAGTTTATTTAAAAAATTCCCTACTGTCATCTGAACGAATTTTTTTTCTTTTATTATCTATGAACAGTTTACAGTCATTAAATAACTTAACTCTTTGAGCTCTGGTGGGTAATTTTTTTCAAATTTCCAAATGTCACATTGGCACCAGTATTTTGCAAAGAAAAATTTCGATTTACTATATACACGAAAAAATGCTTCAAAACTTTTTCAAATAAATTTTTGTCGAATATTCCGGTGCCATTGGGGCATTTCAGCATTAAAATTAAGTGGTAGAAATTTCAACCATCAGAGCTCAAAGGGTTAAATACATAATAATAGCACGTACATTAAAATAAAGAATACTGCCCAGTTAAACTGATGGCATTGAGCTCACAGATTACAAATACTAATTGTACATTAAAGCCTTATATTTTCAAGGATTAATTCCGTTCGAAAAAAAATAAGAAGGGGAAACAGCTCTCCCTTTTCCTCTTTTTTTATACTTAATCATTGAGCCTCCTATACTATCAAAGACATGCTTTATCATATAAAAAATTTATATCCTAAATTCAGAGCAAATGAGATAATTCTTAATAAAAACCCATTTAGCATTTATATAATTTAAAAGGAGTTATCCCCCTCTTTTATACTTAACCATGAAACTTCCAAAACTATTCAGAGATTTGAACGAAATCTGAAAATTCTGCTTGAAAAACCCATTTATATAAATTAAGGGGGGGGGCATTAGAACCCCTGTTCCCTCTGTTTATACTTATTCAATGAACACCTAATAACAGTCACGGAATCGCCTCATCAGAATGATCCTAATCTAAATTTTGAACGAAAACTTAATTCTGCATGAAAATCCCATTTATATCAACTAAGGGGAGGGGCATGAGCCCCCCGTTCCCCCTCTTATACATATCGAATGAACTCCAAAAACTAATCAGGGAAGCGCCTTGTCAGGATATACTTATATACAAAATTTCAAGTGGATCGGATATTTTCATCATGAGTTATCGCGTTACGCACGAACGAACGTACATACAGAACGGACGGGCACATAAGCTCTCAGGCTATGATAGCCTGTGAGCTAATAAAAATAGCCTTTTGAGGTTATCCATATTACAGGGTTAGTCTCGCAGCTCGTGTGAGAATGATGTGGTTTTCTATTGTTACGAGCTTGGATACTGACATATATATACATATATATATATATATATATATATATATAAATAGAGCTCAGATGAATGCCTGACTTGGCTTTTCTGCAAAAGCAAATTCTTTGAAGAAAATTAAATAACATCTGCATCTCAAAAAAGTCCTAGTACAAATTAAAAAAATATATATTGCATCGAACTTTTTTTTTAATAAAAAAAATTCTATAACATAATGCATAAAAATCAAACATTTCTTTCCATTCCGTTATTTAGACGATTCATTATTCACGTGGTTTTATGAGGTTGGGGTGGTCAGTCGGGAATTTTCAATTGATTATGCTATCTTGATAAGGGAAATTGCTTATCCCCTATTTAATATTCTAGGCAAAATTGGACCTATAAACTCTTAAAGATATTCGACGAGAAAGAATTTTCTATACGCTAGTCTTCGGACAGTGACACATAAATGCTGTAACGCAAATAAAAGAACATAACTTTTGACTGAAAGATCAAAACAATCCGTTTTATTCATCATTTGAAAGAGAAGAAAATTTTGTTCAAGAAACAATCAAGATCATTAGTAATCGTTTCCTCTCGCGGCAATGCAGTGGTCTAGGTACTTCTGGAAGTTATTCAAGATAACCGCGACTGTCTATTTCTGGCATCATTTAGGCCCAGGCTTTTACCAATTCGCATTTCAGGGAATCCAGGGACTTTGCTTGATTGCACAGGCTTCGTCCGTGTCCTTGTCAAAAATGTAGAGGGCGTTACATTTAATTTCAATTCAATAATTATTTATTCCAGTTTTTCACGTTTATTGTAATTGTAATTTTCTATTTATACATTCTGAATATGACTCAATGAAAATGAGTTGAAACATGTCAATTTTTAATATATTATAAGTGTTTTATTATTAAAGTGATGTCTTATAAGCAAAATAATTATTTATAACATAATTTCTTAGCTTTTCATTGTAGAAGATATATTTTTATTATTATTATATAGTTATTAATGGGCGTAATCAAGACTTACTGCTTTTAAAACTCACAATTTTATAGTACAGTTTTTATTTATTTTTTCTTTCGTTCTATCAATAACAAATAATTCTACAAAATATTTTTCTCATACGTCTGTCAGATTTTCTTCGTTCTATCAATAAAAAGTAATTCTACAAATATCTTTCTCATATGTTTCTCTTATGTGACACTTGCTATAAGGATTCCGTCGATATGGCGCAACTGCGACCGTATGGGGAGAGGAATGCGCTTCTCAACAATACCCGATCAAAAATCCCGGAGATTTCTTTAATGATCAAAAGAGCGGTCTACGGAAGTAAATAAGAGCTCGAGAATGTTAACTCATTACGTTTAAATGGGCGAAAACTTGATTTATTGGTCAAATGGAACTCTTGGAATTCGATCTTATTCTTGGTGGCAGAACCGGAAAAATCTGGAGGACGTAATTGGCTTATAAATAATGCGGTGGACTAGAATCAAACAAGGGTTTGATTGATTTTAAAATATTGAATCGGATGCAGTTTATAGTTGGCTGTACTCACAAGAAATGATTATAACTTCACATAAACGTACAAAATATGCTGTAGTGAAAATAATCGCCATTAATTTAGTTTTTATATTTTCCCCCCAAAAATATCATTTGTTTAATAAAAGAGCTGGACATTTACATCATGAACAGTTTAATATTAACGTGAAAATGGAAAATTATGCAATTACTAAATTGTATATGAAAAACGTTGTAAAATAAAAAACTAAACAAACATTAAAATGAAATTACAATAACCGACGTTTCGACCATCATTTATCCTCCCCAGATCTGATGTCTTTTGTAGTAGACATTAAAGAACACCCTTTAAATGTATTTAAATTCTTCAAGAATATTTAAAATTACTTCTAGACCTTTTTTTTTTTTTTTTTTTTTTTTATAAAAACGTGCATATCGTAAGCATCTATTTATATACTTCTACATCTTTGGAGATTTTTTTATAATAATTTTAAACCAGTTTTTGTTGTCCCTCGTAATATTTGTCTCAAGACTAAAAGGATTAAGACCATCATCGTCAAGAAATAATTGTTACGTTGCTTTTAAGGTTTTAAAAAATAAACCTTTATTCTTTGGCAGTGTAACAACTCTTTCCCTGAAGATTGTCATAGATTATGACCGAAACGTTAATTATTATAATTTTATTTTAATGTTCGTTCAGTTTTTGACTTTGCAACGTTTTGTATGTGTCAATTAATAAATTTGTGATTTTCTTTCTTTTTTTTCTTTTTTCTATTTTTTTTTTTTTTTTTTTTTTACTTTTATTTTAATACTTTTCTTTTATTCATTTTGAAAATATAGTTTTTACTTTTAACGCTTTCTATCGCCAATTCGTATATCTGCAAAATACCTAAACATCAATGTTACTTATACACTGGGCTTCAAAAGGCGAATTTATTTATTGGTGATGTCTTCCAGCATAGCATTTAATATGAAATATCCTTAGAAATTTTAACAAACGGCAATACTGAGTAAATTTTTCATACCAAACTTTTATTTATCATTTGAGCAGTTTCGCATTGTTACTGTTAAACTGAACATTATAAATTTTATGAAATTAAAACGACAGAAGACATCTAAAAATAAAGTTTTATAGAGGTATGTTCGTATGTTTTACAATTTTATATTAGAGAATTGACACTCATACAAGCCAACCTCCGGCTTTTTAAAAATCAAACAATTCTATTTCCAACCAGAAATTTATTTACTTAACGAAGTTAAATAATTTTCAGACGACTAACTCATTCAATCCCAAAGACTTCTAATTAAACAATTCTCCTGGTTCTATGTATGTATTCTTAATTTTTAAAAAGCCGGAGGTTGGCAACTCTGAACACTATAAGTATACAATTTTTTTTTTATTACAAATGCGAAAAAAATACCTTTTAGCAAATAATTATTTCTTGTTATGTCATATATTTTTTTATTACTATTTGCAAGCGTAAAATGATGTATTTTAACATTCGAATAAATATTTTTCAAATTGGAGTTGCTGTATGAAAAAGAGTTAAGAGAAAATGCGTTGAAGCCACAATATTAGTCTTTTGAGCACCAATAATAATAATAATAATAATGATAATGATAATAATAATAATAATAATAATAATAATAATAATAATAATAATAATAATAATAATAATATAGAGCTACTACTCAACAATACGAAATTTTCTGAAATATTCGTAGATTCATTTTGTAACATAAATGTATGAAATTAGCAGGAATGACTATCACAATTGTTTGAAATCGAATAGTGTTTTCCATTATTTGACACCTGTACTACATTTTTCGTTGTTAGCGATTGCTGTGTCATGATGAACTTTGCTAGTCTGCCAAGTTATAAGTCATGATTTATAACGGAATGTTTGTACGGATGTTCCGATGGAATGTTTGATTGGATTTTCCAAATGTATATTATAGAAAAAAAGTGTTTTATCACCTACCTATTTTAAAAAGCAAAAGCATGTCCGTGTTGATTTCATATTGAAAGTGGCAACATCTGGCAATTACATTTCATTTTTGATGAAAATGTTTCAATTTTTATATATCGCTCAATTTTACTATGTACCGTACTGCTATATTTACTGCTTACCATATATCGTTCTAATTTGTACTTCGTCAAATGTGATAAAAAAAAATTGATCTTCCAAATGTAATTTACTTGAAAATTTTATCCCAGTTTTCTGAATTTTTTACAATTTTAACAATATTTTTCGAACATGATTTTTTTTTAGAAATTTTCTGTAGTATACAACACAATTACGTATGATTAACTTGTTTGCACTTAAATTAACATGAACAATTCAGAATTTGTTTCCGGCTAAAATTCCATAGTGAAATAAAAACTTCACGAATAAATAAAATAATTAAATAATTTAAATAAGGTACAGATTTAACAGACATGTGATGAAATTACAAGAACAATATTAAAAAAATCTACTAAAAATTGCGAAACCTTTATGATGTCTTCCGTTATTAACACCTGGTTTGCGGTTAATACGAAAATATCGTTTTCCCAAAATCTCGAAACTTTATTTGAATAAATAATTGATATCTTTTCGCATTAAAATGTGTTTTAAGGTTGTTTGTGGGGAATCTCAAAGATATATTAATTGTAAACAAAATATATTACAGATTTCAGTAATATAAATAATAATAAAAATAATTTCATATATATAATTTTTCCCTCTCTCTTTTTCGTCAATTGTACATAAAGGCAATTATTTCCTGTTTTTGTTCTGCCATTTTTAATAGCTTTCTAGGGCTGATTTGAAATTTGAGAAAATTGTGATACCAAAAAACTGCTGTGTATTAGGATTGATATAAATGTTTAAAAGTCCACACTACTTATTGAAAAAGACCCGGATGATAATGTTAGGTCTATGGGGGCATTCTTTTCAAATATCTTGTTCCAATTTTAATATTTTTACATGATTTTTTGATGAAACTGGTTACAACCGGTTCTGAAATTAAAACCATCATAATATTAAAAATAGAGAATTAAAATAGAGAAAGCAAAAAGTAGCTCCGATGTAGATCTTCCTCAGCTATCCTATGCAAAAATAAATAAATAAATAAATAAATAAATAAATAAAATAATAATAATAATAAAAATTGAGCAAGATATTTGAAAAGAACTCCCCTATAGACTTAACATTATCATCCGGATCTGTTTCAGTTAGTAGCGTGGGCTCTTAAGGCCCCTTTATTGCAGCAAGTTCGCTGTTGAAATTGAGTCTTTCTGTAACTTATTATTGTTATTTTTTTAAGCTAACTGTACTTTCCGGTAGAGTACATTAAGCAAAAATGAAAAATAAAATAAAATAAAATAAAATGTTAAAGTAATAAATTCTATTTGTATTCAACTGATCTAAGATTACACTCCGTATTTCTTCATGATTTTATTTTACATAAAATTTTTTATTTTGCATAAATTAAAGATTTGAGAATGGTTGCTAGAAGTTTCGCGTTAAATTCAGAGGGTGTCTCTTGAAGAAAACTCTCTCCCCGGAAGATTTAAAATTTTACGTTTTCAATGGTCAAAAAGTGTAATTTACCTCCTCCCCCATCACCGGGGCCCACAGAAATCCCTCCTAGTGAAAAGGGTCTGAATTCAACACAGCAGAAGCAGAAGTTTGAAAATGAAAATTATATTGTATCAATAAAAATATACCCAAAGATTCATAAAATGTTTATTACTATAGCGGAAAACATTCCATGTTTGCAACAGGATAGAATTTAATCTAAACAACTACGTTAATCGCGTTTTGAATATCAGACAAATTTTCACAAGAAAATTTAATTCTGAGATTTTGTAATCTCCGTTGTGTAATACATGTTCAAAGAGATAGTCAGATTAAGGGAGAATTTTAATAGTGTTTGACAGTAAGCTTAATTAACTTATCGCTATAACTTTATTGCAAATATTCTGTGAAACTAATCTGTTTAGTTTTGTGGAAAGTTACATATGTATACAAATTATTGTGACTAGAATGATATCAGCAGTAAGGTTGTTGAGAATATTCTGTAAAGCTAGTTTTCATAATTACAACAAAATTATATATATATTCAAATTATTTATTAGTTGTTTAATCTTATCATATGTAATTCTGTTGTAAATATTTTGTCAAGGTATTTGATGAACTGCAATAAAGAAATATGCAGTAAAATTATATTATTATTGACATAAGTACATCAGCTAACTGTACTTAGTTGATAATATTATATACAACTAAGTTACAAATACGCGTGTGCGTGAATACACACACACGCGCACATGTATATATCAGTATAAGCCAATTTGTGCAGGTCTAATAAAGTTACAAATAATCAAATCGGGTGCTATTTTTATAGTTATATAGGCTGTATCTTTGTTGTAAATATTTTATAAAACTACTAAGTATTGGCATTTAAACAATCTGTTATTGCTGTAAACGAATCATCAGTGATTCTTTTTTTATAAGCTAAAAACTGTTAATTCTAATCTGTTGTATTCTTTAAAATTAATTTGTATAGGCATCGATATTAACATAAAAATAGGATTTTAAATTTCAATCCATGGATATTTATTGAATTGCGGTTTTTTTTTTTTTTTTTTTTTTTTATCAATGCCACATATGTTTATATTTATATCCTGACTTAATAAATTTATTCCCGGATAGAGAAAATAAGTCTGGAAACATGACAGTACACTATTTCACTTTCTCTTGCACATGTACGGACATAAATGTTTAATGGAATCATATCGCGTGACACCTACAATGTAAAGACATCCTACCAAAGTATCCAGTGTTGCTATCGCTCTCAAATCAAATACTTCTTTTAAAACTGTATGTTCTTCACGTCTCGACAGGCGCATTAACGCTCACGGGGTTGTTTAAAATGCGCGGCCACTCCGATAGCAAAACCTCGCTTTTAATTCGTTTTCGTGGAGGCGAACCACTTTTAAATACATAATGAATACTTAATTGAGCCGGATTGTTTCCCTTGTAATAAATTCGTTTGACTCCCTTACCACCACCACCCACTACTCACTCCTTTTATAAGTGTGTCAATGACGTGCTTGGAATTTTTCCCTCCAAGAAAACGAACCGATTTCTCCTGATAAATCAACTTTTCACTCATTTAAAGGTAATGAGTTAATATCCTCGCGCTCTTATTTGCATTAGGAAGCCCTTCCGATCATTAAGGAGAAAAGGCGAACTGTTTGCTATTTATTGCAAATAATTGTTATTCATTGAATTCGGTGATTTAGGGGGTAGAGGAGAGAGGTACCTCGATTACAAGTGCGGTACAGGACTTCGTCGATTCCCATTTTTGCTTGGAAATAACCGCACAATGAGATTCGTAAACGTTAGACGGAACGATAAACTCTTTTGGAGCTTTTCTAGCGGAAAATAAGATTTTAATGGAAGCTTCGGTTTATCTAAAGCAGTGAATTCACTTATATTGAGAAATTATACTATCGCCTTACGTCAAGCTATCCCCATAGCCATTTTTTACCAACTATTATTCTTCACGAGGCATACCTATATAATTTGCAACAAATGTGTAAAAGTGTATTTCGTTTAAAATTGATGATATATTTCTTTTAAGCAGAAATGAAATTTCTTTATTCTAAGAGATACTATCATCTGAAATCAATTTTTAGTAGTTTATACGCTTAGGAATATTTATCTAAGCTCTCTGTTTTAATATTTTTTATAATGACGTAATGGGTTTAGAATACTTTGAACAAAACCAGACTTAGTGACAGGATGAGCATTAGACTTGCCATCATTGCTTGATTCGTGTCTGTTTTTACACAGTTACTAAATTCTAAATTAATTAATATTGCAATATTTTTTTGTATATATTTCGCAGCAATCTGCAATATCCACATCTTTAATAGTTATTTTATTAAGCAGTTTATATAATGCTGAAGATAACACTTGAACTAATCACGTGAGATAAAACAATACTTTTTCGCAAGTGAATTTATCTAGGAGAATATTGGCAAGTTCTGTGATAAAGTTCCTATTAATTAGAAAAGAAAATAATTTCAACTTCGAATCTAAAAGGGTGCTCTGTCTGCACATTTGTTGCTATGCTCTTAAAAAGGTACTCTAATCGAGACAAATCTTTGTGACAATACTTCAAATGTTTTATAATATTCTTGCACATTTGATTATTAGAGCTTTATAATCTGATGCAATTGAAATGACATCATTCAAAAAAGAAGCGTAATTTTTTAAGACATGGACGATGTCTATATTGTTTTTAAAACATGTAGAGATATTGCGCCTAATACTAATATATATTGATACGTTACGAAGAATTATCGTTGTCATCAAAACAAATACATTCATTACAACAGCTACTTTGAAAAAATTTAATAGAAAGTCTATTTTTATGATTTGAGTACTATAGAATGATTATGATTTGAGTATGATTTAGGGAATGATGAGGCCTTCCACATTACTCCCTCCTCAGTCTATACTGAATTCAGGTAAATATTAAAAAATATTAATTATTACTGATTTGGATTTAGTTATAGTTAAAGCCCACTAAGACTAATCTCAATTCAGATAATGATAAAAAAGTAAATGGGCATTTTGTTAAAATTCATCACATTTTGATAACTCTTATTTTGGCTTATTGAGAGAGAATCAGCCATGAACAAAACTTATACGAGGCTCACATAGTCATTTGCCCCATTTACAGAGCATTTCGAATTTTAATTCACAGGATGTTTGCAAATTTGATTTTCTTTAATTCAGTTATAGTTAGTCAATTAACTGCTCTCTTGACTAAATCTTCACTGTACAACGTGGGGGGTCAAACATGCTCTTTACAGATCCTAAGCTCAAGAACTTGTCAAGCATTTTTGGAAATAATCGGCAAAACATCTAAAAGTGGAAGTGTCGCATTAATATCCTTAATTTAGCAGCATGAGCATGTAAACGAATTATGAAAACTCCTTTCATATTTTTTTTTTCAGAATTTATGTCGTGAAAACAAGAATATAAAAATCACATACGATGAACCATCAATATTAACTAAGTAATTGTAATTTCGAGTCTAATTTTTGCTTTCGATTATTTTCTTTGGTGAAATATTCTGTTATAAAAAAATATTTTTTTTAACAATTCAAAATAAACAATCTAAGCATTTCGAACAATTCTAACGATATGTTGCGCGGAAAACACTGTAAATAATTAAAATCTTCGCTACTATATTCAAATTAACATTATCTTTCATTATCATCAATAAAAAAAAAGAAAGAAAGAAAGAAAGAAAACATCTTTAACGTGTACAATTTCAATTCGATATTCTAAAACTTAAAAATTTTAATAATAGGAAATTATTACTTATCGACATGTTATTAAAATTTTTATGCAAAAATTTGAAAGCTGTTTTCACTTGACAGTCTTAAAAAATAACAATGAATGTAAAAAAATTAATCACTAAGCTTTAAAGCCTTTCTTGGTGGGTGTCGCATGTCATACGTTCTAGTTTTTTTTATATCCATATAATCAGCGCCGCTTATCACATGAAGGGGAAAAATACACTGTTGAAAATTAATTTGTCGCAATTTAATGAAATATTTCGCGAGTGATCGAGAATCCGATAGTGTTCCCATTAAAATAAACCGGACTAAAAAAATTGAACCAAGCAGTTTTAATCTCCAGTTCTTTCAGTCATAGTGGGAAACTCGACCTATTCAACACGATTATTTGCTGAAGTTTTTACAAAAACTGAAACAAAATACATTAAATTTACGTAGAAGCTGCCATAACCAAGCTTCGTAAACAATTAGATATTTCATAAATTTCTGCGCAAATAATTTATTGAATTATAGGAAAATTAGAGGCTCAATTAATTCCTTTACGGTGCGCAAGTTATTTGAACAATTGAGAATACAGAATATGGCGGCTTCTGAGCTCGCGTAGATATTTTTTATAACTAACATGTAGGAATCAAACGGCACATAAGCCAATAAAATTTTAATTCAATGACACATCGCGCTGGAAAATCGTTTGGCGGAAGCTTCAAACTGAAGTAAAAGGATCCTCAAAAGAACGCAAAATATATTCAAAGCGGCACTCAAAAACAAATAAATAAAAAAAGTAAAATAGGCTTATAAACAAATGAAGTGTTTTCGAAATAAAATGAATTGAAACGGGCAACAAAGTTTTAAGATATCAATGATAATGGAATTTGGAAAGGGAAAAAAGTATTTTAAGAGAATAATAACAAATTCAAAATATAGAAATATTCAAAATATGTTTTACATAAAGAAATTTTCCTTTGTAATTTTGTCTCAAATAATCATGTATAGTAATAAAGGTTTCTAAATAGATTAGCTTATTTTAACTTTTGTATAAAAATTAATGCAATACTTTAAAGTTTTGTTAACAACGTGCAAGACTTTTTATGTTACGGCTAAATTTAGCTTTAACTACAAAATAAAAAATCAAAGTAAAATGAGAAATTTTCGAATTGCTTGAAATATTTAATCTCTTAAAATTAAACTAAGTCTACATAATTCGGTTAATAATTTTCTAAAAATAAATACGTTTTCATTATAGTAAGTTTTTCATGACTAAGAGGTTAAAAAAGCCCAAAAATAATTACTCCTATTAAAACATAAATTTAAATTTTTTAATTCATAAACCATATGTTTCAAATAATTTAAAAAATATGAATTGTATTGATTGTAAATTCGATTATAAAAAATATTCATACAAAAATGACTTAGCCTTTGCTTCTAAATATTTTTATGCGTATTTTTTTATTACTATTATTTAATTTATTCTATATACTAACTGAAAAATTACACAAATAATAATTTTTTATGGATTCCTTATGTTTTTTTAACATCAAGTTTACAATTGTAATAACAAGTTATTCTTGTAAAATAATGTTATATGCGAATGCTAATTTGTATTTTTCCTTACAGGTATGGATTTGTTGTTTTTGTAACTTTTTTGGTTGAAGGTAAGATTTTAATGTTATCTTTTCCAGTGTGTTTTGAGTTTAGTAGGTGTTACCTACTAAATTATTAAATTAAATGTATAATCTAACTATATTTAATTTTGCTTATATTTTTCCTTTTTTATTTAGAAAACTAGCCTTATGTATTATAAATCTTAATATTATAATTTAATCATTGTTTAATTAAAGACGCATTAGTAGAGTTTATATTTATATTTTTTAAATAAAATGCAAAAAGATTGAATATTTGAATACTAGTACAAAAACATTGATCAAAGGCAAAAATAAAACTTTAAAGTGATTGAAAATAAGAGAAAAATACATGTTTTGTGTAAAATATTTTTTGCATCTTTTCTAAAAAAAAAAAAAAAAAAAAAAAAAAAAAAAACTAAATATACTTGTTTGACTTGACGAAGGAGAAAATAAAATTTTATTTTATATTTAAAGATCTTTGGTACATTTTTAACTAAAAAAAGTTGCTATAATTTTGTGCGATTCTTGCTTGAAACTTATATTTTAAACAAGTATTTTCAATGAACTGAAACGAAGAAATAAATAATAAGTGGAGCATTTCTTTTTTATTGCAAAAGCTGTTTTAATTTTAGGGTATTTGCCTTTGAATTTTTGTCATATTTGGAAATAAAGTCGGTAACATAAACGAAAAAGAAAATCTTCCTGATGACATATCAGAAAAATTAAATAATTCCCCCCCCCCCCATATTTATATATTACATTACATGTACATATTTATATATGTACATTTTCCATGTACATATTGTAAGCAAAATTTTGCCAATACAGATTGTTTATAAAGTCCCGGACGCATTTTGATGTTTAATAACTCATAAAAAAATAAAGATAGATTAAAATTAATAACATAAATGGTTAGATAGACTCAAAAAATTTCATGACTCTTGTCAGTGAACTTCCACGTGTGCCCCCTTCGTCGCAAGGAGAATATCAAGTCGATAGTCAATTTCACGTCAGGTAGCGGCAAGCATGTCGGCATCCACGCAGGCTATTGCGGTTGTATTTCTGATTTTTAAGTCATCAATGTTCGACACTCTCCTCCTGTAAACATTGTCCTTTACAAATCCCCAAAGGAAAAAGTCCAGCGGCGTTATATCAGGTGATCTGGGTAGTCGAACATTGACAACTTAAAAGCGAATTACAGCCGCAATAGCCTCTGTGGATGCCGACATTCTAGCCGCTACCTGGCGTGAAATTGACTATCGACTTGATATTCTCTGTGCGACGAAGGTGGCACACGTGGAAGTTCATTGACAAGGGTCTTGAAACTTTTTGAGTCTATCTAACCATTTATGTTATTAATTTTAATCTATTTTTATTATTTTATGAGTTATTAAACATGAAAATGGGTCCGCGACTTTATAAACACTATATCTTTGTTTAACTCTTACCAACGCGGAGTAAATCTGTTTGAAATAATTAACTTACATCAGAATTAATAAACGAATTTTTAGAAAATAAGGACTTGCTTATTTTCAAGTATGTTATAAAAGGATAATTTTAATTAAGTATTCTGGGTGCCAATAACATAAAAATTAGGTGACCTTTTTGAAGGATACCGCTCTCGAAAGTGTTAAGCAAGTCTTACGAGAATGAAAAATTCGCAAATTCATTTTGCGATTATGTGTTCTTTTTGTTTTATAATTGCATGCTTGCTTTGGAAAAGTTCACCGTAAATAATGTAATACTTATGCAATGATAATTCAATGAACATATTTTGTTTTATGAAGCTTAATTCATTTTTTTAATTAGTATTTATGTATTACTCGTGCCCTGAAGAACTGCGCCAATAACACTAATTACAGCAACCCTTATATTTTGTCAACCATATAGTTTTTAGAAATATGGAATAAACATATTTTATAGTTTATATATAGCTTAAAGTTTTGTTTCTTTCATTATTATAGTTTATACTTTATAATTTATGTTATTTATTTATTATAGTTTATTTTCATATTATTTGCCATTTTTGACAATTTTATGTACTTAAGAATTTAAATTTCTGTTTTGAATATAATTAGCGATAAATGATAAGGGAGACTGGTATTTGTTAACCAATTTTGGTAATCTAGCTTCAGAGCACGGATAATATGTTAGTACCGAAATTTCCAATACACATGTAAAAATATTAATAAATATATCCCCCTGTACTTGACCGTGTTTTCATAAGTATTGTAAAAAATATATAATCTATTTCACATACATTTTTTTCAAAACAAATTTTTTAACATTTCGAACTTTTTAAAAAATTCTCTGTACTCTATGCGTTTTATTTTTTGTTAAAATTCTCAGTATGTCTAGCCCACATATTTCTCTAGTGGTTAGGAAGCAGGGTAAAAAATGGCGGTTAAAAAACATTATTATTATTATTATTATTATTATTATTATTATTATTATTATTATTATTATTATTATTATTATTATTATTATTATTAATATTAATTTTATTATTATTATTATTATTAATTTTATTATTATTATTTTTACAATTAATTGGTTTAAAATTAGATTATTTCCATTTTAGTGATTCTCGCAAATTTTGTAATCAGTGGGCTCGATAATTAAACCTTGGTTTTTTCTGCTTTAAAAGACGATCTTTTATACAATGACTTTCTTTAGATTCGGTTTTTTTTTAATATATATATATATATATATCTGATAATTGCGATATATCTGATCTGCGCCTACCGATTTTGCAACTTTTTTACTTTCTTCTTTATTAACAACGACATTTCGATTCAAAATAAAATAAAATAAATAAATAAAATAAAGTAAAATATCCTGAATGTAAAGAATGTCGTAAAATAAATAAATTAATTAAAATAAATGCAGAGATACATTGTCAGAAGAAAAATGTTTGAGTATTTCCCATTGAGTTAATAAAAATCAGTAAAAACACAATTTTTATGATGATGAAAATGATGATCGTAATAACAGAGTCATATAGTAAATAAGCCATGGATTAAACATTAATATAACTGGACCAATCACAAAAGTAATAGAATGCGGATACCACAAGATCCATTCTCGACCGAAAACAACAACCAATTTCCAAATGGTTAATAATTCAAACTGATTAATAGCATTAAAAAGTTTTTTAATTTCATAAAATTGAACTTCTTCCAAAATAATTATTAAATTTTTATTAAAATATGGTACTTTGGAGACTTTTTTATTGGAATAATTTAAATAATGAAATATAATATTTAAGTTCCTCTGTCCTCTTAATTGAAAGCTGTTCAAACTTTTCTTTAAAATTTTGAGCTTAAAAAGAGTTTCAAGATGTTAGAAAATTATAAATAATATTATTATTTTTTTTAATCATTAGAAATTATTGCTCATCTTTGTTTAATTCATTTTGCAAAGGATGTAACAGAAATATTCATTCAAATTTTTAAATTATATTTTTCAGAAATACATTTATGAAAATCCTTTTCTTAAAAGAATTTAATTTGTATCTACCCTAATAATCTCACGCCGGTAATCTTTAAGTACTACTTAAAATAATTAATTTAAATGAAAAAAACTTTAAAACAGTGTTACTGAAAAGTATTAAAATCGAAATCCAATTCCGTAACTGTTTTCTCCCATTAAAAGTTCAATCACAGAAACCTGCTTCTAATGCGAACATTTGAAGTTTTTCTCTTTCTTATTTAATGATTATAAAAGAGGAAAAAAAAAATAACAGAATAAATACCCGCCAATCTTCCCAAATAACCGCAACGGAGTCGTATGGATCGAAGTCGAGACAAGTGTGTAGATTTGGCCCTTCACTGTCTCTCTCCCCTTTACCATTTTCTTTTATTTCGCCATTTAATCTTTTTTAAGTCATTTTCCAGTTATCGTTTTCCTTTTTTTTTCTTTCTTTCTATAAAACTAATATAAAAAATCTGCAAATCTTATCGTTGTTTTTTTCCCCCAACCGTAAATCACAGATGATTTTTTTCATTAGTTTTTTTCTTCCACTTTGTGTTCTTAAACTGTCATCATTTTGATAGCCCTGAACATAATGTATCTCAGCTACTTATTCCGACTCCCCTGTCTTTTTTTCCTGATCTAGTATTTGTTCGAGCGTGGTGCTAATGCATTGCTTTTCGAGAGGACGTTATAGTATTAGAAAAAGAATCAAAGATTTATATATTTCTAGATCTGAGAAACAAGGGGGAAATGCTATAGTGTTGACAAATAGCCAAAGATCTTCGGGGGCAAGTTTGATTTTTTTCTACACTTTTTTTCTGTTACACAGTTTTATGTTCTACATAAATCCATTCTGCCAATTCAAGCTTCACTGAAGTTTTGATCTGATACAAAAAGACATTTAGGCGTTTCGATAAATTGTCATTTCGATTCCTATTTGCCAAAGTAATTTTTTTATTCGGATTTTTAACGGTGAAGTAAATAATTGTCTATGAGATAGACAAAAGAATTCCCATTTTGTGTTCGCATAGAATTGATCATCTATAGTTAATGTATTTTCATAAGTATAATTTAAAAATATTATTTCATATTTAACGTCTAGCACAGCATAATTTTTTATACTTAATATTATTTATTAAAGAACTATTTTATACTAAAAATTATGTTATTATGCTTCGTCTTAAAATTTCCTTTATACTTAATTTTATAAGCGTTAATATTTTTCATGTTTTTTAAATAAAGATTTACAAAAAGCACACGAAATATTCTGTAAATAAAATCATTTTTAGCATTGAATGAATTGTAATTAAATATATTTCATTAAATACCCAACTAAAAAAGAATTTGTTCTAATTTAAAGCAGATTTTTCTTTCCTTACGGCTGGTGTTAATTCCTTGAGAAATTTTCACCTTTTTTATTTACTCAATCAGATTAATTTTATTGGTTATTAAATGAAAGATCTGCGAAAAAAAAGTTCGTTTCATTCTTTTTGAAGAACCTTGTCTGAAAATGTTTTCCCTGTTTATGTCTTTTCCCCAACCGTAAATCACAGATGATTTTTTTTTTCATTAGTATTTTTTCCCCACTTTGTGTTCTTAAGCTGTCATCATTTTGATAGCCCTGAACACAATGTATCTCAGCTACTTATTCCGACTCCCCTGTCTTTTTTTTTTTTTTTTTTTTCCTGATCTAGTGTTTGTTCGAGCGTGGTGCTAATGCATTGCTTTTCGAGAGGACGTATAGTATAGTATTAGAAAAAGAATCAAAGATTTATATATTTCTAAGATCTGAGAAACAAGGGGGAAATGCTATATTGTTGACAAATAGCCAAAGATTTTCGGGGAAAGTTTGATTTTTTTTTTACATTTTTTTATCCTTTACATAATTTTATGTTTTACATGAATCCATTCTGCCAGTTCAAGCTTCACTGAAGTTTTGATCTGATAGAAAAAAAAAAAAAAAAAAAAAAAAAAAAAAAGAAATTTAGGCGTTTCGATAAATTGTCATTTCAATTCCTATTTGCCGAAGTAATTTTTTTATTCGGATTTTTAATGGTGACGTAAGTAATTTTCTATTGCGATAGACAAAAGAATTTCCATTTTGTGCTCTTGTAGAACTGATAATCTATAGTTTGCGTATTTTTATAAGAATTACTTAAAAGTGTTATTTCACATTTATTGCGTAACGCATCATAATTTTTATTACTTATTATTATTTATTAAAAAATTATTTTATACAAAACATTATGTTACTATGCTTCGTATTATAATTTCTTTTAAACTTAATTTTATAAGCGTTATCATTTTTCATGTTTTTAAATAAAGATTCACTAAAGGCGTACAAGATATTCTATAAATAAAGCCATCTTTTAGCATTGGACAAATTGTAATCAAATATGTTTCATTCAAAATCCAACTAAAAATAAGAAATTGTAGAGGTCCATAAAATGCGATACAGGGTGGCTAGACAGGATGGCTAGGGGGGGATTGGGTAACACGTTGCCATATCTAAAAGAAGTAAACGTTTGATAGCCATTATTTATAATTGAAATAGTAAAATAACTTAAAAAATATGTATCTTTACTGAGCAATTTTGAGGTAGGGAATATATAGTTCCTAAAGTGACATCACAACAAAAGGTAATGTGCCATCCAAGTGTAACAACAGTTATTCTATATAAGAAGGAATATATTGAAAATCCACAAAATTTGCGCGAAATGATTAATGAATAAGTCTTTTAAAGTAGTTTATTTACTATAAATGTACATAGCGATTTACAATTCAATTAAAAAAAAAAGAAAGTAACGTACGGTGTCATAGTTTCCTCAACAAAAAAATTTATAGTAGTTTGCATTACTACCTCCTAAATTCTGTCCAATTAGTTTGAATCACCTTTTATATTAGCTCTCCAGTTTCAGACTTTTTTTTTTTTAATAAATGGACTTTAAATAAATGGTCACTTAAAATTGGCAATGAATCATTTTAAACTTACATATATATCAATGCTTCAAATGCATTTATTTCATATGTGTTTATCAGCAAATTTTATCATTACATACATTCTAATATTTCACTGGATAGACTAAATTTTATAAAATGAAAACTCATATAGTTGCATTCTATTCATGTCACATTTTTTTTTCTTTTGCGAAGATGGAGAAACGGTCTTCAACGAGACTTTAAAACAGTTCTGGAACATTGAGAAAAGTGCACTCAAAACGATATTATGTCTTCTTACATCAAGTGCTACAAATGCTACTTCCCGTTGTTCTACTAATATTTGTTTATTTCCTCGTAAATATTGGCCAAGAATCAATGAGCCTATGAAACTTTTATCGATAATATTGTAAAAGTAACATATAGAATTAAAGAATAGTCCAAATGAAAAATATTAGGGTAAGTTGAAGTTAGTAAATCAGCACAATTTATGTTTCACTTACCTGCATAAAATAGAGTTGTCGACAAAATCTGAAATTAAGAATCGACTGAAAGAGGTTTTTAAGGCCAAAACCAATTTTTGGTAATCTTTCTATTTTTGGCCGAAAACGAAAAAGAAAAGGTCTGAATTTTTTTAAGTAATTAATACTTGCAAAAGTATACATAATTATTAATTTATTGGGTTATTACATGTCATGTGTGACACAGATTTTCTATATATTTCTATTGTTTTAACAATTTTATTCTAATCTTAAACTGAAACAATCATGTTAATATGAAAATTTAGAGTTTGTTGTTATTTTTAATGTATGATTTATGTTTTGATAACTTATAAGTCAATAGATGTATAGTTATTTATGTAAGTGTCAAGCTCAGGACATTTTGTCACTTTATCGTGGAATGGTCTTGAAACAAGGCAAAATAGTTAGGTCTGGGATTTAAAGATTGGAGAATTTTAGTATCTGTAATTTTTATATTTATTTATTATTAGAAACGTACAGCTTATTAAGATATAGGGTTTATAATGTAGCTATTTTTAAACCTATTATAGGCGAATTTATATTATGTGTGGAACAATTTTTCTATATATTGCTGTTTTTAAACGGGCTGGTCACTCAGCTTCAGAACTCTCCTTCGTAATGTTAAGTGTATAAACATTTGATGCATTCGTATATTTAAAGAAATTAATATTTTTAACTTCTTTTTTTCTGTATACTTTTCTTAAAGGTTGTTTCTTTTTTTTTTCCCCCTTAGTTCTCAAAATATTCCTAAAATCTATGGTTATTTTAATATTTTATGCGTTAAAACCGGACGAACTGCGAAATTTTAACACATCATATAAAATTAAATACATACTTTAGAAATAACTTAAAAACTAAGAAAATCATAGGCACGCTTTTAAGAAGTGTATACAAAAATAGAAATTAAAAATATTAATTTCCGGGGGAGATATTTTAAATATACGAATGCATCAAAAATCCATAGAGAATCCATCCCATAGTGAAGGGAATGCGGGAGCTGAGTGAACAGCCCTCTTTAACAGTGCTATTGTATCCTTAACCGTTTACACGCCGAATTAATATCGCAATGTAATAATAATTTTGTTTTCCTATATTACAGTAGTAAATGTTTTAATTTATGCATGCAAATTTAAAAAAAAAAAAAAAAATATTCTCTAGGTTTTTTTTTTTTTTTTTTTTTTTTTTGCTGTTTTTATTCCAGTGTTTACATTTTGAAACATGATTATTTATAGACAACCTATGCAAATATAACAAATTATTTTCCGCTATATGCTATTGTATATTGTTCTTGAATATTTTCTCGAATTTCTAGAACATTTAAATTCCTAACTTTCAAATGTAAGTAATATAGAGAAAACGATAAAAACAAATAATATATTTTTTATGCAAATGAATGAATTTACGTATTCCTTATACCTATAATAAATGCTTAAAAATAAGTATTTTTTTTTTTTCAAAATTTAAAATCAACCTTATATTTTATAGGAAAAAGAAGGACATCGTTATTATGTAGGAAAATATATGTCTTGTATTACAAATAATGCAATATTCCCATTTGGGAACATTGGCGTTTAAACGGTTAAATTAAAACAACTATGTTTATATAAAAATATAGAATTTTTGTCAATTTTAATGTATAGTTTATATTTAAACAATTCATAAATTAGTAAATATAGGTATTTATTTAAACGTCACGTGCGGAAAATTTTGACAGTTTCTCGTAAATGGCCCTTTTGTAGTCGGTTATTAAACATACATGATTATTAATTAATTACATATGCGTGGTAAAAATTGGTTGCAGCTAGTCTGTGGCTCTGACTAAAACTTTTATTTCCATATAAAATAAAACGTTTTTAATTCATCAAATCACTATATATTATATCATTATGCGAATTTCACCAAATTAAAAAATGTTTTTGGTAAACATGCTTAGATTTATCTATTATAATGATTTTTCTAAACGATCATCTCTTATACTTAGAGGTTTCTCGAAGAATATTTGAAACTCTTTTGCGGTCTCAAACTAGAAATGGTCCATTACTGTTAAATTTGCAACTTTTATTAAGCACGTGAAAAACGTCTCCAAAATTTAGTACTATATATATGGCTATAATTTGCACGGACGTGTTGAGACAATCATGCCTGGCAATTGAGGATTCCAGAAGTCCAAGGTTATAGTGACCAAAAAAAAGTAAGAAAAATTTTGCGTTAAGCATAGATTATAAAACACTTTCTAACACTTCCTGACAAAACTTTGTTATTTAGGGAAATAAGATGCTACTGTCCATAGCCAAATATGTATTCCAATACTTTTGAACAGCCTTGTATTTGATCCGTTGGTTGATATGTATCTATTTATATAATAGAAAAAATTAGTTTAGCAAGTAATGCCTAACTGGTTGAAATTTCTCTTTCAGCATTTTATTATAATAGATGGAAAAAACTTGAAGGCTTTTGTTCAGCTCTGTAATTTACCTAGTACCTTTAATACACGCCAGTATTATGTTAAAATTTAGTTCAAACAAAAACACTCTTAAAACTACTTAAACTACATTTCCAGAAATTATCATTTATTTGTGACTATGTAGCTAATTCTTTGCATGAACCTGTATATCATTTTATCTATATTCTACAAACATTTCTTAGTAAACGTAAAGCAGTTCAACGTAAAAATCCATAACTTATTTAAAAACCTCTTTTAAGTTAATTACCCTCACATTCAGTAACCTTTATAAACTCTTTTGTGTAACCCTGTATATCAACTATAACATTTATACACACCATATAATTTACAGACATTTAGTAAAACTTAAAAACGCATATTGTAATTGAAAATGTATTTCAATCATCCATCAGATATCATCGATAATATACAAAACTTCGGGTAAGATAATAAGATATGAAATATTTTGTGTGTTCTTGTAAATGCTATGCACTTCATATTATGCGTAAAATATTAAGTCTCAGCGACGTATATCAATTTTATGATCCTTGAAATCGTCTAACATAATTAAAATATGTCGCAAACAATTCCCCCCTTTACTGTTGTGGAATGGAATTCTTTTGGGTTGCCCTGTAAATGAATAATAGCTATTATTTTCACTGCATATTTTACAGGACTTTGCATTTTAGAGCACTTTGCAAATCCATGTAGATTTGAATATGTTTGACAGAGTGTAATACCTTTAAATTTCATTTGAAACGATTTTTTACCATAGGCCGCAGTGTATCGGAAAAATTTTGACTATCCCTGTAAATAAACTAATCATAGTAGAAACTTCATTTTCAATAGTATTCGTGCTAGGGTATACATCAATAACATATAAAAATTTCATAGCGATTCGAGTATATTTACGGGAGTTAGAGCGCGGACAGATGGCCATCCGGCCAGACGGACAGACGGTCAGACAAACCGAACGCATAAACACTTATCAAGTTTGTTGGAAAGTGTTAATAAATTTGAATATGTTTGATTGGGTGTAACACCTTTAAAATTAATTTGAAACGAGTTTTAACGGCAGCTTACTAACTTAAAACGGCAGCTGAGATGTACCAAATGTTCTAAATTTTTTTACCCCTTTTTAACCCCTTTATGAGGGGAATTTGTAAAATTAATGAAATACATGTTTAATTATTTTTTTAGTACATTTATAATCTGGAATATCACGCTCCTGGACAAACTATTTTATATAAGTATAGATTTTCTAGTTATGTGCTATGTTCTAGAGATCAACCAATATTGCCGAATAATTACCGATATTGATCCATTATAAAGTTAAAGCATATCGTACTCTACTTTTTTCACAGTTATATGAAATAAGAGTTCAAAGGCCACAATGAAACAAGCGGCAATTTCCTATTTCAGTTCAGTCAAATATTATTGATGTTCAAGTTTAACGTCAATTATCATTGAACATAATTTACTTCTAAATCGCATTTTTTGTCACTTGTACCCCTTGTCTTCTGAGGTCCTCAGTTATCAACAGTAAAGTTCATAGCAATAAATGAAATGTGTCAAATTTAAGGTGACACAGCTCAAAGCAATGAGTAACATTGAAAACTTCAGAAAGAATAAGAAACAAGATTTTTAAAATACAGGTAGTTTCGGTCGAATTTCGTTCCGGATGAATTTTCGAGGGCATTTTCGCTTTAAACGAATTTTCGTTGAAATTCAGATTTTGGGTAAATAATGAAACGGAATTTTTTGTCGATCGCTCTCTGAAATTCACTCCAATTCTATAAATTGAGCGGAAGAATAGGGAGAGGGGAGGAGGGGGGGGGGTGAGTGGAGTGGAAACAAAAGAAAGAGAATGCAAAAAACTATTTATTAATATGCTACCAAAGAGAACATACGGTACTGTATGTGCTTAGTTCAATTTTAAAATGCATTTTTTACCAGAAATTAGTAGTTTCAGTGGTTTAAATGTAGTATTTTAAATAAGTTTAAATTCCCTAAAATATACAGAATATTTTACAAAAGAACTAATTGGATAGAATATTACCGTTTAAATATACTTCTAATTTGTTCCAAACCTTTGTGTGTTGAATTCATTTTTATGAGCAAGTAGAAAATGGCAATGCTGTAATTTCTCAATAAGTAGCTTGCAGATTATTTAATGATTAATTTAAAAATTATTTGTTCATTCTTTATAAAAAGTATATGGAATCGATAAGATACAAACGAAACGGAAAATAAATTTATTGGAACTTATTAAAATTTTTTTATAACATAAATAATAAAAAATCATTTTAAAAACAAATTTAATACCAGACTCCTTTATTTATTTATTTATTTTTAAACAAAACAAATAATTTTTAATTGCTCTTTTAAGTAACTTTTTATGTACGATGGCAGAAAAAATTTGCATCATTTGTGAAAAAACAGAAAAGTGTGCAAATATCATGTTGTATGCTTGTGTTTCATGTAAAGATAATGTTATTACATTACAATATACTTTTAGTATTAATTTGACGTAAAAATTAATTTCTTGAAATGTACAATAATGCAAAATAATTTCTGAAACGGAACGATGCATTATTTTATCAAAACGTGAAAAAAAGTGTTTAACCACAAATGCAGTAGATAGTAATAAATTTCACATAACTGAGTCATGTTGCATGAATATTGATCTATTTATGCGCAAAAAGATCGCTTTAATACTTCTTAGATTTACTGCGAGTGGCGCTGACAACGTTCCAGGAGTCCGGTATTGAAAGAAATTAATTTTTGGATGAAATAATACCAGATTCCAAGGTACAAAGTCCTAATATTCCTTTAGTCTAGTTTTGAAGTTCTCTTTGTTTTTAACAATTTTAGAACTCATTACAAGTCAAAAATTTTGAATGAGATTAAGTTTAGGACTATTCTCAGGTCTATCATATATTAATGCTAGATTTTTTCAGATAGGCTTGTACCTAAAGTGGATAAATAGGTGGAAAATTATTTTATTATTTATTTTATGTTGTGGGGATTAGAACTTGAAAACTACATAATAAAATCATTAATGAATAAAATATATTCTACTTACCAGTTTCGCTGTATAACAGAGAATTAAATCTTGTAAAAAAATATTCTTTCCTTTTACTTTCAAATCACTTTAAATAACTGAGTTTAAACGCTACTTTAAAATACCAATGGCCAAACCTTTAAAATACAACTGGTGTTAAGTAATAGTTTTAGTCATCCCATCCCAAATTATTGATTAACACGAGTTTTCACTGATATATTAAAGAAGTATTTAAAATCAGCTACAATTTAAAATAATTTCAAAGCAGAGGAAAGTGCAATTTTTAACAAGACTTAGTACTCGATTATATGGCAAAATTGGTAAGTAAAATATAATTTTTTTATATGTGATTTATTGTATAATTTGCAAGTTTTTATTTTCATAACATAAATTATATTAATAAAATAGTTTTCCACCTAATTTCCCACTTTATGTGCAAGCCTACCTGAAAAAAAAAAATCTGGTATTAAACTATGAATCAACCTGAGGATAATCCTGATGTTAATCCAATTCAGAATTTTTGGCTTGTAATGAGTGGCAAAATTGTTTAAAGGAATCAGGCTACCAAGATTAGACTAAAGAAAAAATTCTGTTATGATTTCTACCTTGAAATTGGACACTATTATATCCAGAAGTTCTTTTTTCGATACCAGAACCATGTGAGGCTGTTAGCGCCGCTTGCGGAAAATAATAAAAAAAATACATTAAAGCGATCCTTTAACGCATGAACAACATTAATATTCATGTAACATGGCTCCATTATGTGAAATTTGTTATTATCAATTGAATTTGCGGTTGAATACTTTTTTTATGTTTTGACAAAATAATGCATTCTTACCTTTTAGAAGTTATTCAGCTTAATTATGCATTTCAAAAAAACTATTATAATGACAAATTAATAATAAAAGTTTGTTTTAATGTAACAATATCATCTGCACATGAAAAACAAACATAAACATGTTATTTCTTAACTCTTCTGTTTTTTCCCATATGATGCAGTTTTTTTGTCCATCACTGTACGTTGATTTCAAAATCAACTCTACTTTATAATAACTGACTCAATAATAACTGAGGCTACTTGAGAGACTGACAGCGTCCCTGGCTGGGCACCGTTGCATCTTATAAGTGGACAAATTGGACGAGGACACGTGCTTCAGTATAGCCTTATGCACGTATGCTAAGGATCACAACATCCTTCACTCTAGATGCCTACAAAAGAGAATTTTCACTTATTAAATTATAGGATACACAATTGGTTGGTGATACTTATTGATGGGTATAGCAATTTTTAAGAAAAAGCTTATACGCACATAAGAGAAAAATAGCTGGACTCTCTATTTTTATAACAGATGTAAATCTTTCAAGTGTATGAAAAAAGTCCGCACCGGGATTCGAACCACGGATCAACCCACTCAATATTTCCCCTCCCCCCAAGAATTTGAAATAAAATGCTAGTATAATTAAAAAATTGATACAGTAAGAATATAAAAATTAATATGTCACAGTTGGAATATATTACAGTAAGAAAATGTAAATTTACCAATGACATTAACGGGAATGTTGGATCGTTCAATCGTTAATAACAGTGGGAAAAAAAGCCTTTACAGTTTTATATAAATATCTGGTTATGTTTAAGGGAAAAAAGAACTTATCTTGAATCTTTTTAATCACACACCAAGAAAGAATCTATTTATGTGCTAAGTAATTACACTTTTTCTAAATTGCGTAACGTAAAGATGTGGGGAAAAAAATGTAAAAATACATTTTTTTTTAAACCTACGCATTATGTTTTTAGCAGAAATGAGCAGTTCTGAATACCTTTAATGCTGCAATTTTCAATAGGTAATTTTGAAGACAAGGGCGAGTCATGCGGTAATACCTTATAGATTAACAAATGAATAAAAAGAAGAAGAAAAAAAAATAATCATCAGAAGAAATTGTTCGTAATTATTCTCATTTGTGGAAAGAGTTCAGAAGTCGTTGCATTGAGAATGCCGGAAGGAGGTGAAATAAAATAATAACGCTCGCAGGGGGAAAAAAATCCGGTAAAGGGCTCGGGGGCTGTAAAAACCATTTCTGTTCTTTTGAATATTGATGAACATTTTTACCACTTGTTCCCAGTTAAAACTTTTTACCCCCAACAACAATTCCACGTTAATAGCATTATCCCGCAAAAAGAACAAGAAGAAGAAGAAAAAAAATAAATCGAAAAAGAGGCATTTGAACTTCAAAAGTAAATTCTTTACAAGGCAAAAACGTTAGTTGCTATATCGTTATTGGCCAATACTCGAGGAAGATGAGGATAAAGGTAAGGTTAAAAAAAAGAGAGAGAGAGAGGAAGTACGGCAAAAAAGCAGCGGTACTTGGCCGAGAAATATTAGATTATCAGAATTAACATGCCCTTTATTGTATCGTTAATGAACTCAAAAGAAAATGGTCTGCGCATAGTGCAGTGTTTTAATTATCAAGTTCTAGTGGTTTTATAAGGAGGCGAAGGGGGGAAGGAAATACCTTTTTTGGTGAATCGATGGGACCTTGCCGACAAAAGGAAATAAGGAGCAAAAAAGTGCTTCGCTGCGATTGCTAATTGCCAATTAGATCTCGAAAATTTTCTCTCAAGATACAACTTTTTTCCCCTTTTGCCCGGGTGGGGTTAAAGTTTAAAAAGGCTGAAGGAAAAAAAAATGGAATTTTTATTTGTGAGTGTTGAATCATATCGGAATCTTCAAGACTTTTTTTTAGATGTAAATAAGAGAGGGCTAATCTTTCAAAAATACTCAAATCTTTTGGAAAAAATAAATATTTGGTATTAAGCTATTGAGAGGGGGGGGGGGTAATTTTTTTTATTGGGCATCACACACACAGAATCTTTTCTTTGATTAAAGTTGACGCTTCTTTTAATTCTAAATTAGCAAGTGCCGGAAAAAAATAAACAGTGAAAAAGGGGCCTTAACGAAGTAAGGGTGAGGATGTTCATTTTTTTTTAGATGCAAACTAAGAGTCTAATTATAATTCTTGTTGTAATATTAATTAATAAAAATATGTATGTATCCTAGTTTGAATTCTCATCAAAAAGTAATAATGAAAATTTCAGGTGTATTAACATTAAAAAAGCATTTTTTTTTTTTAAACTCAGTCTCTTGTTTAGAAGAAGGCCATTACGTTAGAATAAAATCTCCTATAGACAAAATTCAAAATTAATATTTTAAATTTTTTAGGTAAATGATAAATAAAAGTTGCCATAAAAATATGAAAATGTGTTATACGTTTGATATTTCTTAGAATATTTTTTTGAGAAAGTCAAAAGACTTTTCCAGCATACAAAAACTAAAACACATCTCACTTTGTACAAAATTACACAAATAAAAAAAGTCATGCGTCAGGCTTGGATTAGAATGCATTTTCCAACACATCCAGAATACATTAACGGAACTTAACCATTAAATGAAAAGAGACAAGATATGTTTATAAACAATTTAGAAAATACATTATATATTAAAAAACCAGTTTCAGCAATTTCCGGAAAAAGTGATCGGATTTGTTTGTGAAATTATGCACAGCATCTATAGATCTTGCAGATATATACTACGTAGTATACTAAAATTCACAAAACACATAATGCAGTTGAAGGATTCACAATCAGAAATTTCCGCCAATAGATGGAAGTGTGGGCGGATTTTTCTGTACATTCATGTATATTATTACACACCACGGGAAGCTAAAATTTAATTCAGTAAACAACGTATAAAACATCAGAAAACTCATTTCCAGAAATTATCATTTATAGACGGCAATATATTCAGTTCTTTGCATTTCACTACCATGCATGAATTTATTTAAGTTCTAAAAAAAATCGTTTAGTACACTAAATATAATTAAGCAAGGTGATGAATAACACAATTAAAAATCGCATATTACCACAACTGATAAAGTAACTTTAACAATTATCCCTCATAAACAGTACTCTACCAAGCTCTTTTGTGTGGCTCTATAAAGGAATGATAATGGCTATGTCATTATATGGCTATATTATGTATGATAATGGTTACACAAGATCTTACAATGCGCATCCTATAGTATACCCCAGTAAGATATGTTATTTTCATTATGTTTGAAATAGTTTATCATCATTGAGGCTGTTCTCAAATCCAAAGGGCCAACTTTATGACATATATAGGATTGAATTTATTTTTTAGGCACGTTCCTAATTATGTAAAAATATAGCACCTATAGTCGTCGCTTAGTCCGTCTGTCCGTCTGTCCGCATAAAACTGCCCAACCGAATCATATGAAATTTAAAATATATAATTGTTGTCTAATTTTGTCGAGTCGTTTCAAATTTTATGAAAATAGGATGCACAGTTTGATCACAAGGACAATCAAAAGTATTCCGTTACATTATAGTCAATGAAAAAAATAATGTTTCTAATTCATCTTAATGGTGCTACAGCCTTTCAAACAGGATAAAATTGATACGATTTACTGAATAGTACTAAAATATGCATTCTGTGTAATATGCGGTGCAAAAAATGTTTATTATTCTTTTACAGAGCTACACAAAAGAATTTCATTGCATAATGACACATGGGAAAACATTGTTTTCGGCGTATTTCAATCATATTATTTCATATATATAATGAAATTGATATACGTTGCTGAGTTTTATTAGAAGTTACTTCCTGTATAATAAAAAGTTCTGACAGTATTTACAGGGACTCACAAAATATTTCGGATATTATACTATACGAGAAATACTGTATGTTACAGATTTTTGATGGTAGTGCATTTATAGCTGCGATATGAGTTTTTGAGTTTAACTGCATTTTTGCATATTATGTTGTGTGTATATAAATGCTGTAGATCATGTACAGGGTAACACAACAGAATTTGTAAGCGTTACAGAGTTTGAATAAAAGTAGCTTAAAAGTAGCTTTCGAATGAGCTAACGCAATTTTACGATATACCATGATAGGTAATGATTCTAGGTTTGCCATGTTGATTATGTCCTATTTAGTATGAAGTCTTAAGTTTTCGTATTACTGAATTGAAGATATATAATCGTATCAAAGTTTCTATTTGTGCATTTTTGCATACGAGTTTAACAGCTAATACAACAAGCTCTGAATATTTATAAAATTAATTACAGTAGGGGTGCACTTCATTTGTCATGTTTGACGTGCAATTTCCAACTTGTCTTTTTTTTTCCGGAAACGCGTGAAATTGGCAAATGTTTTTACTTCTACGAAGTTTATACCGAGGTTCAATAAGGGACTCACCAAAATAATTATCGTTTTAAATTTTTAACCAGTCAAAAAGTTCTGAAGCAGATAATAAAAATATTGTGCTTCTTTTTTTCATGTTTAGATTTAAATTTTGGAATTGTAGTCTTGAAAACTTGTACGTTGTTTAATTCATGAAGAAAAAATGAAATTTAAACTTCATTTAACTAACTTAAATTAACTTTGAATAAAGATCACATCTGCTGTCGCCATTAAATAAATAAATAAATAAATAAATAGAAATAAAAAATGCAGCTTGCATCAACAATTTTCTGTAGAAAAGATCATCTGAGTACAATTTTGTCCATTTTTAAATGCGTCAAATATCTCTAAAGTAGAACATAACGAAATCAGACTAAAATTTTTTCAGATTGTAGGTGATAAATAATTTCGTTCTTTCTTTAGTGTATGCAAAGCATGCCCCATAAAGAATCTTTGATGGTATCCAAATGGATAGTATGGATCCAAAGTGGTCATTCCATTCAAAAAACCGAAATGAAATGTGTGACATGTAGTTATTTGAAATTATGCGTTGGAGATTGTGGTGAACTGGAACAATAGATCCTTCACGGTTACAGTTTAGCAAAAAGTTTCGAATGGTACCGATACTTTTCATGCTAAAATTATAATCACATCGAAAAACTATAAACGGCATTAGAATAGTAGATGTAGCATTATAAACGACAAGGGACGCATGTGAAGAACAGCATAGTAAACAACCAATAATAACCGAGATGAGAGAAGAAAAGTATAACTGAGACTATAAGTTTTCCACATTATTTTTTAAATGTTTTCCACATTATTCTTTAAATGTTTTCCACAAACGATGATTTCGCATATTGTTCAACGACTGATGCTTGTGCGCGTCGTCTCTCTGATGCTTTTAGGTAGCTTTCATTACAAAAAGTAAAAAGCTACCTATTGCAGCCGTCCGGAGGAAAGCACTTCCGGAAAATTTTGGTATATTTTCACCGATCATGACCCCCAGACCCCAAAACCACCCTCCGTTCAAATGTTGACATATATATATATATATATATATATATAACCATATATATATATATATATATATCTGATTTTTGTCATGCGATAACTAACGTATTTATGAACCGATTTGAATGAAACTTGGTATGTACATAGTACATACAAATGTCTCGACCGAGTTCGTTGGCCAGCATCATCCGCCATTTTGTTTCAAAATGGCGGCCATTTTAAATTTTTAAAAAAATTTAAAATTTAAAATTAAATGCGAAAAAATTAAAATTTGAAAAATATTTTTCCTTTACGTGTTAGAACTTAAAACAAAGATTCCAGAACACTTTTTATTTTGTCAATATCTTAAAAAATGATTGAGTTATAGCACTTTGAATTTTTCTTATGGCTGACATTTTGAAACGATCTGATTTTTGTCACGTGATAACACGCGTATTTATAAACCGATTTGAATGAAACTTGGTATGTACATAGTACATACAAATGTCTCGACCGAGTTCGTTATCCAGCATCATCCGCCATTTTGTTTCAAAATGGTGGCCATTTTAAAATTTTTAAAAAATTTAAAATTTAAAATTCAATGCGAAAAAATCAAAATTTGAAAAATATTTTTCTTTTACGTGTTAGAACTTAAAACAACGATTCCAGAACACTTTTTATTTTGTCTATATCTTACAAAATGATTGAGTTATAGCACTTTGAATTTTTCTTATGGCTGACACTTTGAAACGATCTGATTTTGTCACGTGATAACACGCGTAATTATGAACCGATTTCAATGAAACTTGGTATGTACATAGTACATACAAATGTCTCGACCGAGTTCGTTGGCCAGCATCATCCACCATTTTGGTTCAAAATGGTGGCCATTTTAAATTTTTAAAAAAATTTAAAATTTAAAATTAAATGCGAAAAAATTAAAAGTTGAAACATATTTTTCTTTTACGTGTTAAAACTTAAAACAACGATTCCAGAACACTTTTTATTTTGTCTATATCTTAAAAAATGATTGAGTTATAGCACTTTGAATTTTTCTTATGGCTGACATTTTGAAACGGTCTGATCTGAACGATCCACAATGTTGCTTTAAAATGGCATACATTTTATGATATCGTGGAATCTGGTGACTCTCTAAATCGCTTAAAATAAAACCACGTTGAATAAAAGATGGCTAATTTCTAAAAATTCCTATTAATATTCAATCTTTACAAAAACTAGTATTCAATCTTATAAAATCACTAATTATTTAAGATTATTTCCACTAATTTGAGCTTAGTATTTTTGAACAATGTAACTTACCTTAAAATAAATAAATAAATATATAAGTATATGAAAGCTACCTCTTCCTCCCGGCATTGCCGGAAGGACTTTCTTTATTTACAATGTTTTCTTTGCATATGTGTTCCGTAATGCCGTTTTTTGTGCGATGTCTACCGTTTCATTACTATGTATGGTTTTTGTAATACATTGATAATTTTGGTTGTGAAAAAATTGATGTCGCAATTTTTTTTTTTAATGTAGCCGTTATTCTGCAAGATTTTTTTGTTTTTGTTCAACTTAGTCTGGTATACTTTTAAATAACTATAGGACAGATTAGGTCTGAAATGAATGGGACAAGGGATTAATGGGACATTTTCGATATTTCAGACAATAAACCTTTTCTCATATATTGCACTACCATAGTATCTTTTAGAATCAAAAGCAAAATCATACGGCTGTTTTCATATTTCTTCAAAGTTGCATTTCCTGAAACTCTAACTTAAAAGAAATTTTCTTCTTTACATTTGAAATCTTAACCCCTTGAAGGGCGGTGATGCCGCCACGGCATCACTTAATTTTAATTCCTAAATGTCAGATTGGCACCCTAATTTTTTAAAGAAAATTTCATCTTTATTAAATGAGCGAAAATACGCTTTTACTAGTTTACAAATAATTTTTCCTGTGAATACTGGTATCAATGAATTATTTCAACATTTTGTGATGACATGTACCTTGCCCCTGAAAGGGTTAAAATATATCTTATAAAATATGAACAATTAAGATATGTTGTAGTTATTTATTAAAGGTTCTATATATATGTAATTAAAGTGAATACATATTAAGCATTATGACAAAGTAATTTCTGACGCAAAATGGCTGACAATTGAATATATGCTTCATGCGTCATAATTGGAGCATTTCAAAGGGGATGAATGGGATTTCTCATTGATCTCTAGAGATGTTGAAAAATGTATTTACTAAGTAATACTAAGTTGATAAATTAATAATTTATGTTCATTATTAATATTAACAGTACTTGAATATATAGATTGCTAATCATTAAAAGTTACCTTGAATCTCATTTATTGTATTGTAATAAAGCTTAAATAATTTATTAAAAAATTGCTATTGGAACTTTATACAAATAGATGAAGTTGTTTGAGATAATGTATGTTTATTGATCAAATGGTACTCAAATGTATTAAATTTTGACCTTTGCTTAAATAAATCCCCACTGCCTTTAACAAATATCAGTTGTGCATGATATCTAAGATACATTTAATTACCATATATTAGTTAGTTGTGAATGAAAATTATAAGCTAAGCTGTATTTAAAAAAAAATTCACATTGTTTTTATAAAAATGTCTCGCGAGGGGTGAAAAAGGAACAGACAGACAGTCGAAATTTTCGTTACAAGTTAAATCTGCAGTCAGAGTGGCGAATGGTCAAAGTAAAACACAGTTAAAGAAAAGAAAAGAAAAGAAAAGAAAAAAGAAAGGAAAAGAAAAAAACTACCAATATTTTATTACGGAAAATACTTCTAGTAATATAAAGAGATTAAGGAAGGCGAATTTTTCTTTAACAAAATGCTGGTATTTGACACTTTTTTTTTATTGTGTTTTTTTCTAACCATTCGCTATCCTGGCAGTAAAACAGTAAAAGAAGTGATTAATAACACTGAGATGAAGCAACCACATTATAAGATCATATAATGCAAGCATAATTACACATAAGTTTATAATTATAAATTTGAATTAAATAACATTAAATACAGGGATTAAAATATTTTTGTGTCCTAAAACCATTTCTATTAGGTATCCCTTTCATCCCTGTCATTGGGATGAATGGAGCAAAGGAACTTTTTAAAAATTGTATAATATTTAACTGTTCAATAATAATCTAGAATAAATATTGTGCATAAATGTAATCATCCATCTAATGAAATATGATCTATAATATCGATAATAATTCAAAAAATGTATTTAAAATGAAATTTTTTGAGAAAATGTCCTGTTCATTTCCCACCTTCCCTACCTGGCATTTAATTCGGTTGGTTCAATAAAGCGGTCGCCAGGGATTCATATATCAGTAAAATCTCTATATCACCACCCTGTATTATAAATAATGATAATATTTAAAATTTATTGCAAGAAAAATGCATTGTGATTCAATTTATTCTGTTTCATTTCTTAAATGTAATTTTCTAACTTAATTTACTCATTTTTTTTAGATCGATGTGTGATTTAAAAGTGAGATAGTTTTGTAATGGTAAAAACTAAAAAGTATTTTTAAAAATATCGATATACTTTTAATCTCTTTATTCCAAAATTGATGTTTATGGGTTTAAGAATTACCTATTTAATAAAAGGAATTTCATTATATAAACCATAGTTTTATAAAAAATCTTCATCATTTGTAACATAATATCTTAGTCAGTACAGAGGGAAACAATTTATGAAATTTTTCTTGCAATGCGAAAGCATTGTTCTGAAAAACATTCACAACAAGCTAGTAATCAGGATTAATCTGATCTTAAATGCCGACTCCTTTTTATCTTTACAGTCAAATACAATGCTTGTATTTCAAACTGGCTTTTACGGCTTTTGTCCCAGTACATTCCGAGAAGTCTTGAAAGCTCAATTTATGTGCCACCTTCCTGCAGAGAAAGATGGCCCATAATTTCTACTCTACCAACTTATGGGCCAGCAGTTAAGGAATTATGTTCGACCGGGCTCCAATTTATTACGGGGAGTTTGAAATGATATAAACAGCGGTTTGCGTCAAGCGTTTCTCATGGCCATTGACAGGCCAGATAGCGACCTCAATGGATATATGAACAACGAAGTTTTCTTGTAGACAGAAATGTTGGAATTTAATTTTTGTTTTAGAAGAAAAAAAAAAAGAGAGAGAGAGAGGGGGGGGGGGGGGAGATTATCTTTCAAAAGCTCTTGCTTGTTACTCGCGTGGGAATGATATATGGAAACGTTTCCGAATAAGACGAGGATTTTAGTAACAGGTGGGAGATTCGGGAGGAAGAGGGGTGATTTACATATTCCGTTTTGTTCAAAGGATCAAGTGATAAATTTTCCACAGGTAATACATTAATAAAATAAGTATGTTAGCGTTTTTCAGCCGTATATTTGATTTATTATGTATGGCTTAACCTAATACAGTCATGAAATAATATTTTTTAGGTGTAAAAAAAAAAAAAAAAAAAAAAAAAAAAAAAAAAAAAAAAAAAAACTTTTAACAAAAATTTAAGATTATAATAAGCAGGAATTAAGATTAAATGAATTAAAATTAATTAAACTGAAACAACCTAAACAGTTAAACAATAATATTTTGTTACTTTTTTTTTCAAATTTAATTAAAATTGCAGATAAAAATCTTAACATTTCCCTATTAATTGAAATTATGTATTAATATTTAAATTATGATATCAAAATTAATTTATTTTGCTTATATGGCTATAATAAATTACAAAATTTGTTTCACGATTTTTTTTGTCTGTATTTTAATCAGTATTAGTTAATCACCAAATGATATCACCATACTTATCTTAAGTTTTTTTTTTTTTTTTTTTTTTTTTTTTTTTTTTTTTTTTTTAATAAATGTTATGATAAAGCATTTTAACAGAGCATACAATAAGTTAATCATCAAATTATATCACCATACTTATCTTAAGTTTTTTTTTTTTTTTAAATAATAAATATTATGATAAAGCATTTTAACATGGCATCCTAACGATTTATCTTAACGATATAAATTATAGCTCTAAGATGTTTTGTCAAGCAAATGTTTTTTTAGCGATTTCTATAATAAATATGTTGGTCAGATGCTAAATTTTATAAATTGTTAATTTCAGCTCCTAGCGATTCTTTATTGGAAATGATTATTATACAGTTATTGTACAATGAATTAAAAATTGTTACTATTGAAGATTTTAGAATTTGTATTTAAAATAATTTGTGATGACATTAGATTATTTTTTGCTAAAATTAAATGCATTATCGAAACATGATTTTATTTTAAACTAAACGTTTTAAATGCATTATCTATTATGATTCCTTAATTTTAATAGTTATCTTTTAGTAATATTTTGATTTGTTGAATTGATATCGATTCAGTACTTTCATATACAAATTGTCACAAAACATAATTTATTGCAAAATTCACTGTAAAAACGTATGCAACAGTGCATTTAAGGGGGCTCAGGAACTTTGATTTGTCGAAACGATCAAAAACATAGCGATTTGCAAAGTACCAAAACTCAGATAATACGGAATTTAGATCTTTTTTTTTTTTTTTTTTTTTTTTTTTTTTTTTTGTTTAAATATACATTTAAAATAAATGTTGCACATTCAAAAATAATATTTTATTTTAAATTTTTACAATTCATATAATGAATACGTGAATGACAATCATTAAGTGCTGCGCACAAGATGAAGCTAGAATTTATGCAAGTAGAAAACATTTTTTTTTTTTTTTTTTTTTTTTTGACCAACATAGAATAACAAACTTACCTCTAGCTTAAAACTAAAATACGTGAGTGGTTCAATAATAAATGTAGCTAGTTAAACTATTCGTACTGAGACGGTTGATCTGGAATATCGAAGTCTAATGTCTTAGATGCATATATGCTCAATTTCAGAACCGCGGCTGCTAGATTAGCATATTTTTGGAGAGAGGGGGTGAAGTTTTAAAGACTTTTTTAAAGGGTTTTAAAAGGCGTGAAGGGGAAAGGCTGGTTTGGAGCTTATGGGGCTAGATTATGGACAATGGATGAGACATGGCTACATCACTATGATCCCGAATCCAAACGACAGCAGCCACGTGACTTCCACGGTCACAAATCTAGTCTCATAAACCTCAAACTAATTTTTCACCTCCACCACCCTTTCACCCCTCATTCCAAAAGTACGTTAAAATAGCAGCTATGGTTCTGAAATTGATCATATAGGCATCTAAGGCATTAGGCTTCGATACTGCACATCAGCTATCGCAGTACAAATGTTTTATGTACTACACTAGAGGCAATAATTATTAAACTACATTCATAGTCGCAAATGTTTAAATTTTAAATTTTACACAAAATAAAAAGAATTGAAAATTAAAAATCAGTTTTTTTTCATGGCATGCGATAAGTGTTAGGTTATCTTTTTTTTAATTTAAATTGCTTGATTGCCATAACTTTTAGAGTATAAACAATTCACTTTTTTTTGTGGTGGGGGAGGGGGGGGGGCTTCAACATGTAGACTATCAAGAAACATAGATATGGTTAAGTTTTTCAAACTGTAGCTTACATAGTTTGAAAGTAACAGTATGTGCAAACTCAAAATTCACTTGTCTGAGAAAACGTAATCTTAAAGTTTCAGTATCAAAAATACAAGATCCAATATCAAAATAAGTGCAGAGGCATGCTCAAAAATTGTCAGCCTGGTGCAAACTCACTTGTGGATCCCACTTATGTGCCCTCTATATCTATATCCGATTACAAAATAATTCTTTGCCAAGGAATCAGTTTAAATATTACTTTAAACTTGCCATTTAAATATTACGAAATTTTTAAATCTGAAAACCAGTATTTTAGAAGCTAAATTTTCATATCAAGTAATCTCATATCACGAGAGATTAAATGAACTAAAATTACAATATAAATATATTGGTGTCAAATTAGTAATCGAGGTTTTAAAAGAAGTGTAAAAGAAACTCATCGTTAATGGGTTAATATTTTCAAAAATATGCATAATTGGAAAAGCTTTATCAGAAAAAGCGTATTATTTACATATCGTAGTACAAAGTGCATATTATAAATTTCAATATTATATAGTCCAATAAATTATTGCAATGTAAAAAAGAAAAAATATCAGCTAGGTTGCCGCTAAAAATTTTTTTATTTTATGGAACTAATTTGCATTTAACTTCAATCATTTTAAAAGATTTTGCCCGTAAAATCATAATAATTACAGATTATGTCCTTAAAAAAGCATTTTTTTTTTTTTTTTTTTTTTTACCAATTTTGTGGATACAAATTTTGTCTATAACATCAGCAGAATTTCTTTACAGTTTAGGAAATAAAAAATGTTTTTAAGTGCCATAATAAATAATATTTTTAATAGTATTTGCCTTTTTATTCCCTTTAAATTAAGTGTACCATATATTCTAGCACATGACATATTTAATGTGTAACAGACACCTAAAATTCAAGACTGTATTTTTCTGTTTTCGGGTACATCAGTCATTCTCCATATTACCCGCAACCTCTTTGAGAAGAATTCTTTATGCGATAAATAGCATGGCAATACGAAAAAAAAAAAATGAATAATGAGAATGAAAATACAAGAACATAACAAAAAACAGCAGGATCATTAATGCAGAAATATCAATTATTATGCTCATCTTTTTTGTTTTTAATTTTAACAATTCTCTTTTATACCCAGCATACTTCTATCGCACTTACTTAGCATGTTTTGAAAATTTTGTAATATTGCACATCATATACCGTGATATATAGTATTTTTATTTAGGTATTTAAAATTTTAAATGTGTTACAGAAATTTTTTTGATGTATCAAAGCAAAAGTAATTACACTTTATAAAATTAGAAAAGTATTTTAAACTTTACTTGTTTGTATATTTAGTTTAATAGTGATTGATTAGTTTGATATTTAGTTTAGTTTGATATTTGTCCTATTTGTTTTCAAAAATCTTGTTTACTTTATTATAATTTTAAAGAAAATCGTCTTTTACTAATATCAATACTTAATAAGCCGTTTAAAAATGATTATAGAAACAATTATGTGTATAAAAAACGAAATCAAAATACATGCTGATAATATTTGCACAAAAATGAATGTGATGTTGTAGAATTTATTAAAAAAATATTAAAATCAACATTATTAAAATCAGAAAAATTAATTAATTTTATTCAAAAAAAGTTTACTTAAAAATAAATTACAGCATTATAATATGCACCAGAAAAAATAAATTATTATTTAATATTGATTTATGAAATACTTCAGGAAGGTAAAATTTTGTACTTTTGTAAAGATGTGAAAACAAAAACGATAAGGGCAACAGGTGCTCTATCACTTGTTGAATTTCAAGCAATTCGTGAATAAAATGTCATTGATTTTTGTCGTGGAACTAGGAGTCTGTTAAATCAAATAGAGAAAATATTTTATGTATTATAATTTAATCCATTTATTTCTTTGAGTCAAATAAAATTTTATTTTACATAAAACTTATTATTATTACTTGTTAATTTTATTATTGTCATTATTTGTTTACTTATGTATCTTTAAAAAAAAATCATCGTTATCACTAGATTTTACTTTTTTTTTCAATCTCATAACCAGATTATTTATTCTTTTCTTCTTTTTTCTTTTTCTCTTTTCTCTCTCTCTCTCTCTCTTTTTTTTTTTTTTTTTTTTTTTTAGCTTTTAAAGCAATTATTACCTTCACCTTCTCCTCCTTCAACATTACAAGTTTTTCCAATTTTTTAATCTAATAGTAGATTTTCAAAAACTTTAAAAGATTTTTTGTGAATTGATCGAAAATTTACAATAGTATTCATAGTTATAGTACTTTTTGAATATTGCTTTAACTATTGAGATGGGGCTTGGTGCAACATAATAGAAATATAAAAATGAAAAACATTAGAAGCACCAATTATATTAAATTACAAGCAAACCGATTTCAGCTATATGCTACCAAAGCCGGTTTATTTGTTATTTAATATAATTGGTACTTCTAACGTTGTTCACTTTTATATTTCTATTTCTTTAACTCTTTAATTCTGTTTAATAAATTAATTTAGAATTGCAAAATAAATTATTAAGTTTTTCAATGAGTCTTATATCAATTGTATAACGCTAAAAATGTGAAATATGTGTTAAACGTAACTATACGCATTATCATAAAAATAAATAAATGAATAAATTAAAAAATGTTCTTCACTAACTGGGTTGCCAATTTTCCTATACTTTCAATTTAAAAACTTCGAATTTACATCGGAAATTCTGAAACAAGAATTTTACTTTAAGTAATCACAAAACGTCTATCGTAAAATAAAGAAGACCACTATACAGAAGTTCTGGTGAGAATGAAAAATTTCGGAATTAAAAAAGAGGCCAAATCTGGCAGCTAACTAACACCATTATTTTATTTTTAGAGAAAATTATTTTGAACGAAATTATCTGGACAACACAGTGTCCAATATCCTTAAAGTATCATCTAGATGGCACTTTAAAGAAGGATTTTACAAGTACTTTTTCTCACATCGTTCTTCAATTTTGTAATTTTCCACTTTTTGCTTTTCAGTTTCTCATATGTATTCTGATTTTTTTTAAAATTCAAAGTACAGTTTGTCTGCTTCTTTCATCGGTTTATATTAATCAAGAAAAAAGTCGTTCATGTGAATTATTACCGTTAAATTATTCAACTTTGAAGATGCTTCCAATCGCCATTTAAAATATTTTGGCCGTCACTGGCGACTGGCGGCACGGAGACTATATTTGTTGAGCATAGGTTATCCAACATCAATTTTACTTGCTTCTTTGCATTCTTCTTTTTAAATTATACAAGCATATGATTTTATTTTCGCCGAACTGAACGCATAGCGGAAAACTCAGTTGCATTTGCTTTCATAAATTAAAAAAAATGCAAAATTAAATTCTAAATTTAACATTTAATTGTAGATAAAAGCGGTCTTAGGTTGAGTTTTAATCTAGATGTTTGTGCAATTTGTTTGAAATCTATGTTTTTCACATAGATATATACCTGTTACTTTGTGCTGTTCTTTTAGATTATAACAATAATTCTTTTATAAAGAGAATGTTCCACTAATAAATACTACATTAAGTACAATCAAAATTATTTCGGCGCAATTATAATTTTTCGTTTTACTAACCCGATGATTTCATTGAGACATTTTTATATTTGTTATGTTGTTAATGTTACATTATTTAATTAATTATATTATTATATTATATTATATTATATTATTATTATATTATATTATAATTATACATTTGTTAATGTTCCATATCCTTTGTGTGCTGAAATTACAGCCTTACTAACATTTAACAGTGAGAGATAACCTGCTCCTCGTGTGTTATCCTCGTAGCTTAATAGTAGAGCTCTTGGAATAAATACTATTCCACAGATTCAGGTTCGGTTCTCGGCTTGGACACTCTGTTAATTTACATTTAGTTATTAAAGTGAAAATTTTCACCTTATGTAATATTCAGAAATTAAAACTTTTTATTTTAATGTTTATTATTTGAAACTACAGCAAATAGGAATGTATATATGGGTGAAGAAATTGAAATTTAAAATAGAAATCAAGGTCACAGATCATTGTTAAAGTTTATACGAAAGTATATCCATGTATTTCATTTGCACTGTGCAAAATAATAAAACATTTAACCATTTAACAAATTCCCTTTTTTTTACAATAAATTGAAAATAGGGGATAAACACCACTTTTTTAAACTAAAATATTAATAATATTTAACCTAAAATTTATTTAATGTCCATAACTAGTGCGGAATTGTAATTAAAAAAAAATAGTAGTATACAAAAGCTTTATAAGGGATGGATCAAGCAAAATCTTCTTGCTCGTACGAGGTAGAGGTCTGCACGGGCCGAAATTTCCAGGCCCGAGCCCGGCCCGAAAGTTAAAATTTCGGCCCGGGCCCGGCCCGGCCCGAACGAAAAAAATATTGGCCCGACCCGGCCCGGCCCGAAAGTTAAAATTTCGGCCCAAGCCCGGCCCGGCCCGAACGAAAAAAATATTGGCCCGACCCGGCCCGGCCCGAAAGTTAAAATTTCGGCCCGAGCTCGGCCCGGTCCGAAAAAAAGTTTAAAATTCGGCCCGAACCCGGCCCGGCTCAAGTGAATTTCTACAGAACATTGATCTTTAATCTTATGGAAGCGTTCTGACGAAAAAAAAATTTTATTAGTCTTTTTTTTTCATGTTTATAATCTCCATTTATGCAGAAGTGCCTTAGGCTGCGATATTTACGCTTTTAAATGAATCTTTGTTTGTTGTATGTAAATGTTTCAGTTATCACTAGTATTATTAATCCATGTTCCCTGTAATGGAGACAAAAAGTCGAAAAAGCGGTATATGGTAAAATTTCCAAAGAGGAAATCGCTTTGGAATGAAAAAAAAAATACATTCCCTTCTTAACAGATGTAAATGTTTAATATATTTTTTTCTCCCGTATTGTTGTATTCATTTTGCATGGATGAACATTTTAAAAGAAACTTTCAGTTTTCAGTTTAAAAGAAAATTCCTTCATAATCATGTTTTTCTTTTTTTTTTCTTTTGTGTGTGTGTGTGTGTGTGTGTTTAATTCTATTTTAAAACGCCTAATAATCTATGATTCTTTAAAAGGAATAAATTCTAATGTTTAATTGTAGAATAATGACGGCTTAAAAAGTATATGCCTTTTTCGGAAACATTTTCAGACAAAGCCAAGTATTACTGATTTATAAAAAAGTCGAGAAAAGGATTTTCATGTAGGAAGATTAAATAGGAACTGATTATTTTGGTCCATGAAAACTAGGAAGAATGGAATCAGTCTCGGCTTCTTACGGAAAAAAAAGTTAGGCCCGGCCCGTCCAGCAAAAAAATTAAGGCCCGAGCCCGGCCCGTCCCGAAAGATTAGTGACTAGGCCCGGCCCGGCCCGGCCCGAGTCTTCAGAAGTAAGGCCCGAGCCCGGCCCGGCCCGAATGCCATTGTTGGAAATCGGCCCGAACCCGGCCCGCGGGCCTGGCCGGGCTCGGGCTTCGGGCCGCGGCCCGGCCCGTGCAGACCTCTAGTACGAGGTATGGGCAAATCAGTTAAGTGGATAATAAGGCACACGGATAATATTGTGCAAATGCTGTGGCAGCATACATGCTTTTAGTGATCGAATCATATAAATCTGACTATTTTTTTCCTTTTAATCATTGCAATCAAAGACATTTCTTTTATTATTATTCTTATTATTTTTACTATTTCAATATTAATGTTATTTTTAATATTAATGTGAAGTTCATTTTATAAATTAAGAACAGAAATTAAAATAACGTATATGCATTCAATTTAATGAAGGAAAAATCATATGCATATATATTTATTACACATTTCAGTGTAGACAATCCATGCTTTATATATAAGTTACAAGAATAATATTAATTCAATAATAGGCAAGCTATTTAGTCAATAAATAAAAGAAAACACTTTTATTAAATAAAACAACTGTTATCATTACGAAATATTACTCCTTTTATTCCAATTATTCATCCTTTGTGTAAGTCAAGAGTTCAAAAAATCCACACATCATCAATAGATTCTATTAATTCGCTTTCTCCCTATTAATCTGGTACTTCCAGACGTCTCATCTATCGGAAATAAATTTATGAGGAGCCATCTTGAGGTGAGAAATAGCCGTTGGCTCTCAACAAATGACTAACGGATCTGATGGTGGAGAGTTACGTTCGACTCGCCTTTATTTATGATTAGCGAAAATCGGTTCCGAAAGGGTAGAGCCTTGAATTATCACTGGTTATAAAAGAAAGCTTTATCATCTGTACTTAGGAGAAAAATGGAGAGATTTTTTTAAACTCTTTTGCGATATTATTTGATATAATGTATAAAAAAAAAGAACAGAGTTGAAATGATTATCGACTCTTTAACAAAGTATTTGTTAAATAATGGTATTAAATATTATTTCCTTAACACTCTCCTAGCGGCGACATACGGAACTTAACTATTTTATTTCGGAAACTGTTCGAGAAATCATGATCAGAAATTGGTTTGGCGTCATTTTAAGTAGGCTATGAATATGAATACACTAAATCCAAAGCGAAAAGTGCGAATGTCGGTTTGATTTTCGTCATTATTCCGGTAAGAATGAACAATTTGAGGCTATCGGTGAATGGTTCAATTGTAAATAAATAAGTTCTTTTTTTTTCTTTTGTCTTCATAGTTATGTTGTTTTATTCCAATTCCTGCATCTTTTTCGCGTGCATTTTACTCTTTGACGAAATAAACTGTATAGTATCGGCGGAAATATCACTTTTAAATTGTCATATTTTCGTATCGGTTTAACCAATTCTTTTTAATTGGGTAAAATTACTTGATAAATCGATGACTCTGAAAAACTTTCTAGCCGACTTTCTTTCCATATCTTCAATAGCTTTCACGATAGCAAAACTAAATTCCACTGCGTGAGTGATGGTCTCTCTCATTCTGCAGCGCATGCTTACGTCACTTTACCATATGTACATGTACATAACTTTTATAATTTTAATTATATATGTTCACAAATAAAATAGCTGCGCGATTCGTAACACTCTCCGCCATGTATAAAGGTACCTTTGTATTATATTTTTAATAAAACTACTAAAAAATACCATTCGCTTCATAGCATAGCAATCTTTTGAAGCAACTTTTTTCTTTTTTTTTTCAGTTTGAAATTGATCTCAAAATATTAGAGACCCATAAGTTGTTATATAAATCGACATGAGAATGTATATTATACCTAATCTATTAAATTATTTGCTTCTGGAAGAAGATGCAAGTAGCCCCCTCTCCCTCACTTTTTTTTTTCAGTATAGTCTTAAAGATAATATCTTCATGGTTCATTTTTGGAAATAAAATTCCTCAATTCCTTATTTTTGTGCGGAGAACATCACTAAAACATTACATAACCTCAGTGTTTGAGCGATGTAGCTCTAAATTTGTATACGTCGACTGTTTTTGCCACTTTCAAAAAATTTATAATTACATCAAAGAAAAAAATATATATTCATTTTGCAACACTAGCTGGAACTTACAATTAATGTAATCTATTATTAAAATGTCAATACTGATCTAATTTAAAATATTTGTACTAAAATTGAAAAAGAATGTAGTGTATGCTTAGTAGCATTAGTATACGTTGGGATAGGCAGTATTTAAAATAGAATAGTTGCTGCTTAATGTGATCACGGTTATTGTTATAATATCGTTTAATATTTTCGAAATCAGACGGAGTCTGTAAAACTATTATTAATATTATTAATATTGTGCAATTATTTTTCGTTAAATGTTATCACATTTTCATCTGAACAGTTAACCTTTTTTCTACCGACGGTACTTATAAGTGCCATTAAAATTACTTATTATAAAATTATTTTAATACGTCAGTTAGTTGTAATTGTGTTTAGAATGAGTTACAGGAACATTACTTTATTTTGTTCCAAAAGCATTATTGGTTACACAAAACCAAAATATTTTTAAAATGATTATTTCTTTTGCCTTTGTATCTTTTCAGCTTTCTTGGCACTGAGGGAGGGGGATGGGGATTTTTCAATTAAGAAATATTTCTACATTTATATGGTAAGAACATCATATTTGTACATTTTATAATTCTACAAAATACTGAGAAATCAATTTAAAATAAAAGATTTGAGTGGGGTTATAAATATTGCACAAAATGCCTGTAAATTCGAATTTAATTAATCCTTCTAAATCCTTCAATCCTTCTAGAATCCTTCAAAAATTTATTAAAGGATTATGTAAATCTTTTAATATTTTAAACAATTTATGTAAAATGCTTTAGGGTGTAAAATTTTCATAAAATCATAATTGGGTAGATAAAGGGTTAATGTAAAGTACGCAGTTCAATTTAAAGTTCTTTCCCAAATCGCGAAATTTCCCTGAAATCGCGATTTTTGTGTCATTGTCAATACTGTACCGGCCAAAAGTAAATGAAGTTATGCATCGAATCGAACCAAATTTTTTGTGTAAGTGTATGACTGTGGCTAGTTGGTCCCCCCTGAATTTGAAAATAATCGGCCGGAAGAGGGCGCTGCAAACGCGATTTTTGTGCCATTTTCAATATTGTACCGACCAAAAGTACATGAAGTTATTCATCGAATTGAACCAAATTTTTTGTGTATGTGTATGACTATGGCTAGTTGGTTCTCATTGAATTTGATAATAATTCGCCGGAAGGGGGCACTGTAATCGGCATTTTAGTGCCATTTTCAATATTGTACCGACCAAAAGTATATGAAGTTATGCATCGAATTGAACCAATTTTTTTGTGTATATGTATGACTATGGCTAGATGGTCCTTCCTGAATTTGAAAAAAATCCGTTGGAAGGGGGCGCTGCAATCGCGATTTTTGTGCCATTTTAAATATTGTACCGACCAAAAGTACATGAAGTTATACATCGAATTGAACGAAATTTTTTGTGTAAGTGTATAGCTATGGCTAGTTGGATCGCCCTGAATCTGAAAAAAATTCGCCAGAAGGGGGCGCTGCAATAACGAATTTTATGCCATTCTCAATATTGCACTGCATAAAAGTGTATGAAGTTAGTTCTAGAACTGAACTAAATTTTTTGTATATGATTATTTTTTGGTAAGGCAAGTGTCCTCCCTGAATTTGAAAAAAAAAAAAAATCTGCTTATCATCTTTTGTCCATCGGCTCGTGCAGAGACGGAAATTCGTTTTTACTCCGATTAATTGATTGAAGCAGAAATTTAAGATGAAAATCAAAGTTGGTATGGTATTGAATTAAAATTATTAAAGCATTAAAATGAGCAACTATATTTTTTAAATATTAAAATGTACGTATTAGATAGAAGAAAGTTTTGGGATTGGCGCATCCAACTAGTTTTTTTTTTTCCTTCCGGGAGTGTGGGGGTGCACATCTCTTAATAACCAATTTTTATACTCCAGACTGTTCTTAAATTCAAAAGGACTACTTTTCTGACACGTTTGGGAAATCATTTTCATTTGTAGATACAAAAAATTGCATTATATTCGAAAAATATAATTTTTTTACATTTTACTTAGGTACCAAGAAATAGAAGAATTTCTCATTTTCCTATAAATTCAAAGAACCATCCAAAAATTGCGCATTTAGAACAAGTTTTAGGGTTTGATAGTTATAGAAATGCCGTCATGAGACAGCAATTGGCTGTCGTGGCCTAAAATTCAATTTAAAACTCCACATTTTGAGGAGATTTCCTAAAAGGTTCTTTGCCTTTACCGAAAAATGGAAAGCACGAATCAATCACATATGTTCTGAATAAGTACACCAAATGTCTTGCATCTGAGATTAAAAATGACTTCATGGATGTGTCAGAAATGATCTACTATGGATTTAAGTATAGCTTTAAAGAGCCTTTTATCATCTTGTATAAAATTTAGCAACTTAGTATTACTTAAATTATAATTAGGGGAGAGGGGGGCACCTTTGAACACTCTAAATATTTTCCTTCAAATAAATTATTTTTAAAAAATGTATATGACAATATATTACTGCTGTTTCAGGGGAATAATTATACAAAGCTGTACTATTTTGTATGAACAGTATTGTCTAAACAAGATATGTATTTTTCTCCCTTTTGAATCTAAATTTAAGAAAATAAAGTTGTAAGATTTTTGTTTACAAAATTCTATCCCTAAAATTCCATTTTACTATTCAATGCGTAATAAAAATGTTAGCTTTAGTTTATAAGCTTTGTAATGTTGAACTCCATGTGACGGGGCACCATTGAACAAAAAAGTTGGGGCACCACTGAACTGCGAAAAAACACCGAATAACGTGGTGATAAATAATAATTGCAATAATTTAAAGAGAACACTTAAAACTATGAAGTTAAGAGCTGTTAATGTATCTAAATATTATTATTTCTGAAATTTTTTTATGTGAAAAGAGGTCAATTAAGAATGTCAAAGAACAGGGACTTATACTGCTAACAATTCCCCTTACTGCACACATAGGTTCCAACCTTTGTATGTATCAGTGATGGGAAGTTTCAAATCTAAATTGAATCAAATCTAAATTCATTAATTGGATAATTGCAAAACCTGAATACACAATAATGATTCATGATTTAAAAGGTTTCCAAACATTATTTCTGGTTTCAGTAACGGATAAAACAGAATTTTATATCAGGTCTCTTAAAAAAAAAAAAAAAAAAAATAGCGAATGAAAATTTTTAATTTTCCAGAAGCATCAGGTATCACATTGATGTATTTCAAGGATATTGTAAAAAAGTTTTCACGTCCAAACACAGCTAGAGGGACACATTGTGTTTTATCAACAATGAGTTTTGACATCAACTTTGATGGATTTAAGTTTGGTTAAATAACAAAAAAATGAGTAATTTCAACAAAATGTAGTTATTTAATTTTATTCATATTACTTTATATTTCTGTAACATATGCAACTTTTTATAAAAACTCTGAATATTTTCATATTTTATTCATTTGTTCAAAGGCGCCCCTTGCTTGTTCAAAGGTACTCCTACATGGGGCAGGTTTGAACAAAAATCTTTCAACTTTTTAAATCCTCACAACTTATTTAATTTCTTTGGAAAATGTTTAATTTATAGTTCATATGATGAAGAAATGCGTTGTTTTTATTACGTAATATTTAAAACTCAATAAAAATAATTCAAGTAAAAAATATATTGATTTTTTGAAAAAATGTTAAAAGGTGCCCCCCTCTTCCCTATATGTTGAGAAAAAATTTAGAGATTCTGAATATCTAGTTTAAATCATGATTTTCGTTACTACCATACCTATAAAACGGAACAGAAAAAAATGCTAATAATTTTAAAAATAAATTACAGGTATGCGCCTTCTATCAAGCATAATTCAAATCGATGAATTTCCAGTAATTGGAACTCACGGCATAATTAATTGTTTTGATGGAATTTTTTGGGGGTACATGAATTACAGTCATGAAATAATTAGAGATTTTTAGGTGCATTCGTAATTACATAATACGTAGCACCTAAATTCTTCAAATTCCTGTCTTTAAATTCTTCATGACTACTAATATTGTTAATCTTGGATAATAATAATAAATAACAATAATAAATCGAGTTAAATAGAGGGCACAGGAACAATGGGAACAAAACATGTGGAAAAATCCGTGGGACAAAATAAAAAAACAAACTTAGATTTCTTTTAATCGTCATTTTTTTCCTTATTAATATTGAAAGAAACAAGATATAGCGCTAAAGTTCAAACATTAAAGTTAGTTAGAAGTAAAAGAATTATCCAAAATATTTTATGCAAATAACAGCTGATCACTTTATATCTTGAATGTATTTATGAATCTCGTTCATTAAGTATTTACAAAGAAATGAGTTCATTTAAATTAACTTTAAGACACTGAAGGAATTTAAAAAAAAACCTGTTTCCCAATCACCAAAGAATAATGTTTATCCCAAAAAACTTATTAAAAATTCATTCTTCTGTATAAAATAACTTTTTTGTAAGCATTTATCTATAGTATTTCAAAACAGCGTTTAACATCCAATTAATGCAATCGAAAAACAGCTTTCCGAAATTCTAAAAATGTATCAAAAAATGAATTCATACTTTTGAGAATTGCCTGGTGAAAGGCCATGCTTTACATTATTATTAATCTATAAGTATAGATGCGAAGTAACATTTGTTTTTTCTTATTTATCCGGAAAAGCAAACAAATGCTTTTCTTATTGTATTCCAGCTAATCGTATCGAAGAAACTTTTCTTAGTTATTTGTAAGTATTGGCAATCGATCATTCTGTGTTTTTTATTTTATTTTATTTTATGTGTGTGTATGTCTTTCTTCGCCAAGAAATGCATTCCGAGAAGATGCTGCAAAATGATCGATATCTATCGATATCCATCGATTTCCAGTATCTGGAAAAAATGGTGTTTATAGCCCATTCTAACTGCCGTCGGTACTTTTCTTCTGAACTATTGATGTATTTGATAGAATTAAATGCAGTACGAGTGATTCGTACATTTCTCAACCATGCTTATCCAAAATATAAGAAATCTTTAGAAACAGTACAATTAATATTCATGAATCATGACATCGAATCAGCATAAAGAATTTCTAAATATTGGAAAAATTTGAATTTATAAAAAGAATTGTCATCATTATGTAGTAACTGTTTTTTTACTATACACTTAAGAGTTTAGGATTTTAAGAATATTTACTCAATTTGTTTTTAGGATTATTAACCGCTTCCCTATTTTGCCCGTACGTCGTACGGGCAACGTGTTTCTGCCAATCATATTTGCCCATACCACCTACTGACATATATGCTCCAATCATATTTGCCCATACCACATTCTGACATATATACTCCAACTATAATTTATCATTCTCACCAGTAAAATTTTACTGTAAACTTTGGATTATTTAATCCTAGCATTCTTTTCTGTTTCAATTATGCAAAAATTTCTGTTTTGAAAAACAAGTGATAAAAAATTAAAAATTCTCTAAAAGACATGAAAAAATATATACATTATTTGAAAAAAAAATTCAAAAATATTGATCTGTCAAATGGTTAACGTCCAATTAAATGAATGCAGTTTAAATCGAAAAACCACAATAGCGTTTGTATTTCTTAAAACCATGTTTTGTTCTTAGTTATACTGCATAATGTTATGCAATTGTTTTATATATTGACTTGATGAAATTAGAAAAATGGAGGTCCTTGCCGATAGCATTTTGTCATTCGTGAGGCTATTGATGACTGAATGGACTCTTGAAAATAAAAATTTAGCAACTGTTATAGTAAAACTTATACTCTAAACAATAAACATTATACACTAAACAGTAAAAACATTAGAATCTGCATGAGGACGTTAGTTTCAAAACTCATCTTATGCAAAATTACAGAAATCGAGTTTTCTCTATCGATCTATTCTATTAGTGAACCTGCATCGAAAAACATTAGATTGTGTAATATAAGCAACTTTATTTTGTATTGTTGGCATTGTAAAGTGTTAGTTTACAATGAAAATCAGGGGGTTTTGCACGCTTTTCCAAAATTCGATTTTCCGGATAAGGCAATATTTAAAACTCACATCCTCGTGTATTTTTCTGTTTTAAAATATGGCCTCTTAGTTTTGTATGACTCAATAATCCAAAAATTCGATATGACTTTTTCTAGTTTTAGTACTTTGAAATTCGATATTATCTTTCTTTACGTAAAAATATAAGTGTGTTTATGTTCAATTATAGAGGTCAATTGACTCAGTTTTATTTAAATGACCCAAGAAACACTTTAATGTGAAAAATAAGCTTTTGTACATGTTTTTTTCTGAGTTAGTTTTAAAAAAATTATTATAAAAATTCATTGCTAAAATTATAATTAATCAAGTATGGCAAATTTATGTAAGATATGTAATTTGGAATTTTATAAATTTTATTTAAAAAGAAAAAAGAAAGTGAAAGAAAGAAAAGAAAATTATTGTTACTTATGACTGGAAGAAATAATTGATAAACTAAAATAAGTAAAAATAAAATAAGGTATTTAGTTTTAATCTATTAAAAAAGAAAGAATAATTGTGTGTTAAGCAAAGGCATACTTAACGACAAGCATGGTATGCACTGATCAGAATTTCTACTCTTTTATGTTTCGCACAAATTGTAACATTATTGAATTCTTATTTTAAAGTTACAAGCTGCATTATAACTTCTTTTAATCAAGCCACTTGACGACAAAAATCTATATCTCAGAGAACGTAAGAATATAATTCGACATTTATTCTGTAAACAGAAAAAGGAAACTAAAATAAAAATTCAACCGCGCTTTGTTTCAACTAATGACGCATTATCTTAAGCATATTGATAAAAATAAGTAACACATAATTCAATTACTTTATTTTCCTCCTTTTCGAGCCTTATTCCTTTGAAGACAATACATTAACTGAACAATCGATATCGACGTCTATATAGATTTGACAATAATGCCATTAATGCTGTTTCCGGCCAGCTGCACAAGATCGATTCATGCACCCAATCGGCTGATCGATTAGACTTTGATTACACTCAGCTCTCACAGTGCAATTGCATTCCTTCGCAAAATTTGGCTGAAGAGAAATTTGATCGGGGGATTCAGCCCAATCTTATTCTACTAGCCAGAACGTGTAGATCAATTTTTGTGTAATATATGAAACAGAGATAAAATTATAATTCTAGTAAAAATATCCCGAAATTTGGAATTTATTGAATTAATAAAAAATTAAACCTGAAATAAACGTTACATTTGTTTCAGCGTATAAAGAGTATTTTTGGTAACAGAAAATTCATTAAAATTTAACAGATGTGAGTGATATACTGTATATAAAAATGAGAGGTTACAAATTAAGAAAACAGGAAAATCTTAATATAATAAAACGCAGTGTAATGAATGCGGCTCGAAATTATCTGTTCAATCACTCCTCTTGGCATTTAAATATTAATTAAAGGGACATTTAAGAGGCAATTTTTCGGAAGGCTGTAATCAATGCCTCTATAGGCCATTTTAAGTCCCATTTGTAAGGGATATGCGGGAGAATTCCTATCCAAAATGACGCAATAAAAAATCGCGTCAACACAGGTGCACCTGAAACATATGTGCCAATATTTTTATCAGCTATTTCAAATTTTAAAAGAAAACCACGATTTTTTACTATACTAGTTTCTATAATAATGAGTAATGTAACGTATCTTGTGTTCTTGTTCTCAATTGTTCTTTTTTCTTTTTTATATTTTTGTTGTCATTATACTTTTCAATGTCCTTTATTCAATTTTCATGCTCGTCTAATGAAGATTTCTTTGCATATAAGAATACACGCGTAATATGGCAAATACATCTAGATATAGAAAAGTATAGCCTTAAATTTTATGTCATGTAACATGCTGGAATATACCTTATATGCATTTTTTTATTTATTATTTTTTTTCAGAAATGGACAAATTGCTAAGATACATATAATTATTAAATTATGAGTTATTATTGTATTTATCAAATTACCTAACAAAATAAATGAAATCGTATAAAGTTGAAGAGCTTTTAAATGTTTTTATTTTGTTACTTTTTTTACAAATCAATTTATTTTCATTAAAACAGATTATCAGCGATTTTTTATTTTTTAGTCAGTGTGGACAATATTCTAATTTATAGATTTTCAATAGGAAGTTTTATAATGGTATCAGAAAATTTCGAACTATTGAGGGTTAAAAATTGTTTTTCTTAAATTTTTCTTTAAGAAATTAGCACATACAGAAGGTAGTATATCCAAAGTCGTTTGTGTGCTTTTGTAAAATAGCAGTAATTGACATATACGTCGTATTTATTTGGAATGATATTACAGGTGATTAAAACAACACATCGTGTTTTAAAAACCCTGATTCTTAGCGTAACATAAAAGGCTTTCAAAAATCGTTGCAATTGTTGCGCATAGGTGATATAGTTCACCCGCAAGAAAAGTGACGCATCTCGACAAAAGTAAATTTTACAGGTTAGGCAAAAGAAAATTTGCATGATTTTTCTGTGGCATGAAATTATAGCATTTAATTCTGAATACAGGAGTAAAAAAGTGCACAAAAATGTAAAACCCTTAAGAATGAAGACAAATGATGTAGTTTAGAAGGTTGGATAAATTTACCTTCCCGCACAATCCACATCTCTTATGTGGTCATGCATGGGACAAACTACGTAAAAACGTGATTTTCCTTATAACTACACACATGAAGCTTTTTGTGTAGCAAGACACACATATGACAGAGCTATTAGTGGAATGAAATGCAAAATGAAATTTTACAAGATGCGTCACTTTTCTTGAGGATGAGCGATATGTTTCCTAGAGATACCCTGTATAAGAGCTATAAAAGCTACGCATACCATCTCCAGCAGGAACCCCGCTACAACTGAACATAACAAACTATCTAAATTTTGACAGATGTAATTTTTTTTTCCATATGGGAAAAAAAAAGTCCGGACCAGGAATCGAACCAGGGATGTATTGACTGAAGCTGCCAATGCTCTTCCAACGGAGTACCAGACACGAACACTGGAGGGCTATTTCACCCAAATAACCTTAACGAACACATAATCTGGCCTGATACTATGGATCAGCAAAATCCGATTGAATAATCGTGTTATAAATTATTCTAATATCTAAATTTTGCTTATAAAACTCTAATTCAATCGTTGCAAAAATCACTGCATCTTTTTTGGCACATGATTCTATGTATGGTAATATACAGACATATCATTCTTTAAAATATTGATTATTTTATAATCATTTTCCTTTTAATGCGAATTTCGCAAAAACAAAAGTTCGCAAAAGAAACTAATTAAATGTTACCAGCCTCCGAGCATAAATCAATGGCAAACAAATTTCATTTATCGTAAAAAAAAAGAAAGAAATATGTTTTATTGTAAGTAACGTATTGTTAGTGCCGCTATATATCTTTAAAAATTATCTTAAATAACACGATTTCTAAAGTAATCTTTTCTTTTCAAATAAGGCACAATGTAACAAATGTTTCTTCTAGCTAATTTCTAAGCATGACAATCAATAGAACTCAACTTTTCCCCCTTTTTTTCCGCTGAAAAGGGTTTTAGAGCCAATCAGAAAGTATTGACATCAATCGATTGCTCGCGACGTAACGATAAAATGTTTTCAGTAGCTTTCGAAACGAATTATTATTCAGTTCTTTACAATCGATCGGCAAGTTGATTAACGTTAGATTTATATTGCTTCAAAAAGTTATTTGTTTTAAAATAACTCTGGTGAACATTTGTTATATTCTGTTATGGTTTTTCTACTTATTTGATTGTATTATAGAAGAATTACAGTCGAAATTTTTATCTACAGATAATGAGGTACATGAAAGCAATCCAAAGGGAATGTGATTTTTTTTTCTTTCCTTTCTTTTGCTTTCTTTCTTTTTTAATGAAATATGTTTAGTAACCGTATTTTTTAATATGCTTCATCCATTAAATGAGTTTCTTAAGCAATATTAGATTGGAAAAAATAATAATCCGGTATTTATGCATTTAACACTGAGACGCATGTTATTTAGAAAATTATATCTAAAAAATTCTGTTGACATCTCCTAAATCATGAATGAGAATTTTAAGAGGAAAGGGGTTACAAGTGACAAAAATTCGATTTCGAATAAATTCAGGTCAAAGGTAACTGACGTTAAATTTGGACATCAATAATAATTGACTGAAATGGAATAGAAAATTGCTGCTTGTTTAAATAACTATGAAAAAAGTAGAGTGCAATTTTCTTTAAATTTATAATTAATCAATATTAATTATTATTCGACAAAAGTGGTTGATCACTAGAACGCAGTACATAATTAGAAAATCGCTTATATTTCATCACCTGAAAAGAAACAAGTTGGAAATTGCACGTGAAGCGTAGCAAATGAGGTGCGTTCGTACGATAACGAAGCTTTAAAAATATTTCTCTCATATATCAATCTCATAAAATTGTAAATAGTGAATTACAATTAAAACGCTCATCAAACAATGTTCTCCCTATACCATTATGTAATTGAATACGTTTGTGTGGCCTTGTAAATAAATAACAAATGTTCTTTGCACCACAAATTATCTAAAATGTATATTATAATATGTAATATATATAGTTGCATTTAAATTTTATAGTTGCATATAAATTTTATTAAGTTCGAATGAGTGTAACACCATTAAAATGCACTTGAAACATTTTTCCCCATTGACCGTAATGTATCGGAATACTTTTGATTGTCCCTGTAATTGATGTATGCATCCGATTTCCATGAAATTTGAAATAACTCGACAGAATTATGTAATAATTATGTATTTTAAATTTCAAACGTATAAAATACATTTGAAAGTTTTTCCTCATTGACCATTATGTAATTGAATACTTTTGATTGCCCTGTAACTCATCTATGCACCCGATTATCAAAAAATTTGAAATAACTCGACAAAATTATGTAATAATTATGTATTTGAAATTTCAAACGATTAAAATGCATTTGAAACTTTTTCCCCATTGACCGTAATGTAATGGAATACTTCTGATTGCCCCTGTAATTGATCTATTCATCCGATTTTCATAAAATTGGAAATGATTCGACAAAATTATGTAATAATTATGTATTTTAAATTTCAAACGATTTGGTTGGGTAGTTTTTGAGTTGTTATATGCGGACAGATGGACGGACTGAACGACCACTATAGATGCTACGTATTTACATAATTACGAACGCACCTAAAAAAGCATATTTCCAGATCGTCTGTGCACTTTTTTCTATTTTGTCACTTACATCCCTTGGCTTCTAGGGTCCCCAAGCAGTTTATTCTTTGAGCATATTTCGAATTACTTTAAATAGTCTCTTGAATATATATCTATTTTTTCTTATAACTCTTATTCTTTCACAATTTTTGTCAAAAATTTTGACACCAGTTTTATATCCTATTACTTCATAACTAACTCAATTCTAGGAATAAAGATTTTCTAAGTAGCTTCTGTTGCATTACATTTTCATTTAAACAAGTCGTGCGCTTAAAGAATTTTGCAAGTAACAATTGTGTAATGTGTTTATTTTACATAAGTTTGTGTTTAAAGGTAAGTGTATGTATTTGTATATACAAGTTATTTTTGCAATTTTTGGGGCTTTTCTATTTAAAAATTAACAATTCTTATTAACAATATTAAATTTCCCCAGTTATATGTGAATAAACAGTGAAAAAGATTTCTCAGTTTCGCGCCAATATGATGAAAAAAAGTGGCTTAGTGTAATAAAGGGTTTCAATACGAATTTCGTCTTGTTGGCCAAATAGCGTAAACTTACCATTGATTTTTGCGGCTTATTTTTGATGTCAAGTTTGAAGATTCTTCACTATCTGTTAGTAAGATTGTCGATAATGTGGCAAACATGAGTCTATGTTATGTAAGTATGTGTTTATAAGTACGGCTGGACGATACCAGGAATTTAATATCGCAATATCAACGAGTTAATGTGGGTTATTTGTGATATATCGCGATAACTACTTTAAACTCTGCAAGAGTAGAAATTTTGCTGATTACGGAACACAAATGGTATAGTAGTAGCTAGTTTAAATAAAAACAGATGTAGAGAGCAACGTTTCAGTGTCTTATTCCTACAAGTTTACAATCATTAAAATAAGTATATATATTTGTACAAAAATTATTTTAGAAAAAAAAAAAACAACCAATCATTCATATCTTTTTTCATTTGTACTTTTTGATATAAAGTATTTTCCTTAAATAACAGCATTATCCCTACTATGCATTATTTATCGATAATATTTTAACTATTTAATTTCTTTGAAAATAACTGACGAAATTACAAAGCATCATTTTTTCAAAAGGCGTTACTTTCAATTGCACAGTATCAAAAATGTTCTAATTAAATAAGACATATTTATTTTCCTTTATAACTGAATATTTCCAAAAACAAATTTTGCAAAGAAATATGATGTCCAGTTAGAATTGACATATGACGGCAAAGGGTTAAAAGATAATGTTTAGAAAGTTTATTTCTTATCAAAGGTTTTTTTTTCTGATTTTATGGGATAAAATGAATGAAAATAGTTTTAAATTGAAGGAATTTGTATATTCTAAAAATGTTAGTTTAAATGGGTATTCGTATATCTATTAGGTCATATGTAAATATAAATCTTTCTTTACTGAAATTTACTTTAACTTTTCCCTTTTTAAACTACACTTTCCTTCTAAAATTAATTCTAACCATTAACATTATAGTTACTTTAACATTTAGGAAGTTTACTTTTCCAGACATACTTTTTTTTATCCTCCTGGGCTAAAATAAATTAACTGTATTTTAACTCGAAACCGGAGTTATATACAATAAACATTTCAGTTCATGGACTTGTATGTTATTTTTTTTCTACTTCACTTACAAATATTTTACCAAGTTCGATAAAATCAATTAATTCTTGGAACAATAAACATTTCTGTCTTCGTCTTTTAAACGACTACAAGTATTTGGTATTTTCAACTATTGGTAATCTATCACTATTCTTTTTGTGTGTCCTGGAAGGCTGGATTCTTGCAATTCGATCAGTCTCCGTCAATAGCTATCGACTGCCTGATGCACTTAGAGTGTCGAGCATCGAGCAGGAAATAATCGATACCTACAAGAATGGATTTATTGAACTGAGTTCATTGTTCACGTAATACTTTTTTGTACGATAATATCCACTTGAGAAAATAGCCAATTAAAAAGTACTTCTTTCTAACGATATTGTTTTAAAATGTTATACTTCAGTATGAGATAACTGCTAATTTTAGGCAAGAATAAATTGTAACAAGTTGTATACTTCAAGAAATAATTGCATTTTTAATCGATAAAATCTTCATTTATGTAATATATCATCTAAAATTCCAGAATAGTCTTACATATTTCAACAATATCATAAATTGGTTTTAATTTAGCATTTATCAGTAATTTTTTTCAAATGTACAACTGTTTCCAACAACAGTATCATTATTAAAAGGCAATGTAAATTAGAAAATATTTCCATTATGACGTGTTTTTACAAAAATTTAAGCCCATTTGATACTTATTTTTTTTCATTGTGAAAAGATGATAGAGATTGACAAAATTCTTTAAAATTATACATTGTATTATTAAAAATCAGTTTTTCATAAATGTGGTCAAATAGTAACTGACACCAACCTCATTTTGAAAAATGGATAATTGACACAAAGTGAAACAGTATCTGACGCTTTACTTACAATGATTTAACAAAAAAAGTTATTTTATATTTCAGAAAATTTATGGAATTAAAAAAACTATACTTAAATTTTATTTATGTATGACAAGCAAAGCTGTCGGCTTTACTTGCGTAAGGATTGACGTATGCCAAATTGTATTTGTATATCCATTATTGGAAGAAATTATACTTTTAGGAATGATTCAAAAATTACAAATTAAGCTACAGTTTGACTAAACTGTATTGTTACACTCTATTAGACAGCAGTGATAAATTAGAAAACATTTTGAAACTTTTATGCTCATTTAAGTATTCATTTGAAGGTTTGGATTTTTTTGAAGCCATCTTTTTAGCTCGTGTTTACATCTTAAAATTAACAAATTTCTCGTCTAGTGGTCTCCTACCTCTCTGGTGGTATAGGCACTAATATAAAATGCCTATATTGAAACAAAGACTGTCATTATTAATTTGTCAACATTAATTTTGAATTTTGTTAGGCATTTCCTGATATTAAATAGAAAACATAATTTAGAAAGATTTTAAAGGCTTTTTTAGAAAGTTTGTTGTTTCTTTCAATAGCAACTGGTGGTGGCACCAGTATAAAATATAATCTATGTAGGATGAGAGACTGTCACCATTGTTTCACAGTCATTTTTTTTTAAATTTTCGAATTTATTTTCTACTGTTCTTAGAGGGCATTTATATTTTATAAGTAACTTCAATGCCATATTTCATGTTTCTAACCTTTTCAGTATCCCAGAAATCCCAATTTAGAATGTTTTTTGTTCGCAACCTTCTAGTGGTAGTGACACCGGCATAAAATATAACTTAAGATTGAGCAGGTTCTATCACAACCAATTTGCAACCATTGTTATTGAAATCGGTTTGGTATTTCATAAGATTACATAAATCATAATTTAGAACGTTTTTAGAAATACTTTCGCTTACTTCATCGTTTTACATTTGAAATTGTCTTTCGATAGTTTTTAGAAAGCATTTGCATCTTTTAAGTAATTACCATGCCAAATTTCAAAAAGTTATGCCCTCACTATCAAATAAAAAATGCAATTTAAAACATTTTTTTTGCTAATGCAACCCCCAGGAAGTAGTGACACCGAGATGAAATAGAGCCGAAGTTGAGCAAGGGCTATCGCTGTGAATTTTCAGCCATTACGTTTGAAACTGGTTTGGTGATTCCAGATATTGCGACGAAATCTCAATTTAGAACACTCTTTGTCCAGTTTCACCCTATTTCATTTTCGATTTTTTAAGACATATTTTTAGAGATCATTTATAGCTTACAAGTAACTATCATGCAAATTTAAATTTGCTAGCAGCTGCAGTATAAAAGAAATCACAATCAAAATCATCATCCTGAAACTCCCAGGTGGTAGTGACACCGACATAAAATAAAGCTTATGTTATAGCAATAGCTGTCACCCTCAATTTTCAAACATTGCTTTTGAAATCAGTTTGGTACTTTGTGAAACTGTGTAAAATCCGCCATTTAAAATATTTTTTAAGACTTTTCACGCATTTTCACCATCGATTTTTATAAGAAGTGTTCTTATAGATAATTTATATCTAATAAATAACTCCATGTCAAATTTCATGTTTCTAGGACTTTCAATAACAGAAAAATCCCATTTTTAGGACGTTTGTTGTTCTTGCATACCCTTTGGAGTAGAGGCACTGACATAAAGTATAACCTATGTTGGGGCAAGGCCTACCTCCATCATTTTGACATCATTATTTTTTAAATAGGTTCAGTACTTCCTGATATTGTATAGAAATTGCCATTTAGAACGTTTTTAGAACGCATTTCTTGTATTTTCATCCCTTTTTACTTATTTATTTAGAAATCATTCATATTTTGTAAAAACTACCATTCCAGATTTAACGTTTTTGGACTTTTCAGTAACATAAAAATCGCCTTTTTTAGAACTTTTTTGCTCCGTTCACCCTCTTTGAGTTAGTTGCATGGCCATAATACTATGTAGCCTATGTTGGAACAGAGACTAACACCGTAATTTTGATACCACTATTTTTTTCGCTATTTCCAGAGATAAAATTAAACAAACTTTACTTCTTTAAAATATTAGTATAAATATCATGCTAAAAATGCATGTGTCTCGCTTTAAATGTTTTAAATTTTTAGCAGATATCCAATAGCTGACCTTTATGTATCAGTAAATGACAAAAAATATCAGGCCCTGAAGAACAATTTAAATTTTATTGTTATTGATTACAAGATAAATTTAATTTAGTTTTACTTTCTTCTATCTTCAATATAAGAAGTTATTGCAATCGAAGTTTTTTATTTTACTTATGATTTTCGACTAATTTACACGTGTGAGGAAAAACTAAAGTATTGCAAACAGAAGCAGATTTAAGATTTTATGGTGTTATGACAGATTTTTGGTATGTTATAGGATAAATAATCATTACAAGGTATATTTCCGCGTGCAGTAATTTCAACAGATTCTCTAATTTTACTTTCATGCGGGTTACTGTACGGAACTACGATTTTTGCTTCTTGAAAGTTAATATGGCAATCTTCGTTAGCCAAATAGAAACGAGAAAGAGCTGTATTCTGTTTATTCTATCTAATGTACCGGCGATGCTCCTTAATTCTTACTAAAAGCTTACGTTGTTGTCATGCCGATATAGACTCTCTCACATTATTTGATAAAGAGATAGGCATTTCACATATACCAGATTTTTGATGCATTGGAATTTAGTCGATCGTATCACTAACGATGTCAATTGAGATAAGGGGGTGGAATTGCCAGAAACTTTATATTATATTTATGTGTGATCTCTTTTATCTTTTCGAATATTTAAGTAATGTAATGAAATTTCCTGTAAACCACAAGCTGATTCTTGTCCTGGCGTTGGTCTGAAGTACTTCAGGCCGTTAGACAGAACAGGCACATTAGACAGAATAAATCGAATACAGCTCTTTCTCGTTTCTACTTGGCTAACAAAGGTTGCCATATTAACTTTGAAGCGGCGAAAATAATAGTTTCATGCAATAATCCATATGAAAGTAAAATTAGGGAGTCTGTTGAAATCATGGCGCGTGAGAATAAACCTTGTAACGATAATTTATCCTATAATATACCAAAAATCTGGCATAATACCATAAAGTCTTAAATCTGTATCTGTAATACTTTAGTTTTTCCTTGTGTGTAGATGGCAATATATTCAAACTATTGATTCATTTCGATTTTATTTTATTAGAAATGTTATCTCTCGCGCAGGAAGCATTCATCACTGAACGTTTAGTCATTTCATCATCATATTTTTCTGAAAAGGACTGCAGAAGACGACTCGAATCTTTGATTTTTTTATTTTATCTTATTTTTAATCGTATAAGTTTACATTAAAATTCTCGTTTTGTGCAAGTTTATGTATTTTTAAAAAATTCACTCTTAGTGACAATATATATAGTTCAGCGTTTGCTTATGACTAATATTCCATGATGAAATTTAACACTTTATAAATAAATAAATAACGTAACATAGATAAAACAAAATTTCAACATATATGTAATCGAATTCCATGCTCTAACAATTGTATAATTATAATAAAAAAAGTGATGTAAATGACAAAATTTTGTCAATGTCTTCAGTTGTTGACCTTTGAATGCAACTAATAAGAAAGTAGCACTATTCCAAATCTTCAGCTGAATACATAATTAATATTTTTTATACAGAAAGGCTTTTTAAGGTCGTTAGTGGGTAATCTAAAATGCATCGTATTAAAAAAAACAATTATTTTTATAATTTAAAAAAAAAATCAGCTATGTTCTGTATATTAAGTATTGTGTTCTGTAATCCGAAAAGCTCATTTCGGACCCTCAGATTTTTTTTATGAGTGCAATTACATTTGCCAGCATAAATATCGTTATTTTTAAATTCCTACTTTTCTCCCACCTCATTTTTTTCACTGAACTTGATGAAACATTTTCTTCTAAAGTTTTTATCTAATTAATGAGTGCAATAGGCAATTTATTATTGGAAGTCTACCTTTAAAATTTATCCTTCTCAGTTCCGAAGCTAAAATATTAATACAAATACATATTTATTGGTTTTTTCCAAAAAAAAAAAAAAATGACATTGTAAATATCTTTTCTGGAATCGATTCTTTAGGAGCTTTAGTAATTTAGGTTCAAAAATATGAATCTAAAATTACAAACCTTTTTAAAATATCAATTTAATAAGCGTTAAACTAAATTAACGCATTCACAAATTTAAGAACTTTAGACAAGTAAATAACTGCAAATCTTCAAAAAATTTTATTGAAAAACTTTCAAGTTAAATACTTATGAAAATTTATCACTTTTTTGGGCACACTGTCTTATGGACATTTTTAGGCATTTTGCAAACTTAGGTAAAAATAACATTTATTTTATAAGGGATTCAGCTTAAATGCAGGCATTTATTTATTTGCTTTCAACACAAAAGACCTTCAGTTATTAAGAAATGATCTAAAAATGTAAAATAAATAAATAAATAAATAAATAAAATAAAAATAAAATAGGCATGTTAGATTTTTTTAAAGAAATTGAACGGGTATCCAGGGACCGACAAAGTTATTTCAAAAAACGAAAAGTCTTGGATCACAATATCTCCAGATTTTAACGGATTATGAAAATAAAGCTCTTTTAATCTATCGAAAAAAAATGCATGAAAATTTAAAAATAATTTCAAAATTTCTAAGTAATAATATCATAAATATCGATGTATATCGATCCCCAATGATGCCGAATGCGTTGTTTACTGCAACTAGGAAGGCATCCATCAATTTTGAAATCGATTAATCGATCGGATGCTGATTACAACCAGCTTTCTGGCTCCATTCCTACGCAATATATTATATCGAAAATCTGGCACAGTACTTGGCTGTGTTGTTGAAAATTAGCAATCTCATTGCAGAATTTCAATTTAGTTAGTTAAATGATGGATATCGGGGGAAATTTTCGATGGGAGGTGTTAAAAGGATATATCCCCCTTTCGTGCCGCTTCCTCTGTAAAGTAGTAGATGAGTTTTAGAGTAATTGTTTTATGTTTATCTTCATATGATTTGAATGTACTTTCAATGGTAATCATTATATAATGTAGCTTTTATTGTTTATCAAAGAGATATTTTTTATTATTAAAAAAAATAATTTTAACTAATCTTATTTTCATATTTTTTATTACTGATATTTACTTCGCGAAAGAATGCTTATTAATCCCGTTTAAATCCTTTCTCGGAGCAGTTTTGGGGATTTTCAAGGTTAATAAATAAACAAATAATTAAATAAATGTTTATTTTTACAGGTAAAAATATTTCAAACATAGTAGCACCATTCTTATATAATAATAATAATAATAATAATTTTAAGATAGCACACAGAAACAAAACAGGCCAGAATATCAGTTTTCGGATGCGATATTAAAATAATAAGAAGAAGAAGAAAAAAAAGAAGAAGAAGAAGAAGAAGAAGAAGAAGAAGAATCAATTTCACACTCAGGTTTAACATTAATAAGGGTAATTTCATATATCACTGACCAGCACCTTTAGGGTATCTTGTACCATATGAAACGTCAATATACAGTACCGCTTATGAAAAAGGATTCCCAAGTCTTCATTCATAATTCATTTACAATAAAAATCACAACAAAGATTCGATTAGAATCGGAATAATATTTTATTATTATTAGCCTCCGATGCTATTTCTTTCAGACAAGCTAAAAATGTCGTGTCATCAGCCTTGAATTTTCTACTGAACCGATTTTGATAATTATTTTTTTAAATGAAAGCTATTTATTTGTAGTTGTGCCCATTTTAGCTATTTTTTTAATTTATTTCCATTTTTATATTTTATTTTTAATTTTAAATGATTTTTTACGAAATTTCTTCCAAATGGTGGCAACTCAGTTTAGCTTTTCTCTCGATAATAAAAATTTATTTGCCATTATTACTTTCCACAAGTCAGAAACTTTATTTCATCAGTGAACATGTCCTCGCATTTAAAAGAAAAAGTTAATTTTTTTCGTAAAATTTAACCACAATAAAATGATTGCATATAATTATGCACTAATTGAGGTAAAAAATATATTTACTGAGAAATATATTAATAATGTAAATAAAATAACAGAAAATAATTTATGATAAAAATTAATGTCTAAAGCAAAGTAAGAAATATTTCAAATGAGGAAAATGATGGCATTCAGCAACCAGATAAAATGAATTTACAATATTATTACGGACGCCTTTTTCATATTACTAATAACAGTAACTTTTAAAAAACATTTGAAGAGAAAATGACGTCACTATTTAAAACATCCCATTTTTACTCATAACGATATTACATTTCAATATTTCTTTTCATTATGGACACTGAGATTGAGATTTTACTTTCAGATGACTTCAGTTAGTGAAAATAATGTCACAGTAAAAATAAGATTAGTTTTTTTTTTTTTTTTTTTTTTTTTTTTTTTTTTTTAATAAATTTATTTTTCTGTAGTGCATATAAAATATAATTTCTGGATTTCGCCGGCACTCAGATTACAATTTTAACTGAAGATGTGCAAATATTTGCATGCAAAATTGTAACTGGAAAACTTGACATTAAGTTTGGAAATATATTTATTACATATTGATTACATATTGATTCAATAATGTAATTACTTTTGCTTTTTTTTAAAGCCAAATCGATCGGGTCTTTTAAACATTTCATTCGTCGAATTTGACAGGATTCCACTTGTTTTATTGTTAAAATGCATTTCCTTTTCCCCAGAGTCTATAAAAGAGCGTTTAAACTAAAGAAAAAATCCGTTTTTGATGAATCTAGTCAATGAAGAAGTAGCACGTCAAATTGTATCTCTTTATTATTCCGCAACTCCAAAGTCTCAGAGAGAAAATGCTAATCAACTGGGTATTTCACGCCGTTCTGTTTGCTATTATATTGATAAACACAAGAAAAATAAAGTTAGTTCATTGCATTCTAAACGGGGTCGCCCTTCTAAAAAACCTCTATTGATTTTATTTATTTATTTATTTATTTTTCTAATCGGAGGCGAAACTGAATTCTGCAATGGCAGTATCTACATTCAACTTGTTTATTTATTTAATTTATTTTAATTAATTTTTTTTTTTTAATTTGAATGAAATTTTTGAACCAGTGGTCTTTTACAAATTAAAAATGGCAGAAATTTTCTTCTTCGAAATGGTGACTTTTTTGACACTTTATTTAAGTATTTTGGATCATACCATCCCGAAAAAGTATATATTTTATGTATTCTTCTCCTTTAAATCTTAAAAAAGTTTAAACATCAATTTAGAAAAATTAAATATTAGCGATTTATTCGATTAGTAATTTTTTTAAAAAAGTATAAAAATCTAAATCTAAAATAAATAACTTTCTGTAAGATAAAATTTTTTACAACTTTCTGATATTTTTTACTTTTGTTGAAAATTGTTTATGAAATTGGTTTGTCTGTCCTCTAATACGCATAAATACACTCAGATTTCCATATAACTGATGTATGTTATTGATTTTCGCTATGTTACATTCGATATCTATATTAATAAAAGAACAAAACGCTCTGTATGCGTGTGTGTGTGTGTGTGTGTGTGTGTGTCTGCGATGGCTAGCAAAATCTACAGCACGTACGAAGCTCAAATTTTTTTTTAGAGTAGCCCCAAATCTCTCCTGATGCACCTGAGCTTCAGAATTTCGAAATTCCAATTATTAATTGAGTAATTAATTAAAATCGAGAGGTCAATCTCATAAAAAAATCATCTTTTTCCCATTTTTTTCTCTTTCTTTTGTTTACGGTTGGTTGGTTGTGTAAAAATTTTCGCAGAAGAAAGCTGAGACAGAATTAAAGAAACCCATGGAGGAATGAGATAAGTGGAGGTGAAGTAAGTCTCAAAAAAGGTTTGCAATATGAAACCATTTATTGCTCATGTACCAAATAAAAGGACGTGGAAAGGATTTTGTGTTATAAGACGAGTTGAAAGAAATGAATTACAATTGAAGCGTATTTTAAGAGGAAATAGCAAATTTTTAAAATGGTCTTTGTACTATAATTATTTATTAAAATAAATGTTCGTTTTTAAAATGAAGGAAATTGGGAAATTAGCAATAATTAAATATCAAATTAAAATTAAATAAGATATTGAAAACATTTGATACGAACTAAAAATTGTATAACTAAAAGTTTCCTTCATTAATGTAATTTTAAATACTTTATAACGTAGATGAAAAATGTTTATGACTTAATAATTGTATGTAAATAAATATTTAAAATATAATGATGAAAACATTCTTTTCAAATCATGTATGAAAACTTAAGTAATAAATATTAATCTAAAATATAGATTTCTGACTGCAGACTATTTTTATGTATTAACAAAAGAATGTTATATTTTCAAGCAAAACGTTAAAATAATTTTCTATATTGATATTTAAAACACATATGATAAAATAATTAATAAATTTTTACCGTGAATCGATAGATTAGTTCTTTTTAAGAAACAAGAACAAAAAAATACGGGTTTAAACCTATTTCAATTGATAGGCGTGTCAAATCACGTACTTTTGTTAATACTTAATTCGACTTAATGTAGGACTACATTTTTAGCATCACCTACAGAGATAATACTTCCACTCTATTAATTTCTTTTTACTCTATGAAAAAAAACCAGTTTGAGATTTTGACATTTGAAAAGTGACTGTTTTTTCACCAAAGACCTTTAAAATTCATAGACTGGCAAAATGTCAGTTTAACTTAGGATTTTTGAATACAGCTGTTACGTCAGATCGTTGGTACTTCGTACATTAGAATCTATGCGTGGTTAAAAATGTTGCAGTAAATATATGTATATGTAAATATGAGGCTTTTTTAGCAGTTTTTTTAAATCATCGTTTAAATTGAATACATTTTATTTAAGTTAAAATTTTATTAAGACTTTAATTTGTTTTTAAAACAAAAATGAAATGGCTGTTTGACGTACAATTGTTCGAATCGGCAGACGATTCATACACAGTAATAAATTATCAAATAGCAAAATAAATTATATATCAAAAATAGTCACTAAAAGAATAGTAGCAAAACATAATTTTTAAGCGTATTAACACATAACCCGATCTCAACCAGAAAAAAAACAGACCATACTCCGATCCAAGCAAGAAAAAAATTTCATGAGCATAAACCCGACCCGAACCTAAAAATTCCATTTGAAAAAAAAAAAAAAAAAAAAAAAAAAAAAAAAACTATGGATCTGATATCTGATCCGAATCAAATCTGAATCGCTCAAAAATATTCAAATGAAGCATACCCCAATCCGATCAAGAAAAATAATGTTCGTGTATATGCTACCCGATCCGAACCTAAAAATTTTCTTTGAAAAAACCCGAAAAATGACCAGAACGAAAACTGAAATCGATAAAAATATTCCAAAGAACTATAATCCGATAAGAGCAAGACAAAATAATTTCCATGAACATAAACCTGACTCGAAACTAAAAAATTCCATTTGAAAAAAGACCTGAAATTTTATGCAAACTACATCTGAATCCGATCAAAATATTCGAAAGAACCATAACCGGATTCGAATAAGAGAAAATAATTTCCATGGACATGAACTCGATCCGAAACTAAAATTCAATTTGAAAAAAAAAAAAAAAAAAAAAATACCTGAAATTTGAATCGAACCAAATATGAACCTGACAAAAATATTTCACAGAACCATACCCGGCTCTGAACAAGACAAAAAATTTCCATGAACATGAACCCAATCTGAACCTAAATAACTGAACTAAATCTGAATCTGACAAAAATATTCCAGAGAAGAATAATATTCGAACAATGCAGAATTATTTCCGTTGATGCGCAACTCAACCTGAACCTAAAAATTCCATTAAGAAACCGAAATCTGAATTGAGCGACATCTGAACCCGAAAAAAATATTCCAAAGACCCAAAACCGGATCCGAGCAAAACAAAATAATTTCCCTGGACATGAATCCGACCAGAACCTTAAAAATCAATTTAAAAAAATACCTGAAATCTGAATCGAACCAAATCTGAATCCGAAGAAAATATTCCAAATAAGTATAACCAGATACGAAAGAGACAATGTAATTTCCATGGACATAAACGCAATCCAAACCAAAAAATTTCTAAAAAAAAATCCCGAAATTTGAACCAAACTTAATCTGAACGTAACAAAAATATTTCAGTAAAGTATAACCTCATTGGAACTAGGTAAAATAATTTCCATGGAAGTACAACCCGACCCGAACTTAAAAATCCCATTTGAAGGGGGGGGGGACACGAAATCTGAATTGAACCGAATCTAAACTGAACGAAAATATTCCAAACAACCATTACCGTATCCGAAGAAGACAAAATAATTTCCATAAACATGAATCCAATCCGAACCTAAAATTCGGTTGTTCTACAAAACATAATGCGCTCCGAAACTAAGTACTTAGCGCGAGATGGTTAAGATATTTCGTTTATAGTTAGAGTTAAATTATAACTTGGTTACGGTTAGGTAACAGTTAGGTTGCAATTACGTTCCGGTGAGCCTTATGTTATATTTAATTTCCGGTTAGGTTACAATTAGGTCATGGTTAAGTTACAGTTAGTTTAAGGTTAAGTTGCGGTTAGGTTGTGGTTAGATTATGGGCAGGTTATGATAAGGAGACGCCAGGTTACATTTATGGTTTATTTAAGCTACAGTTAGGTTATTGTTAAGATACAGCTAGGTTATAGACAAGTTATGATTACAATACAATTAGGTTACGGTTAGGATTTTGTTCATAGAATGAACATTACGCATGTTTGATAAAAAATATACACCTATTTTTGTAAAATGGCTCTGAAATTATAATACTATATAATAGTCCTTTTAGTTAATCATCAAGAATCGATTTCATTCACGGTATAGTCGGATTTAAGAGTGATATAATTAGTTTGAAATTCAAAATATTTCACTTGGGATATCTATGTGAAAAAAGAATTTAGTTAAGTCACTTAACAGTAATTTTAAGGATAAATATCAACACTTTAACACGAAAATCACGCAATCGTTGGACACATATTCCCTCCTGCGTTTCCCATTGCAGTCATTTTGGGTATTTTTGGAGCTAAATATTAGTTTTTTTTAAACCAATTTTGACACAGTCAGGGGGTACGTATTTAATATAATGTACACTGTAAAAAATTTGACCCTTTTGCTGCATCATCACTCCCCCGCTTTTATAGAATATCTCTCTTTTGACCTATGAGAATGCTCCATTATAAGCTGAAGTAATCATTTTCTATAAAAGCGGTGGAGTGATGATGCAGCAAAAGGGTCAAATTTTTAACAGTGTATTTACACATATTTCGAGTTAAAGATAAAATCATAAAAATTTCAAGTTCGTTTAATATTACTATTGCGGACCCGGGCAACGCCGGTCAGGTCAGCTAGTCGAAAATAAAGCGTGTAGCATTTATAGTTCATTTCCAGGCAAAAGAGCCATTACATTACGACCTTTGGGGAAAATCATTTGCAATATATTTAATGATCTTGCGCTATAAAAATGTTTTTGAATTGATGTACCTCACTGAGATGAACTGCAAAATGCTTACTATATAATATTGTGTGCATGGCATTTATCATTAATTTATAGGGACAAGCGAGAAAATTCATTTACCTTACTATCTAGGAGCTTTATTATAGACATTATAGCTAGGAGCTGTATGTGCGCTTTCAATTGTGGCATGCGTTTATAAATTTAGACTAGTATTTTTCATATTAAGTGTTGTCTGTAAGTTCCAAAAATCATGTATAGGGTTCTGCAAATATATTCAAGTACATTTTGGCTTATTGACGGAAATTGTTCAAAAGGCATTATAAACTACGTTATGCGCTTCCTAGCTTAATTAAATTTTTGCATGCAATGAGTACAAATGAGTACAAATGAATACAAATCTACAAGTCTTATTTTAAATAAATAACTGTCTTAGAGAATTTCATAGATGCAAAAATATTTTATATTTTTTTATGTGTTATTTACTTATTTTAAACTCTAATGCACTATTCTAGATCTGTAGCCTTAAATACTAATTTTCGATGAACATTTCTCCTAGTGGAGAAAGCTCTTGTGTCCATGGTTTAACCTCAACAGCAGGCTCTTCACGAGAGAGTGTTTTCACTTCATTTCATCATCAGTTTTAGATGCGTTCAGGAGGAGACATCAGTTTCAGGTGCGTTCGTAATTATATAAATACGTAACACCTTCAGTTGCCGTCAGGTCCGCCCGCCTGCGCATATATAACAGCGCAAAAATTACCCAACAGAAGGATTTCAAGTCTAATATAGAAATGCAGACAAAATGCAGACTTTGTCGAGTCGTTTTAAATTTTATAAAAATCAAATCAAAGATATCCCATGGCAGTTAATGATTCTAGGTCTTTATGTTGATTATTCCATTAAATCTTAACATACGTAATTAATTCAATGATATCTCATGACAAATAATATATTATATGTTTCCATGGCGATTAACCACATATTTAAGATGGAGTCATAATATTTCCGCATTCCTGAATTTAATTTACATTAACCGAATCAAATTTTGTAGTCATGCATTTTTGCATAAGAGTACAACAGCTATTTCATCAAGATCTGAATGTTTATAAACTAGTTGTAATACGAACGCACCTCATTTGCCCCGCTTAGCGTACAACTTTCGACTTGTTAAGATTGACTACAGTATTTGTTCGCCACATTGAACAGTGAAGTTTTGTTAAGGTATTCTTAATTTGTTGAATAGGGTATTTCGCAATCTGTGCTTGTTGTTTAGCCCCCAATATGCAATTTTTTTGGGCCAATTAAAGTGTCGTCTCACAAAAATAACGTTCGTTATTTAAGACAGCGTAAAACAATGGTTAAATACGCATAATCGCTACCGCAATTTTTAAAAATTCTAAGCATTGCACATTTTTGATTTGTTACCATTATATAGGAGGGGGGGTTGTACATCTAAAGGCAATTTGTTTGAAAACTGCATCTCATTTTGTTTTTGAGATATTATTATTATTATTATTATTAGTTTTTATCACTTCTTCTTTAAAACTGGCAACATAAGAACTCCATATCTGTAGAAAATAAAAAAAAAACACTTGAAAAATAGTAGATATTTTCCACTTTGAGATAACAACTGGAAAAAAAAAATGTAATTAAAATTCCTGCTATTTTGAAAAATTATAAATAAATGATGCCTGATTAAACATGGAGCTATTACAAATTATACTTAAATTATCTATATTAATGTTTACAGACAAATGAAGGAATGTAATTGATTAGATAACCGATTTCTCTTTTCGTTTCGTTGAGTTTCTTATTTATCTCCTTTTTTTTTTTAAACTTGATTTGTGTATTATTCTGCGATGTTGACGTCATATGCATCCTTTTCTGTGGGTGTTGTTTAAAGCCTGAATCTTAAACGTAGAATTCTTTAGCAGATGCAAATGAACTCGGTTCATATATTATAAAAGTGTGTGCTTTAAGTCTTAAAACTGAATTATGTTTTGTACTATCTATATTCATATTATTTTTTATCAGGTGAAACACTAAATTCTGAAAAATCAGAATTCTTGTTTTCTAATCTTTCTAGTTTTGTTTTTGTTTTACTTTTTTCTTTTCTTTCTTCATTTTATTTCTGTGCAACAGGGAATAACAGGAATGGCCTTCTTAGATTTTTTAAAGCGGAAAATTCCCTGTATCTCTAAAAACCAATTAAATATAAATTATAGATTTAAATAGTCATGGTTTTTATAATATAGATTCTTTTTAAGTCAAAATTATTTGCCCACTATTATTAAATTAGTCAAATTTATTTGTTGCATTATAGTATGTCATAATTAATAATTTTCCATATCAATTTCTTATTAGTTTTCAAAATTAAAAATACTATTTTTGAATTAAAAGATCTTTAAGTTAAGTTTTAAGCACTGTCTGTATCCCTTTAGAAAAGAAAAAAATCAATAAGATTATTTTGGGCAAAAGGTAAAAAATAAAATTTGTTGTGTTTATTTAACATTGTGATTCTTAAATTTAGACTCATGTCATTTACAATAAGAGTACGATATCTTTTCCCTTACACAATGTATTTTGTTCGATTTATTTCTTGTCCATCTGCAATGTTTTAATAAGTTCCAAATACATTTATAACAGAAAATTGCAAATTGTTCTCACAGCCCCCCCCCCCTCCTCCCCAAATTTAGAAAGGGAGAAAAATCAATTTTTAATCTTTTCTTCCTTTGGCTCTAAAACCAATTAATTTCTTTCAATGCGATATAGTTCTATTCATGTTCATAATCACATTGGTAAATTTTGCTGTTTAAGATTATTCTTTAAACACGGAACTCTGTTTCCTTCACAGTAATAAATCATCAATACCTGAAGCTACCTGTTGCTGACTGAGGAAGCGCACTTTTTAAAATTGCAAGGAATTCACCGGGAAATTAAAAAGAACTTTGAGGGAAAATTATTTTGACTATCGTAAAGGAAAATATTATATTTGTTTTATTGATTCACAGGGATTTTTATTCCGTCGATTCAGTGTTTTACATATTAATTGGATTTTTGATTTTTGGTTATTTATGAAAGTTTTCTATTGGAATTTTTTAAAAAAGTGAGAGAGGGAGTTAAAGAAAAAAAGAGAGAGAACTGATATATCACAAATTATGTTTTTAGAAGGGAAAAAAAATCTAATTATATATTTACGACAAATTTTTAAATTTTAGTCAAATTTTACTTTTTCTCTTCTGTTTATATGTTTTATTCATAGTATTGTCAACAGATTTAAGATTGTTATTATACTGACTGTTGTTATTATTATTATTATTTGTGTTAGTTACAAAACAGAAGAAAAAGAAATGAATATAGAAATTCCCGTATTCTCAATTCATATTTATATAAAAAAATACTTTAAAAAATTATTTAAAAAAATTACACATGCTTTATGAAATATGTCTTTATGAAGTATATCACTTATTTTTTTTTAAGCGCTTAACGTTTTTTAACGTAATTTTTTGTGAAAAATCATGATTTTAACATCTATATATTTAAAAGGCCAGGCTATTTTTTAGATCATCAGCCCTGAGCTTTCTACTGAACCAATTTTGATAATAATAATAATTATTATTATTAATTTTTTTAATGAAAGTTGTTTATCGGTAAATGTGCTCATACTAGCGGTTTTTTTTTAAATTTCCATTTTCATATTTTAATTTTAATTTTAAATGTTTTCCTTGAAATTTCCTTGAAATAGTGGCAATAGTATTACTTCTATTGTTGCAGAGCAAGAAGAAAATGTAGTTTGTTTATTTTTTATTTTTATTGATTATACCTTTAACGATTCCATTTTATCATTACAATAAAAAAAAAAAAAAAAAAAAAAAATTGAACAAAAAATGATGTAACGCTTTAAAAAAAACATACATATTTATGTCATAAAACTGTTACATTTCAATATTTTTCGTTCCGTTGATACTGATAAGACGCTAATCGAAATGCTTCATTGAAGTGAGAGAAGTATGAGAGAAAATGACGTCATATTTAAATAAAAACTGACATTTTCTATGATAAAATTGATTATTTTACCCCAAGTGCCTCTAAAAAGGCACAAATTTCTGGAAGTTTAACTCGCTGGTTCTGAAATTATAACCTAAAGTCAAGAGTGCGAATATTCATCTGCAAAATTATAACTGACAAGCGCGACTTCAAGTTTGTAAAAATAGTTAGTAATAACCTAATAAGCGTAAAAATCTTTTTAAGATGATGAATATGGATATGAGAGGCGTGTATGTAAATTTTGAGATGGTGAAAATCACGTAATTTCATGCAGAAAGAATTGCTATGATTGTGTCACAGTGAAACCATTTTTGCTGATTTTTCATGCCTTTATACGTAACATAAGAGCTTCAATTGATATTTTCACCATAATTACTTGATTGTATTCTACTAATTATGTATACGAATAAAGTTTAATTTTTCAAAAACTTTGAACATTTGTAGTTTAAGTAAATTGTATTTTCGTGTAATTTTAGATTAAAGTAATATTTGTTTTAAGAATCAGACTAACCAACCTTCGCTGGATTTTTTTATTGCAGTTAATTTTGTAAGTTCCGTTTATTATAAATCAACGTATTTTTTTAATCGTTCTCTTTCATCGAAATCCGACAGATTCCATCTCGTTTTTAGTTAAAATTCTATTATGTCTAATCTAATATTACTTTAATGATTGATAAAATATAATGATATTAAACGATTGAGAATTTCTGTCAAAGTTTTCCACATAGGGCATCGTTTCTTTAAGATGAACGACGATCAGGTATCATAATCTTAATCAATCCTTTACCCAATAGACAAATGGGAAATGTTGCCCTAACTTGTACATTTGACAGCGTTACATATTATGGAGTATTCTCTTGTAGGAAATATATATGCGTATAATGTGATTGTTATGAAATCTTCCGAGGATAACAAATTATATAGAATGCTTGTATAGACATGACTGTTTGGCCTTTAAGTGTACTAGGTGGGTTATTAAGTAAAGCTTTTAAAAGCATCAGCAGCTTCTTGAATACTTCTATGTTATGGTTTTCTTCTTGTTTTTCAGTTTTTTTTTTTTTTTTTTTTTTTTTTTTTCGCGTGAAACTAGCAAAAGTTTAATCAAGCAGCCTCATTTCAAATAAGGTACTTCATTATTATTTTTTTTAATTTGACCGTTTGATCCAATTATAAAGAAGCATGCTTAATATTGTGCTTGAAGTTGGGTAAGGTGATGTAGGAGTGTGCATTTTAACCATTTCATTGACTAACAAAAAATGAAGATATTTAAGATGATGTTATACTTTATTTATAATTTTATATTATAAACTAACAAAATCTTTAAAAAAAATGCATTAATCAATTTATACGAAACAGATTCACTATAATTTGAAAAAAACATTATTATTATGAATGTACGCTCATGAACAGCCAATGAGTACATGAATGCTCAGCAAAGCATGCAATAATGTGCGATTTCAAAAGGAAATGCTTCCCTTAGGTACCCTCACATTTGTAGTAACTGTGATCAGTTAGTCTGCGCACCTTTTGTGCCATCAATTTCTAGAAGAAATGTACTCGATCCAATCCCCTACGATTGGTTCTCTATCGCTTTTCCTGCAGTCTTGACTTATTCGCACTTTCTGTTTGAGAAATTTTTTGTCTCTTATGGTTTTCTTTTACTCATTTTATTATTTAAAAGTTTTTGGCTTTTTTTTCCAAAGCATCATCTTCAAACTGATTTTTGTATCTTTAATTGTTTACAATTTCATTTTCTTGCTCCTTTCATTATATGATCTACGATTGCAACACAAATGACTGTGAATACAGTGACAACTCTGTTAATTTGACTTGCTGGTCATTCAGTTTCCGAATTTTCCAGAAGTTTATGGAAGGTTGAGGCCCTTTTACATTTAAAATATCTCTTCAGGTAGTTAGTAATTTTAACTTCTTTTTTCAGTGTTCTCTTCTTAAAGGATGCCTTTTTGCTTTAGTTCGCAAAATATTTCTAAAATTTTTGCTTAATTTAATATTTTATGATTTAAAAACTGACAAACTAGCAATAAAAATTTAACACTTCATATAAAATTAAGGGCAGCTTTTAGTGATAGTTTGAAAACTAAGAAAAACAAAGACACAGTAAGATATGTATACAAAAAATAGAAATTTAAAATATTGATTTTCCAAGGAGATATTTTGAATATACAAATGCATCAAACATCTATAGACTTAACATTATGGAGGGGGAAGTCGAAGCTATAACTAGTTTTATTTTATAGTAAGCACACATTTTTTTCTTTGCATACCTTTTCTTTATTGTCTGAAATATAATTTTCCATTGAAAGCAATTATCTTTCCTCCTAATTTTCAGTGATCTGTGGTTCTGTTGATATATTTGAACAAGTTCATGTGTGACTCTGCTTTCTAAAAAGTAGTTTTGAAAATGACGCGTAAAATAAAAAACAGATTTACTGAATAAGAGTATATGCACATTTTTTACATTTTGGTATTGTGTAGTCTTGCATCATCATCAATAAATAACTTCGAAATGGCAGAAGTGCTATCTATTGCTGAGAAAATGCAAATTACTTACCATGCCAGGTAATCCAATAATAATCTTAAAAAAATAATTATTAGCTTTGATAAAAAGTTAATTAAATCCAATTGATTTTTTAAATCATCAGATTTTAAAATATTCACCTTTTATATAAACATTTTAATAACAATTTTAATTTTTCTTAAGAAGGGTGTTATAGTAAAAATAAAATACATTGACATGTTTCGGAACCGTCAAATAAGTTCCATAGTCATAATATAAATAAAACAAAATTTCAAAATATTTCTCGGACAATACAAATGACACGCGACAATGAGATATAAATAACAAAAAACTAAGTTAACTAAAACTAAAACTAAAACTAACTACTTAACTAAAACTAAGTTTTAGTTAAGTTTAGATCATGGTCTATATTTTAATTTAATTTTTTGCAATAGAGCGCGTGTTTTTTGTTATTTATATCTCATTGTCGCGTGTCATTTGTATTGTCCGAGAAATATTTTGAAATTTTGTTTTATTTATATTACACTGGTTTCCAAAAATTAAGGAAAAATCACAAAAATAGCGATAACTCGTTCAAAAAGAAAGCAATCCGTATGAAATTTGCATATCTTGTTAAATAAAAGATGCTGAATAAAAATACCAAATGCAAATTAGTGGCGCTGCAATCGCATTGTGTCATCCGTGAGGCACATAAAAATGCACGTTAGAGACTAAGGCTGCAGTTGTCGCTGTGATAGTGATATTATAAATCTAGGATAGACAATTCATTTCAATGACCTCGAGGCATCATTTGCCCGCAGAACTGCGATTTAGAGCTATTGGGAGATTGGAGGCAGGGCAAAGTCAGGCAGGGGTGGCTAGATGGCTAAATGTGAGTCCTTCGGTGGTTCATAGGCTTTGTCAACAATTTCAAACCACTGGTTCGGGTTAAAGAAGGTTCAGCCAAGGACGGCCAAGGGTTTCGGCAAGCGCCGATGACCGATATTTGCGGTTATGTGTACGAAGGAATAGAAACGCAACCCCATCTCACCTTAGATCTTGCCTTGCTGCAGCTACTGGAAGGTTGGTGTCAATGTCTACTGTGTGTAGAAGGCTTCACGAAGGTGGACTTAACGCGAGGCGACCAGCAATTTGTATGCCGGTCACCTCACGTCACCGGATGGAACGTTTGATGTGGGCACGTCAACATGTCCACTAGACGGTTGATAAATGGAGGCGTGTTCTCTTCACGGATGAGTCCCGGTTTAGCTTCCAAAGCGATAGTAGGCGTTGTTTGATTTAGAGAGAACAGTAAACACGCTATCATCCATCAAACATTCGTGAAAGAGATTCATACGGAGGAGGCAGTGTCTGCGTTTGGGGTGGCACCTCTTTGGGTGGGCGCACAGACCTCCATGTCTTTCCACATGGAACCGTGAATGCTCACGTCTATAGAGATGACATCCTTGATGCTAATGTGCGACCTTATGCCGGTGCAATAGGTAATTATTTTCTGTTACAGGATGACAACGCTAGACAGCACAGGGAAGATACAGGGAAGGCATCATGGATGATTATCTTCAGCACCAGAGAATTCAGCGCATGGAATGGCCAGCTCGATCACCGGACTTAAATCCCGTCGAGCATGTTTGGGATGCTTTAGGGTGACGTGTCGCTGCTCTCAATAGCCCTCCTCTGACCCGTGCCACGCTTACAACTGCTTTGGAAGAGCAATGGCTCTTACTTCTCAGAGAACTCATCTACTGCATAATTGCCAGTTTGACACATCGCTGTATGTGCTATATTGCTACTAGGAGTGATCATACGGTATATTAAAGGTACTTTTCCTATACCAAACTGGCAAACTGATTTTTTTTAATTTTATAATTATGCTAATTTTTGAAACACCATAATTGTCTGGTAATTTCTTTTCATGTTATTTTATACCTTACTATGCGTTGTATATTGTGGCTGAGTTTCATTAAAATCTACATGTAATATTTTAAATTATCGCTATTTTAATGATTTTTCCTTAATTTTTGGAAACCAGTGTATGACTATGGAACTTATTTGACGGTTCCGAAACATGTCAATGTATTTTATTTTTACTATAACACCTTTCTTAAGAAAAATTAAAATTGTTATTAAAATTATTAGCTTTGTAATCTTCAATATGATCTTGTTTACAAACCTATAAATATTATAATAAGAAGACCCAATTAACTTTTTCTCTTCTAAATCTTTAAAAATTTAACCAATATAGGTAGATAGGAGAGTAATGGATAGTAATTCCTAAAAGTGTAATTTCAATAGTTTTAAGAGAGTTTTTGCATGAATTAAAAAACAGCTTAGTATGTAACGTGCATTAAAATTTTCAGGTAATATACTGGGTTGTACAACAGAAACCAAGTGCAGTTTCGTCTATTGGTTAAAAAAAAAAAAGAGAGCTAAAAATGAATTTTCAATTTTGTTATGTGTTTTCTATCTAAATTTTAGTATATTAAGAAAACTATATACTAATCTATAGACCATATACAAAGCTACATAAAAGAATCGTTGTACCTTTCCGACTGTTTTTGAAATCTATTTTTTAAATCTGTTGTATATTTTCTGAAATGTTTATTTAGGTATTTTATTTATTTTATTAAAAGGCGTTGAGGCATTAATCGTTGAGGCATTCTAGAAATTTTGGAAAGTGTTTCATAAACTATGCTTGACTCAAGATTTTCTTTCTTGTTTTCTTTTCTTTTACGAAACATATTACATAAAACCAGGTAAAAACTAATCAAACAAAGAAAAAAGCCTATTAACAAACAAAAGAAAAATCAAGAAGTTGCAATACAAATTCAAAATTTTGCGTATAGTATTTACAGGTATAAAAATGTATATTCTGTAATATTCAAGAAGTTATTATTGTACTTGTGCTGCAATTAGTTTTTCGTTAATTTTTTTTGAAAAATATTTAGACTTACCTACAGGTGAATTGTTTGCACGGCATATAAAAATTAGTGCAAATCGATTAGAATTCCAAAGTAAAGAAATATGTATACATACGTATACGTAACAAATCTATCAAGTTATTTAAATGAATAATATTGTAGTCAATATACTTCATTTTAAAGTATGCTAAAATCGAAAGAGTCTTTTATCTAATTTGTATAGATTATAGTTGAAAAGACTATTAATATAATTTTATAGCTTTTTTCCCCCGAGTCATTTTTTTTTTCATAGTCAAACAATAATATATATAAAGGTGTTTATAAAGTCCCGGACACATTTTGATGTTTAATAACTCATAAAAAATAAAGATAGATTAAAATTAATAACATAAATGGTTAGATAGACTCAGAAAGTTTCATTACCCTTGCCAATGAGCTTCTACGTGTGCCGCCTTCGTCGCACGGAGAATATCAAGTCGATAGTCAATTTCACGCCAAGTCGCGGCAAGCATGTCGGCATCCACACAGGCTATTGCGGTTGTAATTCTGGCTTTTAAGTCATCAATGTCCGACACTCTCCTTCTGTAAACATTCTCCTTTACAAATCCCCAAAGGAAACAGTCCAGCGACGTTATATCAGGTGATCTCGGGCGAGGAGGCCAAGGAATTGGACCTCCGCGCCCAATCCATATTCCTGGAAAATGGTCATTCAAAGAAGTACGAACGATGGTACCCCAATAAGGTGGTGCGTATAACTTCGCATTTCCACTACTAGAAGAGCTTCAGCCACATGTCTTTTTGCAACAAGATGGTGCACCACCTCATTGGGGTACCTAATTGTTTATAAATCAAATTCTAATGAATCGAGCGCAAAATGACATCACACGGCACCTTACGTCTCTTCAAAAATCCCCTCAGTAAGTTTCATGGTTCTACTTTTAAAAATGTGCCAGAAATTGTATCAGACAATTTCGAGCTGTTGAAGGTGGGAAAACGTTTTTTCGTAGACACCCTTAACTTGCGCATCTCTTGAAATACCAGCCTTAATATTATTTTCTAAGGCTGTTCTCAAATCCAAACTCGCACTTTTGAGCATATTTTTAGAATTAATATTTTTAGCCAATATGTGAAGTTAGCAGACGCTCTTATTAGTAAACTACATAATCATTTTTTTTTCTATTTTGCAGCAAAAACAGAAATACCTGCCAGAAACATTTCCACGCTAATGGACAAAATACCACTCGTTTCTGTTCCAAATACCATTGCCTTGTTTCAGACTATAATAATGCTCCAAATAACCTTGGAATTTGAAAGCACCTTCTATTTTCTTTCTTTTTCTTTTCTATCTCTCTCTCTTCCTTTTTTTCTTCTTTTGTTTCAACAGCTAAACAAGACAGAACCCTAAAAACTGAGTTAAACTTTATTAAATTTTATATGTTTTAATATCTGTGTATTGTAACAGATTGAATCAGCACAGTGCCATATGTCGGTGACATTTGGAACTAAAGTAAAAAAATGCAGTAAAACAACTTCCGTCTTCCTACGTTGTGGTAGTGTGCCTATCTATTGTTTTATAATGGTACTCTACTGCAAGAGTTGTAAATTTTAAGATTTTGCGTGCAATCGTGGTGCTGAAAATTCTAATGATAACGTAGTCGGTCATTTCTTTAAGTTTCGCAAAATGCGTATCTTGAAGAATCTGGCTGTTTTTATTAGTTTTTCAATGATATGTTAATTAGCTAATTGTAGTTGTATAGTAGATATACATAGAGTGGTTTGAAATGAAATCGGTGGATTTCGAATGAATATTTGCCCTCAAGCTGTTAAGCTCTCTGGCAAAATTTCAAACTATGTATTAGGTTCAAGTGGATTTCCTATTAAAAGTTTGAACGAAAGTTTCAGTGAGTTTTGCAAGTTGAGCTTTTTACTTGAATAAAGAGCCGAAAAAACGAAAGAACTAAAAAAGCAAATAACCAAAACAATATATTTTTATTAAAGTGTTCATCATTTAAAAAATATATCAAATTTGGAAACAAAAATTTTCCTTATTTTTGTATTTTCGGATTTTTTAGAATATAAACATTTAGAATTTTATTTATATTATAAGGAACGTGAGGGGGAAGTTATTAGACAATCTATGTGACGTCAGAAATGGTCATAAGTGTCACAAGTAACAAGGGTTACCAAAATGTGATACCTTTAAGTTGTCATTTTTTTTCAAGTGATAGCCATTTCGTAGCTTTATTACGAAGACAAAGAACTTGGTTTTTCAGTCATCTTTATCTCTTTACAAAATAAGATTTCACTGTGACTCATTCATTTCCATTAATGGCAATGTAAATAGAGGAGTCACATTTAAGTCACGACGCTTTTACATTTTGGTCGCATTCGAGGGAGAATAATACTAACCTCTTGGGCACGAGCGACCATGCGATGCACGTGCCACAAAAAAATGTTCAGAATCCTTGATTACTCTCACCAGAAAATTTTTATTGTAAATTTTACTTTTTTTTTTAAATCGGGGTATTTTCTCGATTCAGTTAGGAAAAAATTTTCTGTTTTGAAAAACCAGTGGTAAGAGATTAAAAATTTTGTAAAAGACGTTCGTCCTGAAAGGGTTAAGGTAAAGTCTCAAATAGTGCCTGCGTCCAGGACATCCGTCAGCTTTGTTGGATTCAGAATAACAAAGTTAATATATAGTAGATTAGTTTAAAAAGTATTAATAAAATCTAGAGCTTATATGAATCAAATAAAAATTTTATATACTTATATTAATAGGCATATGCTTTCTTTAATATTGTGCTTTCCGGAATATAATTCTTCAACTTGTTGACATATTATTGAATTGACTAAATATAAAGCAAGTTTCGTTATTCTTAACCGTTGCAGATGTTTCTGCTAGTTAAAATCCAATATTAGATACTTCTGAATTGTTATATGCGTAAAATTCCGCAAGCATAAAGATTTCACCCGATGTTTCCTTCGAAATCCTACCTTACATTTATTATTCATAAAATTCTTTGCTTTATTGCTATTGATAAATTGTATATGTACCGCAAATGCGAGTTTCAGACTATTCAATATTTCAAGAAATCAATCGACCGAGAAAGAATCGAAGTTTCTTTTCTTTGCTTAGCAATTCCATCTCGTAACAAAATATTCTATTGGAAATCCAATGAGATAGTCTCATATGTTTGCACCATTAGCTGAAACTTTCGCCGTCTCAATGAGCATGTCAATCGAGGAGGTATGGGAACAGGGGTCAACTATTCTGCCTCAGTTCGGGCTATGAAAAACAATCTCAGGTTCATTAATGAACAGAGATTGTTCGATCTTTTCGTTAAATATGATCGAAGTAATGTTGTCAGCGTGTTCTTCAGATTTCTGATAAATGTGAACTTGAAGAAATGATATAGAAAATGATGTCTGTATCTATCTTACTAATGACTGTATATGCCCTTTTTTAGGAAATATTCATTCGATGTAAGATATTTGGATGCACAACGCAATATTAGATTATGTTTTCTTAAATGTGTTTGAAAATATGATAAATACACGGATTGGAATAACATGTAAAAACGGTTATCATTTTAGGTTTTGCGGTTTGAAATACTTATACGATAATAAAATTGATTTTATATATGTATATATATATATATATATATATAATAAAATTGAAATCACAAATATAAAAATACTGATATTAGGTAATAATAAATAAATAAATAAACAAACAAACAGGATAAGCAAAAATGCAGAGACCATAAATCTATGAAAAAGCATAACAGACTCTTTGAGACGACAGAGAATTTTGTCAGCAATATGCTTAAAAAGACAAAATTAAGCACCTTATAACATATTTGGATATCAAGAATGGTTAAAATAATTTTATAAAAAAGAATTTAATTAGCCAACAAGTGAAATGAAAAGGTAAAACAAAATCCAGGATTTAAAACTTAACAGTCACCATTATAATATTAACATTAATAATACTCTGGGAGAAAGCAATATAGTCAACACGAGCCAAGCAGAAATAAGTCAGAAAAAAGGAAAATATATATTGTAAACTTTAATTATGCATCAAAAAGTGTTATACACATATTATATGTATTAGAGCACAGAAATTCACACACGCAATATCATTCGTTTCAGTTCTTTTATCACTATTTCTGATATCATAATAGTTTAACCTTACGCAATAATGGCATATTATTAAAAAAAAACAGCAACAAAAAATGAATAAATGTATTAATGTATTCCGGGGAAAACGTTTTTAGTAATGCTTGTATGCATCATAGATATACATTTTCCACAGGTATAAAATTATCACCAAGTCTAACAATACCTGGCGAAGTACTTTTAAATTTGATTTTTTTTTAAAGTTGCCGTAAACAAGGCCAATTCTCCTGTATTTGTCCAATTTGACAAAATGTATTTTATCTGGTTATTACACTAAGCCACTTTTATTACCAACAATTATAGTCGATTGAAATTTTGTCATGGCTGACTAAATTTCATCTGGCGTACTTAGTTAATTGATATAATGTTTTTATGAGATCAAATTTCAGTATTCATAAGCAGAATAAATTATGGTTATTATCACTATCTCTGTTAAGATATAAATGCGCGTAAAAAGTAATGAATGCAGTTTTATATCTTGTGTACTTGCAGTTTTCTTTTTAATCTTTACGAGGTATCATTGATGTGATTTTGCAGTAAATTATTGGAAAATGTCTGGATGACGAAAAAAGTTTTTATCGATGTTTTCCCGTGTATTGGTAATCTATTTTATTTGGTACATCTTTCTGGTATGCTGCAAGAAATCTAATCTCAGAGTATGCGTTTCTGATCAATGCGTATCGATTTGAATTGATTCCCAATGATTACAAGTGCCCAAATCTCTAAGCTCGTTGGAAATACGAGAAGTGAAAACACGGTAGTCAATTTAACAGTGATTACATTTGCCTTTTTCCGATTGCTTTTGCTGCACATAACTATTGCTATAATTTAGTTAAAAAGGTACGAATTCATACATACATTTTCTGTGAATAATTTGTGAAAAATATAGTTGATATGCGCTATTTGATGATATAGTTGTAGGCGCAATTTGTTTCTCTTTTAGCTGAATAATAAATTTATTATGATGATGAAAATCTTCATTATAACAAAAATAGCTAGCGGAGTAATGTTGTAAACAATTGTTTTTTTTTTATGTTACTGAACTATTAAAAATATATATGCATGTATTACAATTATTTTTTTAATCACTTTTTTTCAAAATTAAACCCACAAGTTATCCCGATTTCTAAATAACTTCAATTTTTAATACGTTATTTGATTTTTTTTTTTAAATACAGTATAACAATAATAGATTTTTGAATAAATTCTTTTAAAATTTGTCATTCAAGCTTAAAATTAAGGTGTTAATCTGTGAAATAGTTTTGTAAATATTTTTAGGTGAAGAAATAAGATTTTATTCGGTATATGTTTTGGCACTGATGCTTTTAACTTATTCTTTAAATTATCTAAAATTCGTAATTTTTAATTGGAATTATAGATTATACAATACGAGCTGAATCGATGAAAATCACTTCTTCTTTTGTTCTAATATTCAACATGTAAAGAGTGGTTCATTGGATAAGAATAACTTAAATACGGTAATATCTTTATTTTCAATACAATTCATTCGAAAACATGGACTAATAAGTGAATTTTTCGGTAAAGAATTAATTTTTCGTACGAGAAATAACTAATATATGTATATATACCAACTGGCATAAGTTACGTTCTCTAGTTATTGTAAGTTTTAAAACACTTTACAATTTTGTACATTACGTTGAATTCATGGAAGTAAAAAAAAAAAAAAAAAAAAAAATCAGAAATATTTAAGAAAGAATGGACACTATTCTTATTAGTGAGACTCTGGGTGATTTTAGATTTGGGAGAAGAAAGGGAGGGAGTTTTTCCATTCACTTTAATAATCAAAATATGCAGTCTTCTTGTAGTTTCAAGATATAAAGCGATCTGGCGATATTATCAATTCTTATCATTTTAATATATTTCCTATAACCGTGTTCATGTTGGTTAACTAGAATCAGCGAATGCAGCAATGCAGTGAATGAGTTACCACTAATCATCATTCAAATATGCATTAACGACGATTTCACGAAGTCGAAATAGGCAGTGAGGCATATTTATTACTACTAATTCTTAAAAGGTTTTTTTTCATTATTTAATCACCATGATTAACTAAGACAAAAGTGACAATTAAAAATTAGTGGTAGAAGTTTGCAAAATTCGCCCTTTACTTTCGTCAAGTCGTTTCCTGTAACCACAAGTCTAACTCGATAAGATTTCGTAAAGTTTCATCAATACCGAAATATATAGATAAGTTAGACAATAATAAACAATAATAACAAAAATTGAAAAAATAATAAAATAATATTATTATAAAATCCTTTTTGTATTGAATTTTTTTTTTTTTTTTTTTTTTTTTTTTTTTTTTTTTTTTTTGATTGTGTGTAAAGTTAGTTTTTTTAAGACCGAACAGTAATCTGCTTTGTTGAATAAGCATATAAAAATGTGGTACTTAATTTTAAAAACATTAACAAAAATAATTCTAAAGCAAGCTGAAAATGTTTAATAAGAATTTATTTTAGATACATATATTTTTTAATGCGAAAATTGCATAAAGACGATACTAATCCTGCGTCATAAGCGTCATAAGCTGATACAAGGTGATATACCCGGGCTTACTGGTTACAGAATATAGGTGAAAACATTTATTTAATTGATGATCATGTTAAATATTCTATATTTAATATATTTTTTAGAATACGTACTAACAATACCAAAAATCATACTTATATGAAAAAAGGTAATTAATTTAAATAAAGTTTTGAAATGTACTGAAAGTGATGGTTTTGTATTGGCCTTCCGTCAAGAATTAACATCCGAAGAAATCCTCAAAGACGACTATTTTAAATCCGCCATTTTTAAAAAAAATTCTGATCATTTTAATGGTTTAAGAGCATAGTTTTATGGTATGTCTCAAATTTGTATTTTATTTATATTTTATTGTTTTATTTATTGATTTATGAATATTTTAATTCTGTTTTATCACATAAATTGGAAACAAATGCTGAGCTATTTATATTAATTTAATAACAAACGAATTTATCTTGCGCAATCAACTACACTCGATACACACGAATTAAAAAATGCATAGGCATAGATTAGAAACATGCCTGAGAGCTACTCTTAAAACTATAAAAATTCAATAAATAGCGATACATTTTTCAAAAAAAAAAATGCGATACAGTTTTCTAATAATTTTTTTTTACAAATTAAGTTTTTCCCTATTTTGCAGTGAAAGATTTTAAAAATGTGCAATGTTTAGAAGTTTTAAAAAAGTGAAATAAAAGTTAAATTTAATTGTTTTGTGTTGCGACCGTAAAAATGACGTCAGCGTTACGTACAGACACGTTTGTCCTTTTTAATACAAATTTGCGTCCATTTCAGGGACTTCTTTTTTATTCAGAAATTCAAAATTCATACCGGAAATCGCGAAAGGAAAGTTTTTACTTTATATATTCCAAAAATGTCTGAAATTAAATGAAGAAAAAATTACTACTTAGAATTTCTGCAATGAATTTGAAATTTCTAAATTTGAAAAATAAATAAACCTGCGTCATAAGCGTCATAAGCTGATACAAGGTGATATACCCGGGCTTACTGGTTAAAAAAACTGGTTATAAATAATTTATTAATAATAATAAAAAAAATCCTGAAATATACCCTGCAGGTGCACATTTGGTTAATCATATCATTACAGGGTTTTTCTTTATTAAGAAAGACAACAATGAATACAGTTACAATTTATTGCTGAATTTTGCGTGATCGAATGTTTTCCCAATATTTTTACGTTTAAACTGATATTTTAATCAAAAATCACCTTTCTCCCATTTTCCTAGTACTTACATTATTAAAATATGCTAAAATAAACCAAACATTTTTTTTTTTGTTTTTTTAATTTATCTTTCTAAAAATTACGCCATCTGCTCTCTCAGAGATAAAAACAGCCGAAACAGAAGATCGCGACAACCAATTCAATTACAATCCAAAATTATAATCAAATTAAATCGATAAAATTTTCTCACATTTTATTCCTGTCTCCAGTAAGCCTCATTACGAAAACAGAAATTAAATTTATTCCATCTGCATATTCGAACGCCTTTCCTCTAAAATCAATTCCATCGAAACCACTTGGATTTTTAAAATCCGAAATCTAAAATGAAATCATGACGGCGACGCGGAGAAATTTCGAAATGCGAGACACCCGAGACGAAATATCACGTATCGAGCTTCAAATGTAATATTTGACTGGCTAAATACTGTTGAAATCAGAAGAAAGTCAGTTGTAATCAACGCACAATCGATTAATTGATTTTGAAGAAAATCGATGATTTCCGACTCGCAGTAAACATCGCTTAAAGTGCTTTCAGATATTGGAATTCAATAGCTAACGATACCTTATAGATTGAGCCCACATTTCAGCGAGAAAGCAATGCTGGAAAATAATTGATAAAAATTACATTCATGTATAATTTGCGGTGCATGTGAATTTCCCTTTCTTTATTTTATGAGTTCATGGTTTGAAAAGAAATTCGCTTTCAAAAGGGAGCAAGTATAATTGAATATAAATTTATGCAATACAAGTAACATTTTTCTAAAAACAAACTCATTTAAAATGAAACGAACAAAATTTGAATCGCTTTGACATTTGACACTGGATAAAGAATTAAGTTATATTTCAGTTGTTTACCTCGCTACACTGGGAAATTATACAAAATCGATTATGTTATTTTTACATTTAAACTTATTTTCAATAACTATTTTTAACCTGTTATTTCGCATTAAAAAAAAACATTGCATTGAAATAATGGTACAAATTATCATTGTTTTAAATTTTAGGTGCCTGTTTATGATATTTATGGGGTGACTATTTATAGTACTTTATTTTTTTTTTCTTTAAATATAAGAATGAGTCCCTTTGCTTGCACATTTTCCTTGACATTACTTTTGAATAATACTCAAAAATATAAGCTATGGAGTAATAATGCAATTCGATTTTATTGTATTTCTCCTTTCTTTATTTTCAAGAAATATAATCGCTAAAAAACGGTGTGTTAATTTGATAACAGTCATCAAATCAATTTTTTAGTTATTTTTTTTTTTTTGTGTATGTTTTTGTTTTAACGGTTATAAAAAAGCCCATATATTGAAAATGATCGCAGCGTTAACTAAACTTGTGTCCTGAGACTTCAAATAAATCGATTTTGTTCCTTTTTTTTTTTTTTTTTTCCATTATTTCACATTAAAAAAGAAAAGGAAATGAAGAAAACCCCGGAAAGTCCAGTTTTTCTTATTCTCGAGTCATCTAAAATTTCGTCACTAAGAATATAAGAACATTTTTTAAGACTGATATGTAAACTTTTTGTTGTCTAATGCAAAATGCAATAATGTATTTTTTTTAAACTATAATATGTTGTACAGTGTATAACAAACAAATATTTGGAGTAACTTCTTCTAATTAATATATTTTTATAATTTTTTATCTGAAAAGTTAATTTGATTGCTAAATAATTTACAATTCTCGGAGTTTTTTCGAACAAATTATGCTCAAGAATGCAATACTAGCATATTTGTGCTAGTCTTACCTTATGAATCATCGATTACCCCTTGTAATCAGTTGACAGGGGTTTTGAAATATATTTGGATGATAACACTTCATTCCTTTCTAAACATTTTTTTTAATTACCAAACAATAGCACAAACATATTTTTTAACTACTAAGTTTTGAACAAAAATAAAAAGGATTAAAATATAAATGGAATTTTTAGGAATTATTTTTGAAAGTTTTTAATAACTTTAAACAAGACCCTCCAGCTCAGTCAGAAGAATAGATTGATTTAACCTTTTGTTACTAGTACAGTAATACTTCAACTTACGTCTCTTCGAATTACGTCACCCCACATTTATTTCATCTTGATTGAAAAAAGAAAAATCCTTCTTTAAAACACACTGATAAATATTTCTGAAGATTTTTGAAAGAAATTTAACATCGCAGATTCAGTCATAGTTATATGGGAATTATAAGGTAAAGTTCAGCAAAGAGAGAGAGAGAGAGGGGGGAGGATCACCCACCCGGGGCACCAACCAAAAAACTTGGCATAGGTGTTTAATCCCCGGAGGAAATATTCCACAACCAACCAGCCAAATTACAAACAACAGGCCATTCCATAACATAAATAACATATACAGCAATAATAAAAAACTGAGCCCCTTTTCAAGAAAACATTTGAAAATTGATATTTTGTATTTCTCTTAGTTCCTGAAATCGCCGAAAATTGTAGAGAACACAATTTAGACATTGGATGAGGAAGATGTTGAACTCATGAATTTCCCTGATTCGAAATTAATCATCAACAAATTTATTGAATTAAAAAAGCAAAGTAATGTCGAAAAAATACATAAATATTTTGAGCCAAGGGGGAAGGGGATAAAATATGATAATGCAAAATTAACCGAAGGATTAAACCTCATTGAATCTAGAATGCAGTTCTTGAAAATATTGATTCAGATGTCCAAAGTATGACAACATTAGACAAAAGCTTAGAAAACTCATTCTGCTGTTACGAAGAGCTTCTAAGAGAAAAAAGAAAAACTGTCGCTCAAACTTCTTTAAAACATTTTTTTTTCTCTTCTAAATGTACCTGAACTTACGTCGCTAGTCTTGAGAAGTATTGTTGACGTAAGTCGGGTATTACTGTGTTATTATAATAACGCATATATACTAGATATAAAACAAACTGGCCTTACTTAAGTTCATTATTTTGGCAAGAAAAATAATTTGTAAGACAATTTTAAAAGGTCTGACCAAATATAACTGAAGGGATAAGACGTAATTTTAACAATTTTAACAATTTTGTTAAATCCTAATTTAAAAATCTCCCATAGAATGTAACATTTTTCCGATGCTCAAACGAGTTTAGAACTCAAATCATTCAAGAAATGAAGTTAAAATTTTTTGTCTGTCTCTGTAAACGAACTATCCGTGTATAACGACCTCCACTAAGTTATTTTTAAAGTGAATACTTTGTTTCAATTAGGTTCGAATTGATTCAGTATTTTGGACATTATCAGGATGGCAAATTTTATATCATACGCATATAGAAATAGATGTATGATTGATGTAGATAGCTTTTTAAAGAAATAAACCAAAAAGTAAACAGTTTTGTACTTAGTTCATAATCCATGATAAAAGTCTTAATATTTTCTTCAAATAAATTTAATACGTTAGGCAATAATATGTTACATATAATAGAATAAATATGCATATTACTCATTTTAATCGATTTTCGTAAAGTCGATTTCATGGTGATTGCGATTGTGTTCTACGAAACCACGAAGAAAGGGACAAGTCAGATGTGGAATTCTTCTTAGAGTCTTTGAATAATTATTAAGATAATATTTGTAATCATCTATATTCAAAATGTATTTGTTGCCTCCCTAAGGTGTTTTGTAAGATAAATGGATGCCATTGCAACTGTGCCGTCATGAATCATTCAGAAGGAAATGGTTAGAATCATGCATTGGTGGGATGACTTTAGTGCTTCAATAAACTGTTGCAACAATAGAATAAGATATGTGCGGGAACAAAGGACATGCTGATGGATTCTGTTCGAAATGCAAGTTATTCACTCGCAGTATAATATTAGGATCAATAAAGTAAATGATCTGCTGAAATTTCAAGGAATCGAAGGCTAATTTCAATATTCGCTCTATGAAAAGCAATATTATTTTAGAGTACAATGACTTGACTAGAATTATTTTCAATAATTCAAATCATTTTAAATTTATAGAAGAGATAGGAGGAAGATAAAGGAGCTGTATATGTGAAAAGAAAACCAGCGTGAAGAAAAGCGGAAAAAACCGAAAGGGATATAACATGAATTTATTAAAATAATAGAAAAAGAAGACATTTTGACAGATATATATTCCTGTATTTTGGTAAACCAATCAAACAGAACGATAAAGCAACAGCATAAAAAAGACCGGACATTAAGAGGGCATATTTTTATGTAAATTTATCTGATCAATCCATTTCAAAAAACCAACTTGGTGTCACTCGACATTTTTAACTTTCCTAATTTTGTAACCAAGTTTTATTAATAGTTTTCTGAGTTTAAAAACATGATTAGAATTTTTTTATCATGTGGTTTTAGACTGTTGCCGTTTTACATTGTCATTTTTTGGCGAAAAATATGTTTTACGAAAGATACTGTAACTGCTTTTTTTTTATACGTATCAAGATGAATGAAAAATGAAAATGCTCAGCATAAAATTGTCTACATTTTATGTAATTGTAAAATTTTCATTTTTCTGAAGGATGTAGGTCAAAAACATGTTTAAAAACCGGAGAAATAAAACCTCAAACACCCCATTTCGATAACATTATTTTTTATAAAGCATGTCAGACTCACCTTAAATATCTTTCCTGAGATAGATATCTTATATGAATATTTCTTTTTGCAAAATTCAATCCTAAAAACCTTTTTCCTTTTTTTTCTGCGCAGTTTATCAAAAATTGCATGAAATCTGATTTTGGCAATTTCCGCTAATAGGTATCTGAAAGAGGACTGAATAAAAAAATTTTGAAATTTTAGGATGATAAATATCTTTGTAATGTAAAGTTAAATTGTAAATTATATGATTGAGACTTAACTGGTTTTTGAATAAAAAATCACTACAAAATCCACCAAAAACTTCACCCTTTTTACTTTTTTTCCTTCCAGGTATGTAGCATTACAAATATAGTTTTGCTTAAGTATGTTCCAAATGGCGATGAAGACGAATTTTACCTTGGTGATTTGAAATGAATTGACCGTATGACTCCAAAATGTTTGATTTTTATTTTAAGATGGAGGTAGAGGAAGTGAGAGAGAGGAAGAAGCACCTGTTACAGTTTTATTCTACCATATATTTTTGGAATTAGCCTAAGTCTTCGTTGAGAATCTAGCTCACTCAAGCAAAAACACCAGCTTGATAATGAAATTTTATAAAATATCTCGTTTGCGTACACCTAGTCTCATGTCTTACCTCTTTTGATTTTTAAAATTGCCCCTTTTATTCGAATCAGCGAAATTCACATTTTGTTTTCTAAATGTAACATTCTTCTTCTTTTAACGTTCTATTAAATATTTAATGTAACAGAATTAATTTACTTGCATATCAAATAGTACTGAGAGCTAATTTTACGACTAATCTATTGAAATGGATTGACCATTTACCTTTCTTGTTTCATTTTTTCTTTTCTCATAAAGTGGCTCCTTTTCTGAGTTTCATTTTTTATCTTTTTCAACATATTTTTGTTCCAAAAACTAACGGGAAAATAAAGCTTCAGATTAACAATATTCTATTTTAGTCGTAGATACTTAGGATAAATATATATATAAATTTTATAAAGCATTTATTAGGTAGATTTCGTATGAAATACTACCTATTGCATTGTCTCCCATGTTGGAATTTCTGAAAAATTTTTGCGGATCTACACGAATCATGACTCCTAGACCCCAAAACTACCATCAGTAAAAAAGTTTATATATATATATATATATATATATATATATATATATATATATATATATATATATATATATATATATATATATATATATATATATATATATATATATCGGTGTATATCACTTTCTTCTAGACACGATAACTTCCATAATTATGCTCAGATCTTCATCAAACTTTTACATAAAATCAAGGGGCATAAAATCTCGGTTAAGTTCGTTAATGGGCAAAATCGGACCAAGGGGGTGGAAGTTAGGAGGGTTTTTGTGAAAACAGAAAAAACGCGATAACTTTTTAATTAAAATAGATATCGAATCGGTTTAAAGTTTATATTACTTCTAAAAAATGAGGAAAAAGTTTATGCGTGGCAGATTTTTGATAAAGTTAAAAATGGGCTCAAGGGGCGAAAAAAACATGGTTTTTGGGAGAAAAAAATTCATAACTTCGTCAATTCTCAAGATATCAAATCCAACTAAATTTTATATAAATGTACTCAATATTATCTAAAACTTTTGTATTTACAAGTTTTTGATAGGACCAATTTTTACCGATGAAAAAAATTAAAAACGAAAAGAAAAAGGGGGGAGGAAAAAGAAAAAATCCCATAACTTACTCAATTCTTAAGCAATTAAATCTAATTAAATTTATTTTACATCTTCACAATAATATCTACAACTTTTATACTGACAAGTTTTTCGTAGAACCAATTCTTATAGCAAAAATAAATTAAACAAAAATAGGAGTTGGAGAAAAAACCTCAAATCCAAACTGCTTATATTCTGACTCATTTTAAAATTCATTTTTGATTTTAAACGCATCCAAATGACAGATCCTCTTATTTAGTAACTATATAATGCGACTTATTGGCCAATTTTTTGATAAAGGCAGAATATATTTTTAAAAAGGCTGCCAAAAAAGGTATTTTGAACAGATTTCCCGAAGTTTTCATCATTAAAAAATTCATTAAGTATAACAAATTGCGTTTTTCATGAGTCATTTTTAAATTCATTTTTGTTCTCAAACCCATCCAATTTACAGGTCCTATTATTTAGGAACTATATAACTTGACGTATTGGCCAGTTTTTTGATAAAGGCAGAATATATTTTTTAAAAGGCTGCCAAAAAGGGTATTTTGAACAGAATTTCACGAAGTTGTGATTAAAATTTGAGGAAATTTAAGAAATTGCGTTTTTACCGAGTCATTTTTAAATCTTTTTTTGTTCTCAAACGCATCCAATTTACAGGTTCTCTTATTTAGGAACTATATAATGTGACGGAGTGGCCAGTTTTTTGATAAAGGCAGAATATATTTCAAAAAAGGCTGCCAAAATGGGCACTTCGCACAAAATTTCCCAAAGCGAGATGATTAATGAACTGTGGGTATTCAAATAACAAATTGGTTATTTTATGACTCATTTTTAAATCCAATTTTGCTCTGACACACATTCAATTGACAGTTTTTTGTTACTTAGGAACTATATAATGTGCGTATTCGTCGATTTTTTGATAAAGGGTGAATATATATATTTTAAAATCTGACAAAGTGGGCACGTCGCACAAAATTTCTCAAAGCGATCTTGATTAAAGAATTGTGGATGTATTAAAATAATAAATTGGTTATTTTATGACTCATTTTTAAATTCAATTTTGCTGTCAAACGAATTTAATTAACAGTTTTTTGTTATTTAGGAACTATATAATGAGCATATTGGTCAATTTTTTAAATAAAGTAAGAATATAATTCAAAATGTATTGCCAAAATGGGCATTTAAGTAAAGATAGGCATTTTTTTTTTTTTTTTTTTTTTTTTTTTTTTTGAGATGAAAACTTTTCGAAATCTACCTCCGCCTATAGGCCATGCCGAAAGGGATTTTATTTATTTATTTATTTATTCTTTTTAAAGCCACGTACACACTAACACAAATATATATATAATCACAGAAAACATGTGCGTACACATACATGCATGCAGAGACAGGGATTGAGGAATATAAAGAGAGAGATGGAGAAAGAGAGATAGAGATAGAGGTAGAGAGAGATACGTACAAAGATAGAAAAAAACAGGCAAATGTGCACTCATGCGTACATATGTACATATAAGTATTTTTACGCAAACAAACACACAAAAATGTATATTTACATGCATACATAGACATGTAAATATGTGCACATACATATACATATACATGAATATTATGTATGATAAAACAATAATTTAAACATTTGTTTTGATTGCTGTTTGAAAATTTAATTTTTCTCATTCTGGATAAGATTCTTCAATTTTAAAGACTTTTCTACAAAGATAGTACAATAAAAATACAATGTTAATAATTAAGTGATATTTATTATTCATACATATTACAATATATTATTGTATATTTATCTGATAAAATAAATGCGTAGAGTAAAATACACATATTCTAATATTCATATATTTATGGAATCTGGTTATGGTCGAAAGATGCTGTGCTCGACTACCAGTCTTGATTTGAATACTCGTAGCGTTTTTAAATGTATTCTCCAATCTATACATTTTTCGCGTGCAAATAAACGAATAAATAAAAGTATACTATAGTGTGTGCTAGCCATAATTTCAGTATGATTTAGTAATCTACAGAACTTTCACTAAACATTCTTGTACAGGTGAAAAGAAAAATTGAAAGATGTAATTTGTTAAAATTTTGTGCTATGTCAAAAAGCAATGCATCGTTTAACTTGAATGATTTATTATTACTGAAATTATAGATAATAAAAAAAAAAAATGAGTAGGGGAGAGTTGTATGAAACTTGGTAGTACAGATTCCTCCTTGATTTAAACTTTTATCTGTCGGCCAATACGAGGAATTGCTTGTCTTTTTAATGTGAAAGATTGTATTTGACTTTCTCTTAAAAATTGCTCTGTTTGATTATAGGTTTTATGCATACATTAATTATTCGTCAGCATATTAAATACTGGTTCTTAGTCTATCTAGTGCTTTCTTTTCTTGCTAGTATTTTAACAGCTTTACCTTTTTTTTATTTTTATCATTGGATTGAAAATTGTGACGCCACGTTTATAAATTTGTGTGATGCTGGGGTAATACTGGTACTTAAGAGTGGGTTGACTCCGCGTATATTCGGTTTTGTCCTACACTCATGAAATGATTTTTTAGGATTGCTAACATAGTGGCATGGAGCTTTAAATCACAATTTAATACTGTTAAGTACTGTTAACCCCTTAAAGTGTCATTTATGGTACCTTTGAGCTCTTACTACAAACATGAGGTGGGGAAGTGATTACCTTTCCAATCCTGGGCGATTTATAATGGTCCAAGAGCCGACCACTCAAACCCTAAGACATCGAGCACAAGAAAAAATCTTTTATATTATGGAAGAGTGGTCATAGGGGAATCTAATGCTCCATGTCTGCCGGAAGTGCAGTGGTGCATAAGCCAAAAATGAATACCACTTGTGGCTCACTCGTAGGTCTATCATTGTGTTTGCCGTACAATCAAAAGTATGAAAACATGGAGAAGTGGGTGCAATAAAACATAATGCTAAGTTTACTAAGTCGATACCACAAGTGGTATTCGTTTTTGGCTTATGCACCACTTTGCTTCCAGCAGACATGGATCATTAGATTCCCCTATGACTACTTTTCCATAAAATAAAGGATTTTTTCTTGTCCTGGATGACTTAGGGTTTTGTGCGGTCGGATCTTGGACTATAACAAAAATGTTGAAAATTTGCTACAGATTTATTTTTGGCAGATGGAAGAACAGATGTGGATTTCGTTTTGTTCATGCAACAAGAATGTTTTTGAATAAAGTGAGTTTATCGAGATTTTTAAATGGATACCGGGTTTTACCCAACCAGTGGGGTAATTTTTGCATATTTGTGAAAAAAGCTACTTTTTATGTATATTCAATGATACTTTTTATCAAAAAGAATACGTTTTATTATAAGCAAAGATTCGTTTGATATTAAAAACGATGATGAGTGTTTGTGTTTTGTTTACATTTGAGATCAACAAACATTTATGGTACCCGATTTTTCCCCATTTCCCCTTATAATGGAAAATTCAAAAAATATTATGTTAGAAAATTTTGGAAAATTCAGTATATGCGATAAAATAAATACTTAGTGTAGAAAAAATTAATAATGCTCATAAGTTTTTAAAACTAACTAACTAACTAAATAAATAAATAAATAAATGTTTTTAACAGATAGTAATACAAGAAAACATTATGCAGCAAAACCCATATTCTATAAATATGCATAATAAACATACAACACAAGATTTCTTTCTTTTTTGCACATTATAAATGTTCTTAAAAAGAACATAAATATTTTACATATTCTGCTTTTTTAATAACAAGAAAACAATTAAATTGTAAGGAACATTCCGAAACAAATCTTCGCTAAAATTAAAAAGCCGCGTTAGAATTTTCCTGCAAATCCTCACACAAATAAAGGAAATGCGAACAAAATAAATTGAAACGAAAAGAAAAATTATTGTGACACCTGTTCTCTTCCACATATTTCATTCTCAATACATAACAACCAATGGAATATATTTTTCCACATTTTTTTTTTACAATTCTCACTTCTTCCGATAAGGAAATCAATAAATTTAATCGAATTTAAAACTATTTTAACTTGTTTCAAACCGCTCCGAATGAAAAATATCGATTGGTATTTATTTAATGAAAAGAGCATCGAATTCTGTTATAAGATAGATTTCAGTCATTGAATTCGATAATTATTTCGATGGATTATAGCAGCATCGGAGAACGCGGAATGTCATTATCAGATTTCAGATCGCTCTTCGATTCATTTTAATACACGTTTCTATTGAATAAAAAAAATATAAATAAATAAAATAAAGGGAAATGAATAGATGCACAAAAAATAGGATGATAGAATAGTACAATAAGACATGTCTAGCAGAACATTTTTCTACAGAAAGTTATAGCAGTAGAAAGAAAGCTAACTGTAATCAATATGAGATCGATAAATCGATTGGGGGGTTCGATTCTTCTTTGCTATTGCTATCGTAAACAATGCTTATGGCTTTTGTTTATATTGACAATCGATAGGTATCGGCATTTTTTGTTTTGCTGCACATGGATCTAAAACTGCATTGGTCACGGATATAAAAAAGTAAAAAAAAAAAAAAAAAAAAAAAAAAAAAAAAAAAAAATGAAGGTTCGAAATTATATCGATTTCCAATACATTTGAAAAATTTCTTCCAAACTATAGTGAAAATATCCTTCGTTACTAACTGTAGTTATTCTGGTATCATCATTATCCTCAGTTTATATGTCCAACGTCATTTAATATACAAGAATATTACCTAGATATATAAGTTTAATCAACTTAGTAATATGTAGTATAATGTTAATGTTATTATGTAAAAACTTAAAGTAAATTGCTCTACGTTGAACGAAAGATAAAGTGTTTTTTGCTCATACTTAGTAAAGTTTAAGAATATATTTTTTACGCTTGTCAGAATATTTATCTGAAACATTTATCTATATGTTTTCTTTTTTCACAAGATATAAATTATTATGAACTGCACGATACTTTAAATTTTATTACAAGGCTGTTCGAAAATGCATAAGTTTTCTTTTGTTTTATGTACAGTTTCGAAAATTTTGAATTATACTTTTTGTTATAAACATATTACTTTAATTTATATTATTGTGAAAAAATTATTGGTTCTAACAGTTCAACTGATGTTTATATTTTATTCTTTTTGTTCTATTTTCTAAAAATGTTATCGAATAGTACTTATTCAGTTTATTATAACAAATATTAATAGAAATAATAGTCCAGGAGGCAACGACATTTTCAGTTAAAAGGTTATATACGTTCTCAAAAATAAATAAATAAATAAAAATAAATAAATAAATAAATAAATAAATAAAATAAATCTTTATTTTTATTTTATTTTATTTTTTATTTATTAGTATTATTTTTTACTTTACTTTTTTATGGATTTAACTGTGGAAAAACTAAAATTAAACCAAATAAATCAGAATTTGTTTCAGACTTCAAAATATGATTTTTACTTTATTTTTCTAAATTTTCGATTTGCATACGCTGATGCTTCGTATCTATGCTAACTTCATATTTTAAATTTCGATATGGTAATGATACGTTTGTTCGCTATTTTGTGTAAATATTTGTTTACGTGTGTAAATTATCTTTTTCTGTATCTAAATATTTAAAGCACTGATAAACGATAGAGTTTTTGTTTCATAAAAAATGAGTTTTCAAAGAAATTGCCAAAAGTTCTTTTTTCAAAAACAAAAATGTCTTTTAAATAGCTTTCTCATTAAAAATAAGCAATGTCTGAATATTTTAGAAATAATGAATATGATTTCACTAAAGAATAAGGTCAAGTCATCTTATCCTGTGTTGAAAATTTCTTTTAATACCTTACTTAGTATGCAAGATGTTTCCAATTTTTAATATTTGATAAGCGTTACCCATTTCATAAAATATGCCATCTTATTTATGTGTTTTTGAAAGACCCATCAGATTTTCCATTAAAGTAAGAAATTTATTAACAAAGTCAGATCACGTAAAGTGAAATTTGTGCCAATGAATGCTTTTACATTCAAAATAAGTGGAAAATTTATATTATATTTTACAGATTCTAACTTAGTTGTTCTGCAATCATATATTAATGATGAAAAGAGCTTGTTGGCAAGGAAGAAATTTGTGTATATTTTGATTGATAGATGTGAGTAAGAGGTGGGGTAACACGAAACGTATTGGCCCGACCCGTACGAAAGATATCTCTGCCCGGTCCGGACCGGTCTGTACACAAGGCCTGACTTAGGCTGTCTAGAGCACCTGGTCAAGCATCATTATGGGAGACCCTTCTATCTATACATAGTAATTGTTGGCGAATTTGGAAATGGCTAATACTAAACTCCACATAATTATATGTATTCATAAATTTCTTATGATATGCTATTTACTTCTTTTTACAGGGTGTCACAAAAAGACGGTCATAATTTCAATATAAAATACTAGTGGGATAATTAGAGAAAAAAAAATGATGATATTTGTTTAGAGGAGTATTTATTTGTAAACTTTTAGTGGTACAAATTGGATGAATAAAACACTTGACAGGAAACATTGAAAAAAATCAAAGAGAGATCTACATCCAGCGGTGGATTGCAAACGGTTGTTGATGGTAATGATATCTGCATTTGTAAAGTCACACAGAATACATTTCTTTATAAACATTTAAATAAACGCTTTTCTCTATCTGATACATTTGTTTAAAAATCATAATTTTGAAAATATAGCATTTTTGATATGTTAGATAAAAAGTATAGCTTCTTAAATTTCTTTAGATTCTAAAATAGAATTTACTTTAAAAATTTGAGTGATTTAAAAAAAAAAAAAAATTATGCTTACCATTGAAAGTAAATGTAAGAAAACTATGAATTATTTATTCTCGAAATATTTTAAAAATGAAAAGATATTTTCTACTTTCCCGTTGAAAATATACAGAAGAGGCTACAATTGATAGCAGGAAATCAGCCGTCATGACACATTGACGCCCTTTTTTTTCCGAGATTTAAATGTAACATCTTTCTTATGGAACTTTCTGTTATGACCATACAAAGCATGATAACAGTAATTTCGGAAGAAAATCATGTTTTTCCGAGAATCTGGCCTATTTTTTCCCTCAGAAAAGTATGCATCCTTTACAAAAGATACGATATAATAAAGATCTTGGATTCAAATGGACATCTGCCTTTCTTTTTTTCAATCAAATAAAATCTATGGATTGATATTATCTGCAGCCTATATTTCCAAGAGCTCAATACATTTCTTAAATCGCATTTCTTTTCTAAAGCGAACTTCTTAAATAATAATAATAGAAAAAGAGGCATAAATGCTATTTCACTCCTGGCACAGTCTGCGGAAAAGAGGCGACTACGAGGTATGAAAAATGCTGATAAAATACCTAAAATGAGAGAAACTTCTTTTCCTTTGAGGGGCGATACATGTGCTGAGAAAAGGAAGGAAAAATTCTAAAGCATGTAATATTTTACTTTCACAATTATTTTTTTTCTTGAAAATTATTTTCTGGAAGTTAGTATTCTTAAAATTTTTCAACTTAGTTGAATAGGGTTTATGAATTTGGTTTGTTTAACTGTCTGTTTGTGCTCTAATTCGCGTAAATATATTCGGATCGAGAAATTGATATATATTACAGGGGTTTGCTGTGGCATGTTCGGTAATGAAAACGAAGTTTGCAGCATTTGAGGTTCCTTTACAAGGAAGCCCAAAAAATTCTATTACATTATAACTCACAGGGAAAACTAGTTTGAGTTGCATTTTAATGATATTATAATATTTTGAACATATTGAAATTTACATGTGAATGAAATATATTACAAAGCGCTTGCTGCAAATTCTGGTGTGAATATAATTTATTGCTCATTTACAGGGATACACAAAAGTAATTGACTACAATGACCTATGAAAAATAATTGTCTGGGAGTATATTTTCGGTTGTGGTACGCGTTTTAAAATTTAACTATTTTTTGCAGATTATTTTTTTATAAATACTATGGATCCCATACAGGGCCATCCAGACATTATGAAGTATATTTCATTTAGTTGCAGAAATTGTTGATTGCAAATTTTCAACTGCGTTATGCTTTTAATTGAACTAACTTTTAGCTAACTGCGTATTATTTATACAAATGTATAAATTATATACAGGACTGAACAAAAAAAATTAGGTATTTTTCCGACTATTACATAGCAATTACAGAAAATTAGTTTCAAAATGAATTGGTCATTTCAAAAACCATGTAGGTCGTAGAAAAAGAACTTTTTCAGTGAAAGAAAATTGTATTATTCATAAGTAAACGAACTTTCATGATTTCCTTTTGGGCTCATTAACGAGTTTGAATTTCAAATTTGGAAATATTACATATTTTTTATAATTTGTGAATGATAATAAAAAAATAACAAAAAAAAAATTGACTTACGTTTGAAAAAAAAAACTTTGTGTATGCGGTCTTTGAAATGATCGATTTACATGTGTTGTGCATTTTCTAAATTGTTTGTTTAGGCATCTTTCATCTTAATAAATTATAATGTTTTATTATAGTATTCTGAATATGTTAGAACGTGTTTCACATTATGCTGAAAGCATGATTTTTCTTTCTTGTGAATTAATAAACTTGCTTTGTAAATAAATATTGTGCAGCATTGCTTTGTAAATAAATTTTATGCTGCACTGAAAAATCAGATTTGCTTTTAAAGCCTTCAGCACATTGCAATTTGATGATCAATCGTTTTTAATGTTCCGTTAACGAAATGTTGTATTAATAGATTGTAAAAAAGAAAAAAACTGTAAGTGTACAGGTGTAAAGTTGAAGAAATCTATATGCTTACTTAAATTTTATTTATACACTGAGCACAGAAAAATCAAGGAAAAAAAGATGTAAATCTACAAACTTTTTTTATAAAGGAATCTATTAAAATTACAGTATTCATACTAAAATTTTATCTGTAATACGGACTGCAGTTACATAAAAAGTTCTAGGAATCCCAGTTTCCAAGAAAACTTTAAATAGAATCCCCTTCCCCTTTTTCTTACAGTGTGTGTTTTGATAAATGAGTAATGTAAAAAAGATAGAAGAATATGATATTTCAAAATAGAAATGGTTAGAAAAGCATTGATCCCTCTCTCCTGTTACCACCAGTGCTAAATAGGCCCATTTTTTCCCTTTTTTAATTTTGATTGTTTTAGCTCTTTATATACTGGCGGCACTTTTAAGTACCATTAAAAAAATTCAATGTAAAATTCATTTAATTCGAGTACTATTAAAAGTTTATTGCACATTTCATACAAAATAATTTGCTCAATCATATTTAGAAAATACTGCTAACAGTCGAAGCTACATTGTTAAAAAAATATCTGTAAATTTACAGAGAATCTACGGGTAATACATTATCTTATGTAACTATTTTATCTTATTATACATCTTGCCTTATGTAAAATTATAGAGATTAGATAAAAGAAGATCATGTTAAAGTACAGAGAAATTATTCGATAAATTTAGAATAGACAGTGTAAATTAACATCGTTAAAAATAACTAAAGGCTCAGTAAATTTACATTTAATGGTAATAAAAATTATTGAATGGCCCAATCTTCAGTGGGCTTCAAAGAACTTGAATTTTCCGATTAAATTTAAATTGTCGTATCGTTAATCTTTAGCACAATTTAATTCTAGCCGTCCTGGGGCTTGAACCCGATACCACTTGACAGTGGAAGAATACTTCTCTGACTGAGTATAGGAGTTATTGCTATTTGTCTTTTATGATTTAACTGAGGAAAATCCTCACTAGTTCTGATGAGATCATTTTTTCCCTTTTAAAATTATTCTAACTTTAAGAGGGAAAAAACAATGTTTAAACAAAATTTGCTTTTTTCATAAAATTACAAAAGTATTTTAAAAGTGTGTATTTTTGAATTGCAAAATTTAACATAGGTAAAAGTGTCTTTAAATAAATACATGGATATCCCTATAGGAAATTAATTATAAGATAAGAGCAATGTGTATCAAATGATGATTGAGAAACTCAATCAAATGTATTAAACTGAAAAATAGTGTAAATTTACAATTTTTTTCTTCGGTAATTTTGCAGAAAAGTGTAATTGTGTACTTCTTAACCATTTACCTATAGGTATAACTTTTATCCAAATAAAAAAATTATACGAAAAATGTGGAAGTTCAAAAAATTGTAAGTTATAGATAGGATCACATACATACATTTACGCTGTTCTTATAAAAAAGGTGATATTTCCATAACAGTATGTTTTGCTAATCAATCAAATTATTCTTGTAAATGTTTTGTAAAAAGAACTCTAACTCTGTAATTATATATGAAATCAGTTTTAATTTTTAAAAAATCCCCCAAAATCAAATTATTATTATATATGTTGCTTTCGAAATCATTGATATTAACATGAATAATTATTTAGATGAAGTAATTTTTAATTCAAAATTCAGGATATAAAGGTTTAATATAATTTAGAAAATATATTTATTATCTTTTCGATTGACTTTTGCTTGAAGATTGTTTAAATATATTATACTGATTTATTTAGAAAATCTTACAGAATTTCAGTTATTTAAATTGGATTTTTAATAATTATTATAAATATAAAGTGTCATAACATTATCATAATATGTAATAAAGTAAAACATCTGTACACAAACGTGTAAGATAATAAACATATTTATCATCTTTTTACAAAGAGTTTTTTATCAGTCATATACAATGAAAACATCAGAAATTATTTCGAAATATATAATAGTTTGTAAGAACAAAAATATTTATTTATTATACATCAGCAGAGCTTCATAGATCCCCCCCCCTCCTTTTTTTCCAAACGAACATGACGATGGGGTTACCATATACCTCCATAGATAAACCTTTGAAAGCAAACAATGAATCTTGAATTTTTGTAATATTTTTTTCTAACCAGATTAATTCCAAAATTTCAGTATCGTTATTTACATTGCTATAGGAACCGATTTGGTATACTACTTCTCAGTGGAATTCAATCAAGGCAGCAACAAAATTTATCTGGAGTTTTTCCGATCTGGGAAAAAATGAGTGAAAAATAAGATCACTGCAAAACGCTAAAAATCGCCTTTTTTTTTTCTTTTTGTAATTTACTAAATTGGGCTACATTGAATCCTGAATCCTATTACGAAAATCAGAATACCGCAGCGAAACTCTAAAAATGACTAAAAATTATATAAAAAATTCAGAAGAAATTAAAAGGTCGCAGACATCAAAATTTACTGCACTGGGTTAAAAGATTAAAACCGGTTGTTTTACTTTTCAAATGTCAAAAAATCACCTCAAAACATAAAAAAACGCTAAAAACTACATAGAAGTTGGCATAAAATTAAAAATTCGCAGGGGACAAGATATTCTAAATTGGGCTTAAAATTGTAACCAGATTATTTTAACGAATGTTAAAAAATCATCCCAAAACATAAAAAGGTAAAAAACATATAGAAGTTTGCAAAAAATTAAAAATTTGTAGAGGACAAAATGTTCTAAATTGGACTAAAAAATTTTAACCTAATTATTTTTACGAGTGACAAAAAATTACCAAAAAGGGCAAGCAAGTGCTAAAATATGCATAAAAAATTCGCAAAAATAAATATTTAAATTTTCCTTATCAATTCCGAATAAATTTTATTGGAAAGCGGAAAAAATTTACTATACTCCTCATTTTAGAATATTGAAACATAATTCATTTTACTAATGTGGAAAAATTGTCGCAAAACGTAAAATAAATAAATAAAAGTTTGAAATTAGAAAAAAAATCTGAAGCTAGAATTGGCATCGAAGTGAATAATATCAGACATAGAAGTATCTTTCTTCCAAATCTTGTAGGTATGCGCGCAATCGTTTCTTCAGAAAACACATCTGATACATGCATACACAACATACACAATACACATGCACTCCGATTATGGATAGATACATGCTTATGCTGCTACAATATGTAGAATTCTATTCCTGTATTCATATTTTGTTGATCTTAACTCTTTCATTCTTATCTCTTGCGTATAATGCTGATCTTTATATTATTTGTTTCTTAACAAAAGTGTGTTCCATACGCTGAAATACATGTTATGTAAGAAAATAGTATTTTGTGATTAAATCGCTCTCATTTTTCAGGAATAGTAGTATTTCACCTCTCCACGTACAGAAATCCCGCCGAATTCCAAACAAAGATTTTAGCGGGTGGTCGGTCCCCGAACGGAATTATGACGCAGTATTGAAGTGGCCACTATCTGGCGCTAAATTTTTAAAATGAATATCATCACTTCTCTCTTCCTTGCAACACAATATGACTGTTAGGCGGAGAAGAGCAGCGATTTATAACGCTCCCGCTTTAACTCGAACGGCGATAACAGAAATATGCCAATAAATATTGGTCGACCGATTGGATGCGGCCGTCTTGATGTATTGGCAAAGGGCCCAAGGGTGGCCTTCCATTACGTTCGGGCCCCCGATCTTGGAGGCGTCTCACGATCGATTAAGGAGCCGATCACCCATCTTCCTTCTTCTACTTGCTTTGTTTTTGATTTCCGAAGTGTAGAAAAGAGCAATTTTTTTCCAAATGATGGTAGCATAAACTTGAAAGAGCTGTGCTTGGATGGGAGAAGAAAAACGAAACGGGTTCATTACGTAAAAGTGTTTTAGATTGCATAGAAAATCTCGATTTTTCTTTTATTATTTTGTTTTTTGTGCTGTGTAAAGCTGAAACTGTTTTAACCGTATTTCATATCGTGAATGCCATAAAAGGAAAATCATTCTTGAATATTGCTCAATAAAAAAAAAAAAAGAAAAAAAGATGTGGTAAAAAGCTTACATTTGTTAGGTGTATGTATTAAATGTTTTAAGGTATCCGAACACGTTCGGAGCACTTTTTTAGAAAAACATGATATATAAACATTGTAACTATTTTTTTATAATCCATTTCAGTTCAAATTAATAATCGGCTGTCCAAATTATACATAAATCCTCCATTTTGTTTTTAAATGGTGAAAATGGGAAGAATTTTTAACAAATTTTGAGGAAACTTTTTTTTTTTTTTCAAAAAATATTAAATTTATTCAAAAAAATTTACTACCAAAATAATCTACACACATTTATGCAGGGAATGACCTAAAAGCTTAAAGATATATAAATAAACAAATATTTTAGAACTGATCGAGTAAATTATTAAGATATTTCGTATGTTTTTCAATATAACAATTCAGAAAAAGGACCCAAATTTCAAAAATAATTATAACATCAACATTCTTTTAGGTCATGCCCTAAAAAACAACATATAGATAAAGTTTACAAAGTTTCATAAAAATATAATTATGCAGTTTTATGTTATCATCTTTAAAATGAACAAATTACACGTAAAAATCACTTTTGAGAAAAATGCATTTGAAGTTTAAAATATATTTTTTTAAAGAAAATCAGGAACATACATACTTAAGATTCACTACATTTGTAAGTTAAACCCTCCTTTTGTTCAGCCTTAGCTAATTTTCCTTTTTTAGCCAACTTTTTTTTTTTTTTTTTTTTTTTTTTTTTCTGGCTATTTTTATGTTTGGCAAGGAATGATGCTTTGATTCCGCTATACGTTCATCATTTAGTCTAGCAAAACCTTTCAAAGCATGAACACCAGGATGTACTTCAATGCTTTTAATAATATCCAACAATCCTTCAAATCCTTTGTTAAACTGAATAACAGCCATTAATGATCCCAACTGAAGTGTTTGCCGCTCAACAAATACATCTTTCGGTACAAATTTCCAGATGACACCATTGAAACTTTCATTTGCATTTTGTGTTTTTCCATGCAAACATTTTGTCAAGAGTTTTGATCGCAGAGCTTCATATATATTGGTTTGAAAATGTTCATCACATTTTTTGGAAGTCCTTTTGAATTATCATTATAAGTTCTCCCATTCGAAGCAGTTCGTTGAAATTTGCACTAGCTTTCTTTTCCGACAGGACATTGTCCATGCATTGGTGCTTTTGCACTTGAGCAGCAATGGAAAAATGCAGCAAATACTGCAGTTTGCATATCCTGCAAATCATTTACATTACTGCGGATTGCAATGCCATAATAGTTTTACAATTTATCGATAAAGGTATCGGTCAATTTTCATCGACCTCTAAGACCCTTTAAATGTTGCCACTTAATATCCGGAAGTTTAATTATTTTAAATATTTTATTAAATGCTTACAAATAATTATGTTTCAAACAGCACGTTGTTTATTTCCTTTTATAACAGGTGTTTGGCTCTTTAAACACCCACTCCTTGTGGTTTAAAAGCCCACTTCCGGTTTATCGACCTTCGCAAAATCTTTAATATCTCCCTTTCTAATTAGAGTAGAGGCAAAAACAAACTTGTTTTGCAAAGCCAAATAAATGTTCTATATAATAAAATAATAAAAAAAAAAATTATAATTTTTGGCCCAAAATGCCGTTTGGGCCAAAATGTATTCGGATACCTTAACAAAAATAAATATAAATAAAACAAATGAAATATACAAAATAAAATTTGTCTGGTGCAGAAATAATTAAATTGTTTAAAAAATTATCCTGATTTGAGAAAATTTTATTTTTTGAAAAAGTTTTTTTTTAATTTTTTTAATATTTTGAAATTAGTAAATATTATTAAAAAAAATTTTTGTATATTTTGCAGTCAGAATTTTTTCAATGTTTCCAGCAATCAAGAGTTTAAATGTAATTAAATTCAGAAATATACTTATAATCTTTGTTTTCCGTGTTCTATCAGCGTGTTGTTTAATATATTTTCAATTGTTTGTACTTAAAGCATTGTATTTATTTATTTTATATTCAGATTTTTCAGTTTTCCTGTTTTTAGTATACAAAACACACAGACAAAATGTACGTATGTTACCTATATCTTTCATAACGTACATTCTGCAGGGTTTTTCATATTTTTATATATAAAAGTAACATTTAATAACCATTATTTACAGTTTGTATTCACGCCATCTACAGGCGACTGTAGTCATTTTATGATTCTAAACCTAATAGGTGATTCTAAAGGCCGTATAAAGTTGGGGAAGAATAGAGTTTGGCCATGTTTTTTTTTTATTTCCGAAGTGTAGATAGAAGAGAAATTTTTTTCCAAATGAGATTGAAAGAGCTGTGCTGGATGGGCAAAGTAAAACGAAAGGGGTTTATTGCGTAAAAATGTTTTAGATTGCATAGAAAATCTCGATTTTTTTTTTTTAATTATTACTATTATTTAATTTTTTGTTTGTGTTGTAAAGCTGGAACTGTTAACCTCATTTCATATCGTCAATGCCATGAAAAGAATATCGTTCTTGAATATCGCTGCATTTAAAATAAAGAAAAAGATGTGGTAAAAAACTTACATTTATTAGGTGTATGTATGAAATGATTTAACAAAAATAAATATAATAAAATAAATAAAAATATACAAAATAAAATGTTTTTGACTATAAGCTTAATAAATCATCTCCAGTAGTAATATGTACTGAAATTTTAAAAAATTCTTTCAAAATGTCAGAAAAAATATATTTTGAAAATATATTTTGATAATTACCTCTTTACTGATTTTATAATTATTTTTTATATTTGAGGCATAGGTCCTTTTATTATTATTATTATTATTATTATTATTATTATTATTATTATTATTATTATTATTATTATTATTCATGAGAGAATTAATAGATTTTAGGGAAGGGCCACGCTTTATTTATACAATTATAATAAAAACTTGTGAATGCACGATAGAAATAATTATAACGTATTCTAGAATATTTATATAAATATCAGCATATTTTATTTACATTTAAAATATTGTGTATATTAACTGTTAACTAACAGTTTAATATACTAACTGTTAACTAACAGTTAATTTTACTGTAATTTTTCGGCAAAAAATGCTGGCAATATTGTTGCGCCGTAAATGTAACAGTTTTTTTTTTTTTTTTTTTTTTTTTTTTTTTTTTTTTTTTTACAGTGTGGTGTTACATGCAAAAAATATACATTTTATTTAAAACATTTTAGTACTTTCCTGAAGCCATCATTAGAGAATATTAAAATTACAAACTCTGCTTATTTATACAAATATGGCACTTCTTTTAAAATGAGAGGGCATTGTATGTTTTATGTTTGAATCAAGGGGTGAAAAATTGCATTCCGTCGTGTGATTTTTATTTAGTTAAACGTGTCTTTTAGCAATTTTAAAAATTCAACGCTAAAGGATTAAATATAACCGCCACAGTCCTGAGACAAATATTACACTTGGCTACAAAAAAAAGCCTTAAAATTACTATAAAAAATCTCCAAAAATGTGTCAGTCTATATATTGATGCTTAATGATATGCACACATTTATTAAAAAAGATTTAGAAATAAATTTAAGAATTCTAGAAGTATTTAAATTAAATTAATCTCTGAACTCGTTCTTTTTTTATGTGCAATTAATTGAAAAGGAAAATATGAAATAAACAACACCTTTTTAAGCTAAAATATTCATAATACCTTGTCTAAGCATTTCTGCCATTAATTAGTATAAAATTGTGTTAAATTTTTTTAGTGGTTTCAAAAAGCTTTAAGTGATGGCTCAAGCAAACTCTTCTTGCCCGTATGACGTACGGGCAAATTAGTTAAGGGGCTACTTCAGCCAAATGAAAAGACCCTTTCGCTAATGTTAACCCTATGGAAAAAGTTATAAATATAGCTCGGTTGCATTTCTATATTTTTAAATTATTATTTATTTATTTATTTATTTATTTATTTGTTATTTTTATTTATTTATTTATTTTTTATGCATTGGATAGCTGAGACGGGTCTGAATGCAGGACGTTTTTTACTTTTTTGATTTGGATTATAGATATTTTTTAGGAAGGTGCTTTCGCTTTCCAAACCGGTTCCGAAAATGAAAGCGATCTCATAAAAAATATCTCTAAACGAAATCAAAAAAGTAAAAAAACGGCCTGCATTCAGAATGATATTAGCTATCCAATGCAAAAAAGAAAAAAAATATTTAAAACTTTCAAAATGCAACCGAGATATCTTTATAAATTTCTTCCGTAGGATTAAAATTACCGAACAGGTCCTTTCATTTGACTGAAGTAGCCCCTTTAAGAGGTTAAAGGGTGTTCTTTAGTTTCTTTTAGAGGTGACATAAGGATTTAAGCAGTTAGTTGAATAACATTTATGGTTCTATCCATATATTGTGCAATGCAAAATTCACGAATTCTCATTCTGAGATTACTGAAATATAGCTAAGAAAATGCAATTGTTCAATACCATAAGTACGAATGCTCTGTTTTGCAGACTTTTAAAGTCAGCTATTGAAAAAAAAAAAAAAAAAAAAAAAAAAAAAAAAAATCTTTACTTCGTGATCACGTTTTTTGAAAGGTAAACCACTCATTCTATACATATTACCAATTATAATTTGTGTAAGTCAACTTTAAATTTCGATTTTTTAAAGGCCTTTTTTTTAGTTTATAATAATAACCTATCGAAGTTTTTGAGCGGAGTTCACCTTTGAAAATTAATGATTCTTTAATCTGCATTTTCTTTCTTTCTTTTTCTTCAAACATACTTTTAAAGTAAGCTGAAAATTGTAAAAGAAAAAAAAGTTGTCAAGTGTATGCTTTATGTTCTTGGAAGCAATGAATATTCATTCATAAATAAAGAAAACAGCCACGCATACTAATCGATAATGTTTTATCCTTTAACGTATCGCCATTTTTTTTTCTTATCTCAAAATAAAAATTAATGTTTGGCCATTTTTTGCGTTAAAAGTGGTTTATTAAAAAATAATTTTTGAATATTTGTTTTCTTTCTTTTTATCTTTAATTGATAAATTATGGAGAAAGTTAGTTATAATGGTTTATCTTGCTTTCTGCATATAATTTTGTGTGAAAACAATCATTTAGTAAAAGTTGACTAGTTTGTAACTAAATTGAGTTTCAAACATTCACTGAGTTAAATTCCAATGAAGAGTACTTTAAAATAATAACAATTACAGGTGTAAATATAGATAGACGATGGAACAGCATAGTAAAACTGACGACAAAATGTAATTAAATAATAAAGTTTTAAATATATCCCTCCATACACACACACACACACAAAAAAAAAAGTTAGTTTCTGGAAAATTAACAGTTCATCGTCAGGTACTGTAAACGCGTGTCAGTACAGTAGATGATGACGAACTATTAATTTTATAGCTCAAAACGAGTCCTGTATGTTTTTATATTTGTATGGGGGATTTATACAAAGCATTATTATTTAATAGCTAGACAATGTTAACTGTTTGCCATTAATATCTCTCATCCCTAGCAACTGCCAAAAAAGATCGCTTAAGAACTATGGACAATTAAAATGCATCGTAATTTTATAGTTAATTAAATAAAATATCGAAAGAATGAACTAGTTAGAAAAAAAAATTGTTTTAGTTTTTATGAAAATCTGATTCAGTTGTATTTCTAGCAATGCCTGAGAAAACTAATATTAATAATAATGATGAAGCTTAATAGTTCTGTTACCTAATCAGATTTTTTTTTTTTTTTTTTTTTTTTTTTTTTTTTTTTTACTGCGAAGTTTTAAAAGCTTAAATTATTTTTCAAAAGGATATTAGAATATAATGTTATAAAACTGAGCATTCGGTCTAAAGAAAAGTGTATTTGTGTGTTAGGAGTGGCTATAGTGAATAGTTCGAACTCTATAATTTTTTACTAGTAAATGATAGTAAAAAAATGCAAAGATACCATGTGTCATGGAATATTGTTTAATATAACTTTAAAATTAAAGTAATCTTAGAGAGGCGTCTTCATACTGGAATAACTATGCTTACATTTGATCTAATATTTCAACTCAATAGTGAATTTAAGCTTCCAACGCCAAATTTAAACAAAAGCATTTATGAAGTTATAGATTTAAATTTCTTAGTTCTTAAAGTTAAATTATTTTTTTCATTACTTTTATTTACAATTCCTTTGATAATTGCTATGTCAATATTTTTTAATGAACTTTCAGTTTCTCAGTATATCGCGTGTTTACTAATAGATTTTAAGATGCTAAGAAAAAGGTTGTTACAAATTTTCTATTTATCTTCATTTTTAAGAGTTTAATTTTATTTTTATTTTATTATTACTTTTTAGATTTTGGATTTTATTGGCATACTTTCACAGTAATTTTACTGACATTATGTTATTATTTTAAATGCGTTTAATGTATAAACAGATATTTAGTTTGTTATTTCAACAGAATATAAAACAAGAGAATACAGAAAATTTTACTTTCGTAATATCATTTATAAAATGTTTCATGAATATTTATGCTAAATTTAATTTATCTTTATGAAATTAACCTTTAAAAAAAGTAATAATCAACACTGAAACTTTCAAAAATTTAATTGCCCTTTTTATGTGTTTAATGTTCATTTAATCGTCTATTCTATTATTAAGTTCAATTATAACTGTCCAGTAAAATATGAAAATAATAATTAAAAAAAGGGAAAAATATATTATTTTATTTAATTCCTGGATAGTTAAAAAAAAAAAAGGGCAAGAGTGTTGAAAAATGTAAGATGAAGGTATTGATATTTTACTTGACTTCTAATTCTGGTTGTTGAAAAAGAACATAAATATTGAAAATATAAATTTGCCATTGTTTTGTGTTTTTAAAATATAAATTTTCCATGTCAGTTTCATTTAAAAAAGAGTTGTTTCATTTATTAGCGTTGTAAATACTGACGCAACTGCTAAACATCTATTTTCTTCCCAACTTTTCCAATGAAACCAATAAGTTGTTTTTCGTTGTAAAAGAACGTAGCTGAAATTAAATTTTCTTTAAAACGATCAAACTTTGCATTCTTTTTATATGGAAAGTGGAATGAATGCTATGCAAGAAGAAGTGTTTCCTTTTAAAGTATTATCGAAAATTTAATTATCAAGAGAATAACTCGATTGGTGTATATGTAAAATATTTAAATATAGTATCACTAAACGTATTCTTGAAAAAGTTCAAAACTTTACCAAAGTATTTTGTTTTGATGTTATTTGAATAATTCATTTTAAAGAAGCTAAATTTATACCCCCAGTGAATCAAAATGCTAACTCGCATAAAGTTTTTGAACTAAAAATCGTTACTTTTTCTTTGAAATCGTATAAAGGAGAAAAAATAAGAATGTTATTGATTTACATATCAAAAATCATTCTGGGTCTTTCTTCGCCGTTTAGATTCTTTATTCAACACTGATCACTGCCTAAAAGCATCGCAAGTTTTTCTGATAAAAGAAATTCGAGGGAAAAAGGGCGTAAATTTTCATTCGGTGACGTTTAGAAGCGAAGAAACCGTCTTTGAATCAGTTATTCAAATGTTGCGAAATTTAATTTAAAATCGGTGGTAACGGAAAAATTAAAAAAAAAATTCAAATAGAAATAAAGAGAAGGTGTTAAAAATAACAGACTTCGAGATATATAAAACAAGAAAACAGAAAAAAAAAATATTCCTGAGCGTAGAATTTCTTGCAGAAGGTATTAGAAGAATAAAACACTGTTGTAGACTATAAACCAAATTCTGCGCACGCATCAAACAATTAATGACCGATTCCCTATACCCCCCCCCCCTTGCCTGACCCTTTATGGCCGCTTTCGTGAAAATAATAATAAGAATAAAAAAACAAGAAAAAGAGAAAAGAACGAAAGAACTTGGGGGGTTTGAAAGGGGGTGACTCACTCTTTCAGATCGATACAAATCCGGTTATCGAAAATCAAACGCAAAAACCAAAACCCGCGTCGCACTTTTATTGCTCAGAAGGAGGAAAATATAAAAATAAAAAATGTATATAAAATAATAAAAAAAAAGAGGGAAAAGAAAGAGTGAGAGAAAGAGAAAAGAGAAAGATGAGAGAGAAAAGATGGAAGTCCCGGTCAGTTTCCATGGCAACCGATCCATTCTCCCAATTAACTGTCGATAAATCAATTGGAGCTATGCTGGGGCCAGGGACACTTAGGAGAGGATTAATTGAAGCTGGTCTCCCTTTACTCTTTTTCCTTTTTTTTCCGGAAGGAGCTGGAAAGAGCGAAGAGCGTGGGAAAACCGCAAGCCTTCCAAACCGCCTTTTTCTTCTCTTGGCTTTTTCTCATTTCTTACTGGCGCGGCCCGTTTTCGATATTAGCCATAACGAGTCCGTCCGTTTGTTTTGAGAAAAGGCAATGACGATTCCTTGAATTAACTATTATCGGGGGGCGCGATTTTTGAACGATACTCTGAGGGATTTTTTCTCCCCACCCCCTTTCCTCCCCAATCACTTCCCTTCTGTTCATTTTTATTGGGATTGGAAGCGGGAATATTGTTTTCGGGAAAAGAGTTTTCGATTTCGGAATTTAAACGCGCGCGCCAAGTGTTATTTTTATCCATTTTTTTTATTTTTATCCGAAGTCGCTGTTTCGGAATCTTTTACAATTTTTTAAGTATGTCCGCCTTAAAAGACTCCCCATCGCTTTTTGAATTTTTCATTTCGTAATTTTTATAGATTTTTCAGTATCTAAATGAAATTTGTATTCGCTCTTCGCGTTTATATTATTGTCTTGGATTTTGTGCGTTTTCTTATGATTTATGATACATTTAAATGATTAATTCGAACTTTCTCTCTCCCTCTTTCTCTGTCTCTTTCTTTCTTTCTCTTTTTCTTATGCTTGTGATGTTACAATGATATAAATATTTTTTATCATTTAAGTACAGAATAACAAACAATCTGTTATTAAGATAATAACATTTATCATGAAGATTTTAAATATTTTAACAGTTTTATCAAAAGAAAAAAGAAAAGAAAAGAAATTTTTTCTGCTGACTCTTACTCTGTATAATTTCTGGTAATATATCGGACATTTTAGTAATTTTTAGTAATACTTTTATTAAAGGCCTTATCTAAGCATTTAACTTACAGGAAAAAAAGATAACAAAACAGAATAGTATATAAATTCAACTTATTCAGTTTCATTAATTTATAATGTTTAGATCGAACGTAGGTTATACCAACTGTGAACTTAATGTCTAATTTTCTGAACTTTTATCAACCTCTTTCTGTTTTCAAATCTTATAATATCTTTGTTATTTTTCTTGGATATAATCAATGGATAGTTTTCTTTATTTTATTTTATTTGTTTTTAAGTGAGAGTAAAATCTAAAAATTCCAAAAAATAGTAAAAACAACACAGTTGTAACTATTTGGAAGAAAAAAAGATACTATCATCTTTACAATATTTAACATTGCAGTCAGTGTGCTGTACGACTATATTTTATATCACTTAAATGAATTCCTCCCGTTCTCGTCAGATTCATAAATTGGCTTCCTACTATATGTGAGAGTGTAAAATAGCATAAATCCTATCATTCAAATTCTTAACATGATACTTATAAAGTACCTTACTTTTGGATTACATTAAAAGAAAAAAAATACATGTCTTCTTTTCATAAATTATAAACCTATATAAAAAATGTCAACCCTTCGCGATTCGGTGTCGGGATAATTTGAATGTACGGAGTTCAGAATATACATCAAATAGAAAAGTATTCCAAGTATTTATTTAGTGAGTTCTTGTAGTTACATGTCGGAAAATTCAATTGGAATGTACAGGATTCGGATATTATTTCAAGTAGAAAAATATTCCAGGCAATTATAGCATCTGTTTCTCTGTCTATGTAGCTAGTTTTTGTAGTTAGGTGTCAGAGAATTTAATGGGAATGTACGGGATTCAGAGAATAATTCAAATAGAAAAATATTCCAAATAGGCATATCATTTGTTTCGCTGCCTGATTATGTAATTAGTTCGTGTTGTGAAGTCGAAGATTTCAATTGGAATGCACGACATTCAGATAATGTTTCAAGCAGAAAAATATTCCAAGTAATATCATTTGTTTCTCTGTCTATGTAGTTAGTTTTTGTAGTTAGATGTCAGAGAATTTACTGGGAATATACGGAATTCAGAAAATATTTCAAATGGAAAAATATTCTAACTAGTCATATCATCTGTTTGTCTATCTGATTATGTAATTAGTTCGTGTAGTTAAGAAGTCGAAGACTTCAATTGAAAAGTACAACATTCAGATAATATTTCAAATAGAAAAGTGTTCCAAGTAATGTATCACTGTTTCTCTCCTTATGAAGTGAGTTCTTGTAGTTACATGTAAGCGAATTCAATTGGAATCTGCGGGATTTGGATAATATTTAAAGTAAGAAAGTATTCCAAGTAATTATATCATCTGTTTCTTTGTCTATGTAGTTAGTTTTTGCAGTTAGATTTCTGAGAATTTAAGGAGAATGTACGGGATTCAGATAATATTACAAGAGGAAAAGTATTCGAAGTAGTAATCTGTTTCTCAGTCTATCTTTGTTAATTCTTGTAGTTATATGAAAATTCATCTGGAATAAATACGAAATTCTGAAAATATTTCCGATATAAGTATTCCAAGTAGCATGTCATCTGTTTCTTTTTCTAAGTAGTTGGTTCTTGCATTTTCAATAGCGCGATTAGTATTCAAAATTTCGACGTGAAGCATTCAGACTTCTCCCTCTAACAGATCACCTTACTGAAATTCCATGATAGTGAACTTCCACGTTCAACTATCAGTAAACTTCAAAGCACAATGGCTCATTACTTAATATAATTATCAAAATAGGGTTTAAGTCTGGACTTTGACTAGGTTATGACAAAACATAAATATTTTCTTATTTAAACCATTGCTGGGTGGATTAAGACACATGACAAGAAGCATTGTCCTGCTGAAATATTTTGTTATAGCACCACCTAAAAAAGCTCCAAACTGTTTGGTTTATTTGATATCGGCCGATTATCTACACTAGGGATATAGGCCCTGGGGGGAGTGCCCTTCGTGGGGGGTCTTTCTAAGGGAACCTAACCCGTATTTACGCAAGGTTCGAAGAAAACCACGAAAACTCCGAACGGTTAGGCCGACGGCCACGATTGGGTTCGAACCCAGCACCTGCCATCTACCAGTTGAGAGGTCTAAACCTCTCGGCCACTGGTGGGGCCAGCTCCAAACGGTATCAAATGATCATATAACATAGTCTGCTATTGCGAAGAACTTATACAGCCCGAAATTTGGGTTAAATCGCATAATCTATCATAACTAAAATTTCCCCAAACCATTACTAATCCTCCTTTTATTTATCGACTGAAGCGTTGTTACGGTCCCTTCTTTCAATCATGCCAATAGTCTTTATAACTATCCGGACTGTCCAATTTTTTTTTTCATCTGAAAATATCACTTGTTTACATTTTTTGTTCCATGACATAGCATTTTCAGCCCATTTCAGTGTTTATTCTTTATGATGTTTCATTAACTTCGGTTTTTTTCATCAGTTTCATGCATTTAGCATTACTATTTGATTTCAGACTCTTCCAAACTGTTACGTGTGAGGTTCTTTCGCTGAAAAGGTTTGAAATTTCTCGAGTTGATAAAATTTTTTGAATTGATAATCGAAATATTTGTCAACCATCCCTTGCTGTCAAAATCTTTTTTTCTTTTAGATTCTTTAATTTTATTTGAATCCTTTTTTCTAATTATTTCATTGTGAGTGGCAGTTTAGAATGCTTCATTATCCGAGCTATTTCTCGTTCAGATTTAAAAGTACCCTTATAAAACCAATTTTTCTTACTTCGGTCGCAGACACCTCTTTATCCCGCGCCATCTTTAAATATATCATAAATAACACTATCTAAACTCGCACCTTTGCCTTTTGGGAATACTTTCACGAAACAAAAAAGTGTACGGCTTTATAAAGATTCTGATGGGACGTATAATAAGCTAATATCCTCAGGTGACTTTATAATTTCTTAACAGTCGCCTTATTTGAGTTTACAAGAAAAAAAATCGAAGATTTTAATAAAATATAACTTAAATTTAAATGTGGCAATTATAATATAAGACGTTATATGATGAATTTTAAATATACACACTAAAATTTTGCAGATTGTATCTTCTTCGTCAAACGTGTATCAATTCGTTAGTGGTTTTATAATTTCTTAACGCACTGTTTGTATAATAAAGTTTGAAATTAGATGAAATTCTGTGCATTAGTTTTAGAGATATAAATATCTCTAAACTTGTATGAACTCTGTAAAATGAAGCGTATCAGCGTCACCTATTGCGTGATTTATACCAAAACATAATCACCAACAATTTCAGGACTTTCTAAAATGTATAAATCTTTCAAAAATACGAAGTCAAAAATTTTCTCGAATCCAATGCTTACATTCTTCTTGTAATAATAAAAGAAAGTAATAATAAAAATAAAGATATTGTTTACCATTTCGGGTAGTAAACGATATCTTATTATTTATCTTTTACCCTTTTTTCCTCCCCCCCCCCTCCCCCGAAAAAATGAGAATTAAAATTTATTGTAAGTATTTTATAGAACGTTCCTCGCGATGGATATTACTGTATTGAACATGGGTGACTAAAGAATCGCATGTGAAGTTTGGGGATTTTGAATTTTGTGCAGGCAATCATCAAAAATCATTTGATTTATCAATTAGAGGAGGTGTCGGAAACATACGCCCCGCTGGCCGGCCAATGAAAGGATACTTATTTAGCCATACATTAAAAAATTATGAAATAACAATTAATAAAACCTAAGTCAGTTATGCAATGAATTATTATTATTATTGTTATTATTATTATTATTATTATTATTATTATTTATGAGTGTTTTATAGTTAGATCACTTTAATCAAATATATATGCCATGTAAACTTTCATTTTTAACCGTCATATTTTAATGTAATTTTTTTTTTTTTCCATTTTAAAGCAAGATGGTGTTTTTAGCGTTCTGTATTTATTCATTTTTTTTTTCAGGTAAGAGATAATTTTTCTGATCATATATTGGTATCTGGGACCCTTAGGTATGAACTTCCATTTTAATTTTTGCGTACTAGTTCTTATTGTTATGATATAGTAAGCTTGCCTGAAAGTGTAATGTTTTTAAGTTTAAAAATGAGATCAGAAATGCGTCAGAAAGTTTCATGTTGTTTTAAGTATTTTATTTTATTTTATTTACTTTTGAGAAGGAGTTTAGGGGAGTTGAAGTACAGTTTTATATTCTGTAACGGTATGGCGAATTAAAAATGGTGCGAACCGCCAGTTAAAACTGCCGGTTCCCATCTTCGCAATTATTTCAACATTGCAGAAAAACATAACTTTTACATATTTATCCAAATTGAAACATTTATCGCCATACAAATCAGAACAGATATGGGATTCTTCCAGGGGATATGGGACTCTTCCAGGATTCAGGAGAACTCAAAAAATTTATGTGCATAAAAGTGCATTCTTATTTTCAAAATCTTATCAGGCAATTAGATTTGCAACTTCTTTTTTTTTTCCATGTGCTCTTTTTAAAAGTTTTCCCTTTCTTTTCTAATCTACAATGTATTTCTAAAATATATACTTAATTTAATATTTTATAGGTTAAAAACTGAAGAGCTGTGAGTAAGAATTTAATGCTTCAAACAAAATTACCTATTTAATTCAAAAGTATTTTGACATCTGAGAAAGAAGAGAGTACACAGAAAAAAAAAGTTAGAAATATTAATTTTCTGATGAGATATTTTAAAAATAATAATAAGTTTAACATTTGCTAGGGCAATTTTAGATTCCACTGACTAACAATGAATTTACCTTCGAAAGTTAATGCGGTTTTGTCTTTGAAAATGTACATCATTCTTCATAATCCTCTAAACGTCTGAGAACTTTCCTGCATGCTCATATAAAAGCTCATTTCAATATCTGTAAGAAGTCGTTTCCATAACAATAAAGTTGCTCAATTGGACTTAATTTTGACTTGAAACAACTTTAATTAATTTAAGTTTTGAATTTTTCTTTAAATCATATTTTTATTAATTAGATCTCAATATAAATACATATAAATATCGATATGAGAATATTATAGTTAAACTAAACTGAAAATGAACTGAAATGAAGTATAACTGAAATTGCTGAAACTATATTTACTTAAAGAAATTCAACGTGAAACATTTTTTCCTTAAAATGTATTTGACATTTTTTATTAATTGTATTCCATTGATAATAATAAATCGACATTTATTTCTTTTTACGGGTGCTCTATCAAGATTCCACCGATTTTTTTTTTTTTTTTTATATATATATCTGTAAGAAGTCGTTTCCATAACAATAAAGTTGCTCAATTGGACTTAATTTTGACTTGAAACAACTTTAATTAATTTAAGTTTTGAATTTTTCTTTAAATCATATTTTTATTAATTAGATCTCAATATAAATAGATATAAATATCGATATGAGAATATTATAGTTAAACTAAACTGAAAATGAACTGAAATGAAGTATAACTGAAATTGCTGAAACTATATTTATTTAAAGAAATTCAACGTGAAACATTTTTTCCTTAAAATGTATTTGAAATTTTTTATTAATTGTATTCCATTGATAATAATAAATCGACATTTATTCCTTTTTACGGGTGCTCTATCAAGATTCCACCGATTTTTTTTATATATATAAATATATATATCTTCATGAGAAGAACATTCTATATTTTTTTTTTTTTTTCAAATTTTTCGGAGTATGCCCGTATAAAGAACTTCCTTGTAATATAATTACTTAAAAAAGTTATAGAAAAATGAAATAGAAATTCTTACTAAATGTAGTTCTGCAAAGAAAAAAAATACAGATGCATAAGGAGTAGTACAGCTTTAATAATTTTAAAAATTTATATCTAAGTGTAAAAAACTACTTACCTTAATAAAAGAAGCTTTTTTTAAATATTTTTTTAGTGTATTATTTTGAAAATTACTTTCAAAGTAACTACTTTAATAAGTTTATATTTAGTAGAAATGTTTATAATAATAGCTGATATATTGGTTAAAAATCGAAAATTATGAGCGTAATGTTAATTTTTATGTACTTATAAAAAAAAAAAAAAAAAAAAAAAAAAAAAAAAAAAAAAAATTGTTACTTTTACGAAAAGTACTGGTATTTAAGTTTGAACAATTGCTTAGTTTAATGAAAAAAAAATTTTCGAACTTCATAATAATGAGGTGGTGCCTGTCGAATTCGACGAAAGAAAATATCTAAGAAGTAAACTGTTTCATTAATTTATAATAAACCTACAATTTTAGTAACAGTAAAAAACGCATTTTATATTAGTGAGTCTGACTTTTAAACAAATATTATTTTAACCTGAAATTAACAAAATATTATTTCGATAAAACTCAGTTGTAATTTTTTTTTTCAATTTTAAGGAAAAATGACAACAAAAATTTACAGTAATCTATTATTTTCCCTTTACTTGTAAAAGAAATTGAAATACTTCTGTTACCACAATTAGAAAATAGGTTCTAAAAACTTTAAAAAAGATTAATATTTCAAAAATAAATTGAGATATAGCATTCAAACAAATTGCTTTTAAAAGTGCATTTTCCCCCTATACGATGGTGTAAAAATTGAAAATGTGCAATGTCTTAAAGTATAAAATTTGCAGTAATGAAAATTGCAAAACCAAAATTGCATGGGAAAGTGTTGCCATTCACAGAAAGAAATATGCGTTACGCACAGATATGTTTGGCCTTTATAATATAGATACTAATAATTTATTACTATTTATTTTTTAAAGAATGAATACATCAATATCGTTTGAACTCCTTTCTTCGTGCATCTAATTTGAAAATATTTCAAATTTATCTTTTATTTTAAAGTGAAAAATTAAAATGTAATAAGATAAGGGTTTGTTTATAAAAATCTAAAAATGAGCAGCTAAACAAAACTTTAAAAATCACACAATACTCACGACAACAATAATAATTGAGAAACAATTCATATTTGTTTTCTGCTTAACATTTTTTATTAATGCTCTTATTAACCTTGAAATAAGAGTTCGTACTGCTAAACATATATCACAGTGAAATTCAAGCACGTTTTAAGATGCTTGGTCCTGTGAAATAAATTAGCTTTTTTTTTCTTTCTTTATTTGTTCCCCCCCCCCTTAAACTGTCTTTATTTTTATTTTTTTTCTTTTATGCTCTTTTAAGATGCATAGGATACTTTATTACGACTATGTTTAATTATAATTCTGTCATGTGATTAAACTTACCTGACAATTCATCTGTTGGTTTATTATCTCGTGCAGTAATGTGTTAAGTTTCCAAGTGTAGATTGAAAACTGATGTTTTAGACAGCATGGAGATATATTGGATTATTTCTTTTGAGCTATTTTATTTTGTATTCTAAGGTTTGGATGTCTGTACAAATTACTTCAGTTGCAGATTTTTTTCATGTATCCTGATTTGCTTGCATGTTATATTTGTGGAAGTTTATTTTTTTTTTTAACTATGATTATTAAGTAAGTCAATATTTGTCAAATTTTTGTTAGAGTTATTCTTAGCTTAGTATCTGAATTTTATGCGTGTGAAAACTGGAAATATTAACTTTTTTATCGCTTATATCTGTAACATTTGCTTATTTCAATCTATGCAAGAAGAAAAAAGTTGCATCATTTTCTATTGGCACAAAAAAAGAGAAAAAAAGAAAGAAAAAAAAAGAAAAGGAAAAAAACCAGCAACTTAATAATAATATTGATAATTTATTACTATTTAATATGAAAAAAATCGTCAAATTTAATGACTACATCTATATCTTTCGAACTCCTTATTATCCTTTGTTTTAGCGCATCTAATTTGAAAAATGTTTCAAATTTATCTTTTATTTTAAAGTAAAAAATTAAATTGTAATGAGATAAGGGTTTAAAAAAAGCCTGAAAATGAGCAGCTAGATGAAACTTTAAAAATCACACAATACTCAAGACAATTCATATTTGTTTTCTGCTTAATATTTCTTATTAGTGCTCTTATTAACCTTGAAATAAGAGCTCATTCTGCTAAACATATATCACAGTGAAATTCAATCACGCTTTAAGATGCTCGGTCCTGTGAAATAAATTAGCTTTTTTTTTTTTCTTTCGTTATTTGTCCCCCATTTTACTGTCTTTATTTCATTTTTTTTTCTTTTATGCTCTTTTAAGATGCATAGGATACGTTACTACGACTATGTTTAATTATGATTCTGTCATGAGATTAAATTTACCTGACATTTCATCTGTTGGTTTATTATCTCGTGCAGTAATGTGTTAAGTTTCAAAGTGTAGATTCAAAACTGGTGTTTCAGACAGCATGGAAATATATTGGATTATTTCTTTTGAGCTATCTTATTTTGTATTCTAAGATCTGGATGTCTGCCCAAAATACTTCAGTTGCCAGAACTTTTTCATGTGTCATGATTTGATCGTATATTATATTTGTGGAAGTTTATTTTTTAAATTATGATTTTTAAGTAAGTCAATATTTATCAAGTTTTTGTTAGAGTTATTCTTAGCTTAGTATCTGTATTGTATACGTGTGAATACCGTAAATATTAACGTTATTGCTTATATCTATATCATTTCTTATTTAAATCTGTGCAAGAGGAAGATAGTTGCATCATTTTCTAACTGCACGGGGAAATAATAATAATAATAATAATAATAATAATAATAATAATAATAATAATAATAATAATAATTATTATTATTATTATTATTATTATTATTATTATTATTATTATAAAAACAGCAATTTTTTTTGAAGATAGGATCTATATCAGATATTTAGCATATATATATATTCATTTTATGTAGCTACCTTTTACGCTTATGGCCAAAGGTGACCAGTCACTGGCGATTTTAGACGTTTTGTTACATATCTAGAAAAATACATGAAGAATTATTCTGAAACTCCATGTATGTAAACAAAATAATACAGGTCATATATTTCCGCGAAGATTTTTTCCCACAACCCCATAGGGGATCCTCAACAAATTAAAAAGAACAAATATCTTTTTGATAATCCTGTCAAAACTAGTGTAGCAAAAACGTTTAAGATTATAGATTATGTTTAACTGGCTTATTGCAATGTACTGCGTTCATTTTTATGATGACAGCATGTATACTCGTAGAGAAATTAAGATTTTCATAAAAAATAGTCCCAAGTTTTGCCAAACTTTTTGCTTATAATTTGCAGAGTTCTTAATATAAAAAAAATGTTCTTTTCAGAAAATATGACAAACAACATTTTACATAACATCCTGCAATCCGAATTAAAAAATAATAAAAATTGTTTGAAAACTGAGCAGATTTACTAAATAATTTTCCGGGTCGGGCCGATAAAAAATTTAGCGGGCTTACCGGCCGGTTATAAAGATTTATGTAGGAACAATAAAATATGAGCGACTTTCAATGAATATGGCTTTAACGAGAATAAGTATAAATGTGCGTCACGAGTCGATCCTAGTTTGACAACATCAATACAGGAATGTAATTTGTACACCTTAGAAATCGGCATCGGACAGATATATTGTGTGTCACCCGGGTTTAATATTTTTTTAGCAGACTCGTGCCGAGCCGAGATCAGGCTTGCATTGTTTTTCTACGTATAATGAAACCGGGCCGGGAAAAAGCTTAGTTGTTCTCAAGATGTGTAAGGAGACAACATGATTTGTAAAATTATTAATAGCTTTAAAGAACTTATGTTAACGTAAACTTTGGATATCTACTTCTTTGTAGTTTTTAAATTCACTTTTCAACAATGCGAAAGTTTGAAACATATTTGGACTAATTTTTAACTCTAAAAGTATAAAATTGACAAGCCTGACTATTGAAGAGATTTGAAATCAATAAAGTTTTTCATTTTTGGTAAATAAGAAAACATAGTTAGAACATTCTGAAAATCATCGTCGATAGAATAATCTCAAAATCCGTTATTCCCAAAATGAAGCAAAAAATTCAAGGGCTGTATCCATATATCCATTGATTACTGTTAATGTAGCATACACAATATTGCACGTACTACTATATTTGGATACAGCGCCCCATCCTTTTTGCTTCCTTTTGGGAATAATAGATTATACACATTATAATTTGATTGCATTCACACATACGCTGTAAAACATTATTTAGTAAATCTGCTCATCTTTCATTAAATGTTTATTATTTTTTTAATTCTGATTACAAGGTATTGTGTACAATCTATTTCTGTCATATTTTCTGAAAAAAAAAAAAAATTATATTAAGAATTTTGCAAATTATAAGCAAAAAACTTGCAAATTTGGCACAGTTTTTATGAAATTTCTCTACGAGTATACATGCTAGCCTCATAAAAATAAGCACAATTTTTTATAATAAGCCCACTTAATCATAATCTACAATTTAAACGTTTTTGATATATTAGTTTTGACAGAATTATCCAAACGGTATTTGTCTTCTTTCAATTTGTTGATGGTTCTCTATGGAGTTTTGGGGAAAAAAATCTTCGTGAAAATATTTGACCTGTATTATTCTGTTTAAACACCACGAGTTTTAGAATAATTCCTTATGTTTTTTCCGCATATTTAATAAAAAGTCAAGTGAGCGGTCACCTTTGGCCATATAGTGTATAATATTTGCTTATTTAAATCTGTTTAAGAAAATGGTTGCGTCGGGGGGAGGGGGAATGTAAGCTTTTTCTGGAGATGAGATCTACATCGGATATCGTCAACTGCTTCCAATGAATGAAGCATATTAAGTCCAAACGACAGAAACCACATCTTATCCACTGTCACAAATGTAGCCCTGTAAGCTCTAAATCAGCCGTTCACCTCCATCCCCACCCCTTTCATCCACCCTCCTAAAGTATGTTAGTATACTAGCTACTGTTCTGAAATTGAGCATATAGACATCTAAGACATTAGGCTTCCCCATCAACCATCGCAGCACAAATATTTTTTATAGACTAAGAGCAGTAATTAATGAACTACTCTGGTATTGAGATATTTTGAAATGGAGGTTGAAACGCAATTCACAAAGAACATGCTCCATTCTTAGTACAAATAGAAAATTTTATAATTCATTTGTTCTGCTCTGATAAAAAAGAAAGTTCCGATGAACGTGTATCCCAGGTTGGGAACTGCTAGCCTAAATCAACGAATGGACGTAGAAATAGGTCTAAAGCTCGTAAAAGGTCTAATTTTATGCATTACTATGGACAGATATTGCTGTTCAAACAAAGAAGGCCCCATTTTCAACACTTGCAATTCAGTAGAAAAGGGTTTGTGAATTCGATTTACCTGTCCTTGCTCTAATTCTCGAATACAGTCAAACCTCGTTAACATGAACACGCTTAAGGTGAACAACTTTTAACATGAACTGTTTTCCCAGTCTCCTCTAAAAACGAATACAAAGGTTTGATACTGATAACATGAATTATTGTTAACATGAACAAAATTTGATTCCTCTTGTATATACTTGGAATGATGTAGTTTTTACACATTAATGATGTTCAATGTAAGATGTCTGTTGTTTAAAATGAAGTACATAGCATTTATAGCTCGTTTAAAAGAACACACAAAACATTTTCATCGCATTGTGGTCTATGAGGAAAATCATTTGGTATGCAATTCGTTTAAATTGCTTAGTTATATACATCTCATTGCGTTATATGAATAAAAAAAATCTTGAAAGTATACTGTTGATATTAGAAAATGTTTCATAATCTATGCCTGATATATGTTTTTGTTTAATTTATAAATGGAAGGCATGATTGAAATACCAGTTTCAGAAATGGTATATAGATCACTAATAATTAAGTGTTGTTTCATTATTAAATGCGCATACATAAATAAAGTCTAAAACATGTATTATTATTACTTCATGCAAATAACATTGTAATTATAAAGATAAAATAGCAATCAGGTATCGATACAGGCAAAATATGAGGTATAATTTAGGGCCCCTTTACGGAAGTCATTATAAAACAGGCACCTACACAAAATTTTTCTTGATAACACTGCCCCCCTTTACAAAATTCCTTTTTATAAAACATACCTCTTTACGTATTTTTTTTTTTTCCATAAAACAGTCCTCTTTAGAAAATTCCACTGCATAAAAACACATTCTTCATTTATTTTTATTCTGTTATATTTTAAATTGTGTAATTTGCAAATAAAACAAGTTCACTAGGAAGGAAAATTTTATCAGAAGATCTTAAAAAAGCTATTATCAATAAATGGTTGATTAAAATTCGAATACAAAATTTCATCTTTAGTTACAAAATGTTGTTTTTCACAAAAACATACTAGAATTCAGAAAAATAAATTTTACCTTTTGCAAAAAAGGGTTTCAAGATAAATATCCTGGACCAACCCTTGGCGTAACTACAAAGAATGTGCATTACTATTAGAATGTCCAGTACGAAGATTTTAGCATTTCTAAATTAATTTATTTCATTGAAATTGTATCAAATTATGTTTAGATTTTAGAATTATAAATACACGTACATATTTTTAAAATATGTTAAAATAATAAAATATGTAAGCATTTTTTTAAACAATTTTGTCTAGGATGACTGTTATATACTTCACATTAAAGTATGTATACAGTCCATTTTAAATGAGTTCACTGAAACAAAACTGCGATAATATGACTGATGAAAATCTTAATTACATGAATTTTCTAGGCTTTTTTGCAATGGTGAAGTATGTTTCATGACTTGAAAAAAAAAACTTAATTTTTTAAGTTTCAGTTGGCTTTTACATGTCTCAGAAAATAATAATTTTGCACAAAATAATTAAATATCAAATTCAAACTTTTTTTAAAAAGTCTGGATATTTAGAACTGTAATCCGTAAAATTATCTTATAGCGTTCAAGTCTTATGAAAAAAACAAAGCTTTTCACTAATGAGTTAAATTAGTATTCTAAAAGACTTCTTCAGCGCCAGCTTTAAAAGACTACTATTTCCGTATAGGATATACAGTTATTATCTATACTTCTAAAATCCGTCTCTTCTGGAGGTGTAATTTACGAACAAAATTCCCTTCATTTTTTTATGCTTTTTTTTTTCACCGCACACACTAAAAAAACATATCTGCATATTTCTTAAACTTCATTTTTCCATTTGTGCATCCTCATTTATAACTCAACTATTTTTTTCTACCCCTCTCTAAAGGCCCTTCGTAACACGTCAGATCTTTTGCAAATGGAAAAAGGGGGCATGCACCCCCAGAATTACAGAAAAAATGGGGAAAAGAAAAACCTCCCCCCTCTCTCTCTCTCTGAATTTCGGTTTCTTTGTTTCATTAAGAAGTAATTAAAAATTGCGCCTGCTTTCGCTTTCCTAATCAGCTCTTCCATTGACATAGCGCACTAAAGCATAGCGACTACAGCTAATTTCCTTGACACACGGACTCTTTTTGTATCTTCTCTCCCACTGCCTTTAATGTGAAAAATAAACTAATCTTTTTAATGTGGATACCTTTAATTCGTTTTTTTTATTCCTTTTTTTCTGATTCTTTTTTTCTATATAGTAGTTTTTTAAACACTTTTTCAGGTAATTGAGGTGTTAAAAACTCACCGACTGGCATTCAAATCCTTCCCTTAATTTTTTGTTGTTGCATTTTTTTTTCTCAACCCGTATTTTTTATTTGCTAATAAGGGTTGATCTCCATTCTGTTTGGATTTACATGACACGGCTGGGCAATTTCTTAACTGACACTGTGCCGCTAATGACACATCTCATTGCCTGAATGTCACCGAGCATATTATATGCCCCAACAAACGAAGTCGAAGGCTTGTTGCTTTCGTTACAAAAATGAGTAAAAGGTTGTGTGTTTCTGAAATAATTTGACTTTTTGCGGGCAGTACCTGTCTCGATTGCACAACCTGAGAAGTGCGCATTCTAAACGCTTTTCTGCGGAAAAGGGAAAGGCACTAATTCTCTGTGTGATTCTGAAATCCTATTAAGAATTCTTTGATTTCTGAAGCATTTTTCGCTCAGTCTTTTTGGAGCCAAGTTAATGTAGTGAAAAGTTTTAGATGTGGAGGAGGGAAATATTTTTTTCGGAAGAAAGAAAAATTTAAAACGGGTAACAAAAAACTCGAATGTCTTTTGTCTTAATTCCGAATTACCAGCATCTTCAAATTTAATAGGCTGTTTCAAGAGGAAAAAAACTATTTGAAAGGGAAAGGAGTTTTAAAGGAAAAAATATAAGTTGTTTTATGTTAAGAAATATTTCGAGAATTGCTTTAACAATATCGAAATTTATTAACTTTTTTTAGGAGTTCTCTCGCATTGTTTATCCAGATATTTTTTTTTCTATTATTTTTTCTCTTTCTTTATATTTTAAGAGATCAAAAGTATTTTCTCATAAAAAATAATACTTTAAATTTCCCCAAAAATGTTTGATTGTGTATAAAATACCTGTAATAATTTTATTCGTTCGTTTATCTTATGTTATTTATTCCAAATTATACTTTGTATGCTACTCGAACACTTCAATGGGCGAAAAAAATAATAATTTTTCATTGTAGAGGCAAAAAAAAGCAGTCAATTTTTTCATTAATATTTTTAGAAAATTGTCTTACATTGCTGATATAACAAATTTAACCTTATTCAGTCTTAATATGAATTTTTTGCAAGTTATAGAATACCGCTGAAATACCCTAAAACATTTTGATTGTAAGTATAAATACCTGGGTAGTTTCATTTTATATGTTCTCGTGGTTATAAATTATTTTATTTCTAATCACATTTTGCATAGGAATGTAATCCAAGTAAGTAACATTTAGTGACTTGCCATTCTTAATATGGAAAAAGAAAAGAAAGAAATAAAAGAAAAGATAATACATGTATAGTAATTAATTTTTTAGAAATCTAGCTTAGTATTTTTAAATTTATTTCAGTTATTGATTCAGCTGTTTGAATTGATTTTATTACAGTTTAGAAATGTCTTATACTTAGAGAACATTCATTTAAATTATCCAAACAAAATTGGATTAACTCTAACTGATAATGGTTCTAACTTAATCACGTGCAATTTTATGTATATTGATTGGAAATACTTGGGTTACCCTCTGCTAACTTTGGAGGGCTTCGGGGGTCAATAAACAAAAAAGGAATGTCTATAAAATATATATATTAAATGTTACAGGGGTCCGGGGCACATATCAAACTAATTTTTATTTATTGAGTTAAAATTTTGAATTTTTTTGTGTTGGTTAACCATATCATTTGTAAATAAAATCACATAATAAAACTTCTCATGATGCTTTATATATATATATATATATATATATATATATATATATATATATATATATATATATATATATATAAATTAAATTTACTTAAAAAAAATTGTAATTTAAAATCGTTATAACTTGAAATATTATTTGTAGAATTTCAATTTATTTTCATTGAAATATGTAAGCTTTAATTTTGATTCAGCATTTTCTAAAATATTAATTTACATAAAAATTAAAAGTATTTTTAAAAAAGATGTAATTTTTTTATCATATTTTCAAAAATAAATATTTTATTTAATTTGCTGAACCAAAATTAAAGTAAAACAATTGAAAAAGAAATGTTTCAAGTTTGAATCATTTATCTCAACGTTTCTTGACTTATAATAATTTAATTCGGAAAAATGGTGAAAAAACCATTCATGAAGAAACTTGCATTTTCACAAGAAGTCACTTCCATGACAACCATTGCTTGAATGGTAGATTTTAAAACGAACCAAAACGAAAAAAATAATATTCGCTGTTCCAATTAAGGTAGAAACATTATGTGAATGTCAGTTTTAGCAGAAAAAAAATTAATGCAATAAATGTTTTTTACAAAATTTGAAGATTTTTTGTGCGCCGGACCCCCATAAATTATACATTAATATATTAGTATATAATAATAGAGGTTTTTTACAAATGAATCATCGGGTTTTGATACGTTACTACGTGCGAACTAGGAAACGTATTTGCTTTCATAACAACCCAAACGAGAGGACATTAACTACAGTTTTGCACTGCATATGTTTCGTGCGCGTGTGGTTGCCATGGTTGCTGCGCGAACGTCATATTCAAAATGGCGACTGGACAACTGAAAGCGTTTTGTGTACTAAAATTTTCAAAGTGTGAATCGCTTATAACCGTCAAGAGAGCATTCTGGAAGTCATACAAATTCAAACTACCAACCCATAATCATGGATTGGTTGGTATCACTTTGAATGAGTTACGGACCGCATCATAACTGCATTCGCGACCATCGAGGTGACCATGCTGAGTAATGTTTGGAAAGAACTGAATTATCGCCTTGACATCTGCCGTGCCACTCAAGGAACATACATTGAACATTTGTAGTATGGACATCAATCTTGTATTCTTTCCGTTTATTTTCATGTATAATTCATTGTTCTAACCGAATTACGTTCCGAAATAAACGCTTCAGAAAACCCGATGATTCTTTTGTAATAACTCTGTATATTAGTGACATCACAGTGAATATAAATATGATTTTTTTAACTCATAATTACAAAGCCCAGTTCTAAATATGTTTACTAACTACATGGGAATTAAATAAATATGTATAAAAGCTATGTGTTTGAATAAAATAATCTAGTTTATACTACCTCTGACAATAAAGTTCGGTGAATAGCCCTGTAGCATTAATGTAGATGAAATATTAACGAAAGTTACCATACCATCCTTCAAAATAGTAATCTCCTATAACTATGCACCGCTGAGATCTCCAATACATGTCCTGGGAAATTTGCAAGAAGTCTTCTTTTGGGATTAAGTTCAAAAGCTTCGTCACGTTTCGTTGGATGTCAGCAATATGGTCAAATCTCCTTCAAAGAGAGTTTGAGTCGTGAAAATAGGAAGAATTCTGGAGGATTGAGATCTGGCGAGTATGGTAGGTGTTCAATTTGCACCATCCGTCACGAATTTCTTTTTGTGTCTTGCAAAGCTTAAAACCAAACTTTAAACTGATCTTTTATTCGTTCATTTTCCTGTTCTTAGTTAAGAACCAACACACTGAACAAGCACTTAGTATAGCACGTCTTACGCAGAACATAAAAGACGCTCAACTGAACAACAGTGTGGGAAGATGGTCTACACTTGCCTCTATGCAGGTGCAGCATTTTGTTTCCCCAGTGTTGCCAGATCGGTCGTTCTGAATTCATTCACCGAACTTTATTGTCAGAGGTAGTATATTGCTATACATTGTTATGTAAATACATATAATACTACTAATAATTATTATTAGTAGTAGTGATAAGTAGTAGTAATAAGTAGTATATTTTTCAGCAGCTTTTCTAAAATGTGACAAGGGCAAAGGAAAAAAAATACCTTTTTATATTAAAAATAAATAAATTTGTATAAAACTAAATTTTAGCAAGTGGGCAGACTAAAATGAGAAAAAGTAGTCAAGAATTTTGTAAATTAACTGGTATTATGCGTTGGATTCTAAGTCGTATGTATATCAACTTTAGCACCGTTTTAAATTTATAGATAAATTATGGTAAGTTTTTAAAACAGGTAATGTAAGTAATTAGTAAAATAGCCAGATGTTTTCGTCATCTTGTAAAATGAATGTTCGTCACATACAAATTAAACGAAAATAGATTTGTATAAAAAAAAAAAAAAAAAAAAAAAAAAAAAATCAAACTTTGACTTATATACGAGGATTAGAGTTTCAAATTCGTCTTATTCAAAACTTAAAAAATCTAGTTATCAGTATTGATGAATTTTAGAAATTCGTCTTCTCATCAAAAAAGAAAATCAGAAAAAATGACGCTATTTTGATGCAACCATAAATTCACGTTTATAAATGTTAATTCAGATTTCGCTTTTTAACATATGATTTTCCTGATAATACAAGGGGGGGGGGGAGCACTGTTCGATGGCAAAACCCTCAATGATCATGTTATAAAAGTACCATGTATTTATGTTTAAAAGTTATTCCTTAAATGCTTTTTTGGAGAAAAATATATCTAGTACTTGAGAATAGTCTTAAAAAAGTTATGTTAAGTGGTTTGAAGAAGATTTTGTAAAGAAGAGCAAAAAGTTGTTTCGAACTTAATGGCTGTACTTTTTTTTAATATGTTTGTGATTGACATTTCGCTTTTTTAACATAACTTGAATAATGTTTAAACACTTCTTCCTTTCAGAACTTAACAAAAATATTATCAATTAAGAATCAGAGTCTAACAAAAAAGACTCATTGTTTCATTGCCTTTCACTCTAGACTACTAGAGTTATGTGATGCTCTTTTCATGTATCTCCATTTATACATTCGAACAACATGTGATTAAAAGATACCCTTTCTTTTTTGTTAATCACGTTAACAGCCTTTTCTATGTGATTTGTAATTTTTCTACGCATGGTAAAGAATTTTTATAACATGAAAAAGGTTTCATTAAACTAATACTTATTAAGTTAATAATTTATTTTATTCATTTAAACTATTATAAACAATGCTTATGCATAATATTTCGCATAAATAAATACTACATTATATGAAAGAAAAAACTTTTTTTGTAAATTCAGTTCAGAGATACATCACAATGCTTAAAATTAGTTGCCGAGTTTTAGTGATTTGAAGAAAAAATTCTGAAATAGATGGGGAAAACTTTCTGAGCTTAGTGAGAGTAACATTTATTTTTATACATTCAAATAGCTATATTTCACAACTTTGCATATTGGCGCAGCATGTCCCAAAGGGGATTTTGAGCCATTAAACCAAGTCAACACTTTCAACAAACCAACCAACCAACCACAACTTTGCACAAAACATCATTAATTAATATATTCTTCTCTGTAGCTTGTCAATTCTCTCAGTTTGATACAGAGTTTTTGAGATACAGAAAATGTTTCCTTAAACAACCATTCTTCAGTTAATCCAGTTAATTTTCCAGTTAGACAATTAAAAACAGTATTTTGTAGAAATGAATATTGCATCATATCTAGAAATCCCAGAAATTAAGCAACCAATCTTTTTACCATCATTTAACAAGAAACAACCACGATGCTTAAAACCACTTATTTATGTACAATCGTCTCTCGTTAATTCGAAATCATATAAATCAAATCTTCTCTTAATTCGATCTAAACATAAAGACCCGAAATTTTCATAGGCAGAATAATTTTTTAAAATTTCATTTATTCGAATTCATTTTCTTTTGACTTCGTTTAATTCGTGCTAACGAGAATTCAATTTTTCATTTTTTCTTACTTTCACATGGTCTTCAGTTATTTAAAATAGCTTATTTCCTTCATTTTTGTCAGAATTGTTCTGAAACTAGTAACACACATAACCTTATTCATTTGATGCTCGCTTTCTTTATGCCCCATCTGTACATCAATGACACCTTCAAGTCCTATTTACATTGTGCTTGTTCCTCATCCTTTAATAAATTTATTCTTTTAATTTAATATTAATTCATATTCTAATAAACTTAATAAATAAAAATAAAGCGACTTTAAGTCCGAAATAAATAAAAAAAAATATTATAACATTAATTCCTTTTTAAAAGTACACTTTTAAACAAGTTTTCTTCCCATACTTTCCATAATCCGAACATTTCCTGTGGCCTCGACGAGGTCAAATTAACGAGAGCCGACTGTATTTTTAGTGATTTGAAGAAACTTTTTTGAAAGAAATGGGATAAAAAACTTTTCAAAACTTAGTGATATTAAACTTTTATTATTATTATTATTATTATTATTATTATTATTATTATTATTATTATTATAGAAAAATTGCTCTCTTTGTGTTTAATAACATTTTCAACACACTCGAATAGCTTCAATTCACAATTTTATCGGAAACGTCATCAATTAAGTGCCTTTTCTCTCTAACTGTTCATTTCTCTCCGCATGATAGAGGATTTTTGCGACACTGAAAATTGTTTCATTAAACATCTACTTTCCAGTTAATCATAGAATTTTCTAATTAAACAATTAAAAACAATATTTTGTAGAAATCAATGTATCATGATATCTAGAAGGCCAAGAGATTAAGAAACCAATCTTTTTACTACCATTTAACAAGAAACAAATACGATGCTTAAAACCAGCTATTTATATATTTTTAGTGATTTGAAGAATTTTTTTTAAAGAAATAGAAAAAAAACTTTTCCAAACTTAGTTATATTAACCTTTTTTTTTATTATTATTTTACTTTTTTTAGAAAAATTGTTCTTTTCGTGTTTAATAACATCTTCAACACACTCGCATAGCTTCATTTCACAACTTTATAGAAAACGTCATCAATTAAGAGCCTTTTCTCTCTAACTTGTCATTTCTCTCCGCATGATAGAATATTTTTGCGACACGGAAAATAGTTTCATTAAATTACAATCTTGAAAAAGGGGGAAAAAAGAACGTTAAATACTTTTTTGATTAAAAATTATTCCATTCCTGAAGATTTTTTTTTCTTCATCTGTAGTGGTTGACATCTGTACGGATAACACAAAAATGATATTTCGATTTTTTGGTTGAAGATGTAAGTATTCTTTTCAATTACCTGTTCGCGCCATTTTATGCTTTTTTATACCCGATCTTATAATGCAGACATATGTAAGAAAAAAAGATATTTAATAATCAAAGAGTTTTAATCAAGGCTTCAGAATTTCTGAGAATTAAAGCTCGTTCTGCAACGAGTGAAAAAAAGATTGAAGTATAGAATTTCTCACTAATGTCATTAAGTAAAATAATCAAAGAAACTTTGGAACTGAAAGCAATTTATTCTTTAATTGCGTAAGAAAATAATAATTTATTTGTTACAAATTTCTAGTTGCTGTAAATAAACAAATTAACTTTACTTAAAAAGTTATTATTAAAAAGTTGCAAAAAAATTATTGTGTCTTATATACAAGCTTCAAAGTATTGAGTTTGGATTAAATATCTTAATCATCTGTAATCAAAATTTCTTTCAAAATATTGTGAGTAGCATACACGATTAAATTATGTTTGCCGAAACGTAAGTAAAGACGTAAAAGAAAAAATAAAAGCTGGACAGCGACTTCAAAATGAGAACTAATATTACAAGCAATTTTCTATCAGTACAATACATTTTTGAAGAGGACTCAATTTCTAAATGTCACTAAATGGAACTTTTTTAACATTATTATTATGTGGATATTTTAACACTATTTGTAGCGAAAGACTTCAATTTATGACTTTCTATTGGTATTTTTCAGATTGAAACAATTGAAAATCATTTTTAATGCATTCAAGTCATTCTTTTATGCTTATTACATTAAAAAATTACGAGCAAAATAAACATAAAGCAAAGCTTTAAAAAGATGTCATTTGAGACCGGTAAAAATAGTGATAGCAATTTTTATGAGCAATAACTGTTTATAAAGCAATTATGGACTCTTATAAAAAAAACCCTTTTTCAATATTAATTGAAGAAAACAAACAAACAAATATATATATATATATATATATATATATATATATATATATATATATATATATATATATATATATATATATATATATATATATATATATATATATATATATATATATTGCCCTGATTAGTGCCTTTTTTGTTAATGTGGAGATTTTGCCGGCTCCTTTTAACAGTTTTTCCTAGGTGAGAATGACTTTTAAACATGTGCTAACTTCCTTTATAATTTTATTTTTTTCTTCTTCATAGTAGTTATATAATTACAGCTATACCATTAATCTTATCTTTTTCTGTATTATAATAGACTTAATTTTCAATCTTAAACCCTATTTAAAATATTTCCATTATATGTATTTTCATTTAGTTTTCTCTATTAATTTTTTATTTTCATTAAAAATAATTTATCTACATGAAATCTTTTCCCCAATGGCTCTTAACAACATAATATATCTCATAACCATATACTCTCAACACCACAACCTCACACTCTCTTTCCATAAACTGTGTTTTTGAAGTTGCTATCAACTAGGTACCCCTCAAAGTTGTTTTACTGTTCAGCAAATATGAATAACATTATTTTTCATGCTGTTCTAGTCACAAAGAAAAACTTCAAACTTTCTACATAGCTGATATCGATATGTTATATGGCACTCCTGGTTAGAAAATTTTTAAAGGCAGAAGTCATCGATTTTTTAATAAAATAAAAACTGAGTAACAAAGGGGTCTCTTTTTAGCACTGGAAAAAATTCAATTAAATATAGTTAAAATTTGTACTTGTAGCAATTTAAAAAACTTTAGTTGATGAAGGTAATATGGTCATATGCGGGTAATATGTCTGTAGGTGAAATGAAATGAACTTTTTTACGTATAATTATGAAAAAAAAAAAACAATTATTACGAAAACACTTTTTTTTTAAATATTAAAATAATAATAATAATAATTAATAACCTTGAAAAAAATTAGAAAAAAATTCAAAGCATTTTAAAAATTGCTGTAAAAAATGCTTTTAATTTTTTATTTAACTGCATAAGTAGGGGAAATAATAAACTTGGTATCTTTGCTGGTAAGTTGGATACATTCCTAGTGCACATAATAACGACACACACAAGTAATCTCATGCTTACAACTTCTTCAACCACTCTACACAAACTGCCAATAACAACCACTTTTATAAAAGTTCATTTTTCTGTATGAAGACTCCGATATTGAAATTCGTTTACACACTTAAAAAGAATATAAAAAAAAAACTAAAATACAATGTATGTAAATCGTTATAAAAAGTTTATTTAAATAAAATGAACAATAAGCTTACCAGGGATAAATTTATAACATGTGAACGCAACTAATATCAAAAGAAAAATGGCTGTTCTCTGGTACACGTAGTCTGGTACAGCGGCCAAAGCGGGACTAAACCAACTTTTCTGATTTCCCGTATTTAACTCAAGTGTCACTTACTTTTGATTTTCATTTAATCTAATAACATCATTATTGGTTTGTCATATTATAATCAGATACTTTACCTCTGTAAACTTTTAAATAACAAGAAATTCAATAAGTTTAAATAAACTTAAAATAATAAAACGCGTTTTAAATTAGTCTGATTTTATGTCTGTTTGTTACAAATTAAAAACAACGTCACTTTCGAAAGTCTATTTTAACCCTTTCGGGTCTGGTGTACTATTAGTAGTACATGTCTTTTAATGTAGTATTATTATGTTTTAACAAATACTTTTGCTACTATTTACATGTAGTAATGTTAATATATGTCTATGCATTTAGTATATGACTTCATTTATGTTTAGACATTCAGTAATAATAATAATAATAAATGTTTACATAATTCTCTTTGCACCGTTTATGATTCTTTTATTTTAAACACATATTTCACTCTAACTTTAAAATAAAAGTAAAGTTTCTTTTCTGAAAGAATCCTATGTAATAAAGTGAAAAAAGTATTAAAAAGTTAAGTTATTACTTAAATCTGGTTGTAATACAATATTTTCTAAACATCTCCAACAATTCTTCCTCGGCTTATTGTCATATGAATATGAATTGAATAGTATGCAAAACAACGATATTCGTTATTTTTCAGACAATGAAATGTTCGTTGAATACTAATTAATCTATTTGGATAGCTAGCGTTAATGTTATTAACATAAAAATAATTCTTTCTAAAAAGTGAAAAAAAATTCGGATCCCAAAGGATTAATCAACTATTTTGCAAAAAAAAATCTATATTGAAATTTATGAAGATCAAGTCTTTAAAAAATAAAATTTCTCAGTTACACATTTTAAATTTTAAACAATTTTAAGTTTTTTTCAGAAAAAGAACCTCCACTAAATTTACAAACTATAAATATTTATAAAGAGAATGAATATAAAAATAATAGTAATTTTATCTTGGTGTCTCTTCTACCGTTTATTTAATACCCATTACACTATATCCAACTTTATGATAAATAAAACTAAAACATTCTAAGTAAATATTAAACACAAATAGAAAGCCTGGATAATTGCAGGCTTATGGCATAAAACATACATCAATTTAGTGATATATAGAGGTAGATTCTCTTTTTTTTTCTTTTGCATACTACGATAAAAGAACACTATCATATTTTCAAGAACAATTCATTATCAGATCACATCATCAGGTGACTAGCAACAAGATGTAGTAGTTATCAAAAGGATAAAAACACATTTACATTAATTGCTAAAATTACACTTGCGTTTTTTCATCATCATATGAAAAAAAATTATATTTCTCATTTCCAATTAATGTATTGAAGCTTAATGATAATAATTTGCCTTTAATCAACCATTAATCGTAAAATTTCAAGAGTAAAGAGAGATCGTGGTTTTTATTTCTTAAAATTTTAGTCTTAAACCTTCGGGATTGTTTTTGTATGGTTATTGGTAATTTTTTAGGTACGTTCGTAATTATATAAACATTGTTAGTCTTATATAATTGGTCACTTACAGTCGTCATTCAGTTCGTCCGTCCATTTCTCCGTTTGTCCGTTTGTCCGTCCGTCTGTACAAAAACTATTCACCGAATCGTTTGAAATTTAAAATATATAACTGTTGCATAATTTTGTCGAGTAATTTCAAATTTTATGAAAATAGGAGGCATAGTTCAATTACAGGGAATATCAAAATTATTCCGTTATACATTATGGTCAATGGGGAAAAAAGGAATTTCAAGTTCATTTCAACGATGTTCGACTCTTTCGAAAATAGTAAAATTGGCATGCATCTATGAAGTACATACTAAAATATACATTCTGTACAATTTCTAGTGCAAACAATATTTTTTATTAATTTACAGGGCCACACAAAGTATTTCATCACATAATGATATATGAGAAAACATTGTATATTATGAATATAAATGCATTTTATTATTAATATAGTTACGTTCATAATGCTAAGTTTGAAAATAAACTGGAAGTACAACCACCTTATTGTACGCTGACTTCCTTTTGATAGATTGCGTTTTCGTGCAATATAAAATTATTATAAATATTGAAATTCGTTAAAGTATGAAAAGAATCTGTATCGATATTCGTTGATAAATTTAATTTATGATGATATTTTTTTAAAAAAGCATTTATTATATTATGTATATCCAATAAATCTATATTATTAAAAATATCTTTGAAATCATATGTTCTCATATCATTTATAGATTTAAGATTATTCATAATAGTGATCAAATCATAATTATTCTTTGCGCAATATGTATTTTCAATGGCTTTTGTAAAAGTGTACATTTGATTAAGAGTTTTTAGAGGAAGTTTATTAGCTGTATTATTATATGTATTTCAGTTAATTGTAACAATTCTAAATTTAATTAGATTTTTTTGAAATTTGGGTATAAGAAAAGGAAACATTTAATAATTTATAATAACTGTTATTTTTTTTATTGCTTACAATTATGTCATCATTAGTTTTTTTGAAAAGGGTTATTAGAAGAAATATTGGAAGTAAGCATTGCTGATAATAAAATTTACATACGATTGCATAATTGTTTAGAAATTTGTTCACATTAGTCATAACAAAGTGTTTTTATTTATTTATTTATTTATGTATTTCCTAGATGAGATTATTTTTATTAATAGTAGCAAGATCTGGAATATTATATTTTACAGCCTTTAGTTAATTTGTCTTTTTCCAATATTTTCCATTAAATAAAATGTACAATGGGTTTATTGTAAGAGATTGCAGTTTTATAAATAAATATATCTATACCATATTTAAACTGTTTTATAATAGAATTAATGTTAAAATTTAAAAGAAAACTATACTTAGTTCCAAAGCCCGTTAGTTATTTTCAGTGTAAAATCGTTTACAATATTAAGATTTCAGTTCCACTTATTCCAGTGATTATATGTCCATAATCTTTATTAATGTACTTTTGTAGAGAGAGGTCTGTGAATTTACAGGAAAAAATATACCTGCAGATGTATTTTGTAAAAATGAATTATAATTAAATATCTTTCTTCTTATAGTTATTGGATAGTTAAAAAATAATTTATTTGAACATTATTAATAGGAAAATTGCAGTTTTTGTATTTAATTATAGAAATAATATCGATTTTATTAGATATTTAATTTTAAAAAGTGATTTTCATTTGGGTATTAGCATTTTAAGTTTCGTGTTTTTTATTTTTTTTCATTTATTTATTTATTTATTTTGTAAATTTATATTGAAAAGATTAACTCTTGTCTCAATGATATAGTATAATAATAATATAGTAATAATGATAATGATAATAATAATAAACGAGTAAAACAAATAAGCATACAAACTAGATTACTAATACATCTCGAAAAAGTAAATCACTGAAGCAATATGTTGTATACGAATGAATAAAAATACAAAATATAAAGCATATTACTTAAGTGTTCAATTCTGTAAAATTGGGCTATATTTCAATTCTAAAATTTAAATCTGATAGGGGAATCAAGTTATATAAAAGGTTTAAAAATAGAAGTACTCTCGAAGAAAAAAAAAATTTTTCGAATCAATGACCTATTAATTATGGAACTAGAGCTATCATTGCTAATTCAAAAGCATTTTAAAATTGAAGTATACGTTTCAGAAATAAAGTCGATAATAGTTCTATGCACTCAGTATTCTAAAATGTACTTCACGCCAAAGTAGCTGATATAAGTGCGATATTCGTCATAAAGCTATATTGGTGAATAGAGTAATTCTAGATTTAAACCTATAGTATTCGAATTAAAGTAATGAATAGAAACTTGTCGAAGAAAATCCTCCAACTGACAAATTTTGATGACGATCAAACCAGGGTTATCGCTGGCTTTTGACTAACATTAGCGATACGGCAAATAAGAAATGAAAAACATTAACCAAATGAAAAGAAACGTTAGCAAAATAGATTCGGTGTCAAATACTGAAAAATCTATCTTTAGTTCCTTATTTTGTCACTTCTTTTTCCTATATGTTGCTTTATTTTGATTTTTCATGGCTAATATGGAGATGAAACCAGACGCTTTACTTGTAGTTCCAAAGTATTTGTGGGCCTGAAAATTCTACTTTGGTTCTACAAATTTCCATTACATTAATTTTAATTTTTTCATTCTTCAGTGCGGTAATTTTGTATTAAATTTAATTATATATATATATATATATATATATATATATATATGATCGGAAGAACCTACTAAGGTTCTACATACTTCGAACATTCCATTTAATTCATTTTTTTTAATATTGTATTGATATATATTGTTTTAAAAATTAATGGTTATATACATATATACATATATATATATATGTGTGTATAATGAGACTTGTTATATTCTTGCGTTTTCTTCCTTAGTCTTTTTTTAATTCTTTACGTATTCTCTCATGCTTAAAATGAATCTCATTAAATAATGATTAAAATAATAATATATTAACATATCTATACAAAAGACATGAAATTCGGATTATCTTCTTTCGTCGCATATCACGCGTATAAGTTGGGAAAAGCTTGAAATACTTTCGTTTTTAACTAAATATTGCTTTTATAAATGAATCATTGTTTACATTACACATCATACAACCTATCTTCATTATTTGAATACAATACGTAGATGTTATTTCCTCATCCTCTCTTGCAAAAATTCTTTATATTTCCCCCCTCCCCCCTCCTACTAAGATGAATCATGCCGCACGCATTACAGTGGGGACTCAAATGGCGCTAAAAAATAAGATAACTTAAAAGTTAATTAATTCTTTAATTTGCAGCGGAAAGGTGGAACAAAGACCTAATTAAATGGTACACCATATTATCATCCCCTTCTACTTCCTCTGTTAGTTTTTTTTTCTTTATTTTTTAAATTTTTTTAATAAGAAGATTCTTCTAATAGCACTTATATTAGACCCTACTAGGAGGGATGTGCTCATTTTAACTTTGCGCTAGATTTTTTTTTAATTAAAAAAATACTTAATAACTTTGTTTCGGCACAAGTGTGACTACGCCAATTTATTGTTCAAAAATAAATTGCTTATAATGTAAAAATTTGTGAGGGTTTTTCTCCCCCCTCCTCCCTATTTCTCCACTATTCTTTTTCGCGTTACATAAATGTTGGTGACTCCGGAAAAGGAAAAAAAAAATAATAAAAACATTTTTTGCGCAAATGTTTCAGCCTGCATGGATAAATATGTGCATAAATTTTCAGAGTATTTTTTTCTTGTATTTTCTTTATCCTTTTTATGAAAAAGAGTTACTTAGTGAAGAGTGACAAAATTTACAGATTGGTCCGATGTTTTGAACAACATCAGGTATTGACGAAAAGCAATTTAAAAAAAGTTAATGTTTTTTAGATTAATCATATCGGTTTTGCTGTAACTTAAGGGAAAACTATATATATATTTTTTTTATTAATATTTGATAATAATTATGCATGCACGCTAGGTTTTTTTATGCGTTAAAACATACTTAATGCGAGAGGGGAAAATATTATAAATAAAAATTAATGGAAGGGGAAACATAAGGATATTGATTTAAAGATGAACAGAATATTGTGAAATTTTGATTTATTTAACTTATTAAAAAAAAAAAAAAAATGAAAAGAAATAAATGATCAGCATTTTTTTTTTTAAATCATCATTTGTAATACCTTTTTCGAAAAGTTTGATAAAAAAAAAAACTAGTATTAGGAAAGATAATAAAAAAGATTAACCGAGTTTTATTTTTAAAAACAAGTTAGAAACATGGCAAATGAAATGCGTTCGCAGACCCCAAGCAGGTTGTATGTGGCCTTAAGCCCAGCACCTTTTCGGGGGCCCTTCGCACCAAAACAGCAGCTAGAGCGTCCCCCCCCCCCCTGGAAGTTTTCGAAAGGTTATCATTAGAGTATCATACGGTTGCCGGGTTAACCAAAGTAATTTTTGGCTTTCGAGAAAATAATAGCAATATTAAGAATAATAGATATATTTTTTCTAAATAATTTTATTAAATTTGGGCCCCCTCAGCAGTAAGCCGAAAGCCACGGTGCTGTAACTAAGCCCTGTGCGTTCGTTCCGTACTGCAGTTAGTTTTATAAATATTCAGATTTTGTTGCCATAGCTGTCGCAATGTTTTATGTAAAAATGCATGAATACAAATTTATTATGATTATACATGCATTTAATTTAGTAAAACAGAAAAAGTATGACTCCATTTAAACAAAATGTAATCGCCATGGCAATCTAGAGTTATTACCTATCATGGGATATCATTGAATTATTTACGTATGATAAGATTTAATGTAACGAAAAGACTTTCATTCATATATTTATAAATTTTGACTCGATTTTCATAAAATTTAAAATGAATCGACAAAATCTGCACTAATTATATGTATTAATTTCAAACCATTCGGTTGGGTAGTTTTTGAGCAGTTATATGCGAACAGACAACTGTAAGTACTATGCATTTATATAAGTACGAGCGCGTCCAATAGCGCATATTATAACCAGATGGCTAAATATCTCAATAATTTACATTGTTTGTATTTGCTTAGGGGTAGAGATATTATATGTCATGATAAATAATATATATATCTTTAAGAAATTATGTTTTGTTTTTAATTAGTAAAACTTTCTTCATATTTCAATATAAAAAATAAATATATATATGATTTTGATGCGAAATGGAAAATCAAGTTTCAAGAATGATGTAAAATAGGTCTTCGATATTGCAAAAACTTCAAAACTGCCAAAAAAGACGAAATATTTCTTTTTCCTTCTGGAACTATGACAAATTTCACACAATGAGAGTAACTTCCGGGATCATTAATATGTATTTGGCATGTATTATGTCTATACACTATAAGTACAGCATAGGGAAAGAGGATAGGGCGATCAGCACTTTCTTGATTTTCAAATTTAGTTAATTACATTTACTTTTATTATCAAAATTAAAAAAAAAAAAAATCAGAAATAATTTAAAATGATTTAACGCTAAAAAAGATATCATTATTTTATAGTTCTTTTTTCCTTCACGATTTTCGTTTCTTTTTTGATAGAGTGTCTATTTTTCATATGGCAATGGTTATCTATCGAGCGTGTATGATACAGTGAAGAAAAGGAGGCTCGCCCCTGTAATGAAAAGCAAAATAAATTGTTTCAGTTCTTCATTTTAAAAAGAAGCCGTCATAGAAGCTTGTTTTTGGATTTTTAGCATGTCTTATTTGTTACATTTTTATATTGCTTTTTCATGATGACATGTTTAAAAATTAATTTATAAATAATTAAGCAAGATACTTAGTTTAATTTATGTCAATATTCACATTCTTCATTTAAAAAAAAAAAAAAAAAAAAAAAAAAAAAGTTTTTTCGCAGCGGATGCATACACATTTGTTCTGGATTTTTTTTTTTTTTTTTCGATCTGAAGGATTATAGGAAGAGGATTAGACATTCTCTAAGCGCACCCAGCAATTCTTTACTGGAGCCCAGGAAATTTGCAAATATTTCGATGCGTGTACATTGTTTTAGTGCAGCAACACGAAAGAGAGGATTGAATTAGAAAATTAAAAAGGGGAGATATAATCGTGTTAAATTATGGAAGGCATGGCGCTATAAAAAGTTTAAATAAGTGCTATTCGCTTAATATTGGATATATTTTTATACGACCTTTTAAAGGCACATTTCTAAATTAAAAGCTTTCGAATAAGCCGTTAGTTATTGCAGAATGTTTCCTGTTTCGGAATGTAATTGAATTATCCTTTCTATTATCTTGTTTCAGAACAAAACAGTGACAAAACAGGGGCTCTGCATCTTCATAACTAATCTGTGGATCGAATTTGGCAAACTTTAGGATTTAGAGTAGGATACTTCAGCTTTTTAATTTAATCGTGGTCCGATAAGTGGAGCCAAATTTATTAAGGGGCGTATTTTGAACTTAAATGTTTCAGATGCGTCTGAGCTTTACTAAATAACACTATTGTATTGTTTGATAGCCATTCATTTCTCGTAATGATCAGATCGTGTGTATTCATGGATATCGACTCTCCTTATTAGCAGATGTAGAAATCTGCACCGGCCTGATCTTAGCCAAAACTTAGTCTTTTCTTTCTTTCTTTTTTGCTTTCATTTATTTATTTATTTATTTTAAGGACTTGGCACGTGTTTTGAGTTTTCCTATCACTTGTTCCTGACTAGGCCGGATTTCGTCTTCTTCAGGGCTGAATATCATTATTCTTTCATGAACTGACCCGACCCGGCTTTATTCAGCTACCTAAGAGGGGCGGGGGGGTAAATTTATTTATTACTTATTTTATTTATTTATTTCGTAAATTTAATGGTATGTAAATTATAGAAATTCGATTTCATTCAACAAATTATAGAGAACTATTTTTTTTCCTTTTTAGAGTTTTAGAATTATGTTTTTCTTCAATCTATCTTATTTCATATGTAATCAATAAAATGCAGGAACAATTATTATTATTATTATTATGCTTTCTGTACTCTGCTCATGAAAGAAATAAATCATGTTTATCCTTTAAATAATAATAATTATTATTTTTTTAATTTTAATTAATTAATTTTAATGTTATTTTCCCCTTTAAACAAGAATCAGGCTTGTTAAATAGAGTGATTAGAAAATCATTTTTCCTCCAAAATAATATTTATAAGCAAAAAACCTTATTTAAGCTTGTGAAATTATTAAATTATTTAAAATTACCGCTTATATTAGTAAAGATTTTTCCAATTTTCCAACATTTTTTGTAATATATGTTTCATTTAACAAGAAATAAAAAATTGACGATTTCATTATAACATGGTAATTGAGATAAAATTAAAATACGTTAAAATAATTCTTAAATTTAGAAAAAATAAATAAATACATATGTTAAAGAGATAAAAACTTATCAACGACCTAACATTATAAGGTGAAATTTAAAGAAAACATTCGCTTAAATCTAATATAAAATTAAAGTATGTTAAAATAATTCTTAAATTTATAAATTTCAAAAATAAAAAATATGCATATGCTACAGGGATAAAAACTTATCAACGATCTAACATTATAAGTTTAAATTTAAAGAAAACATTAGCTTAAATATAATATTTCAGTTTAAAAGCTTTCTAAATTACTTGCAATAAGCTACGTCTCCATGGATTAATTATGCGCCTGCCCACAGGCGAATCGTAATATGCCGTTGCAGCTTTTTACTTACAGCAACCACGTGCTTGTGTTTATTTACATCCAAAAACCATGTTCATATGCTACCGCCATCTACAGTATTATATGTGAGTTAAAAGGTTCATTGATTGAAGCAGATAGTAAACAAATAGTATCGTTTTTCAAACAACATTTAATAAGTTTTTTAAATATTAAGCAATTAACATAAATATAATAATTTTGGGTTCTAATGCCAAATTAAATGCTTCTAATGTACTTAGTAAAATCTAAGTATTTACATAAATTATAGTTTTGTTATTTGTTCCACTTACATCGAAATGTGACTGTGAAATATTTAAAAAATTTACTTGTAATAAGCAGGCATAAAAAGTTAGTCAATGTTATAAGAACTCTGCAAAATATTCGATTTTTGCAATTTTGTGATAGATACATACATTATTAAAGAAAAATTAAGGTGTTTTAAAATTTCTTTTTAAGAGTTTTTTAACTGGCTCAGTCTATATTTTTTCGTTTATTGTGACTAATACATACCCTGCACGAAATGGATTCTAGACCAGAGATCACCCGAAATACTTACTTATTCGGGTACCCGATCGGGCAGAACCTAAATCTTTTTTAACTATGAACCAACGCAGCACGTGAACTTAATATGAAATAAAAGGAAATTAATACTCTATTTCAGGGCCGTAGCTAAGGGGGCGCTATGGGCGGCTCAGCCCCCCCCCCTAAAATATTTTGACTCCCCCCCTGGAAAAGATTTCAAGGTCACTCAATGAATTTCTGTTCCAAAAATTCAAATGAAATACTATTAAAAAATCTAATTTAGTTTTGAGACCTTTTCACAGTTTTGCAGAGTTACTAAATTACAACACTCCCTCATCCTATTTGTACATATGAAGCTAACATGATGTTTGATTTTGCACCAGTTATATACTCAAAACTTTCATCATCATCTTCTTTTCTTAGCATAAAATGAAGTTATTATAAGTTTAATACGGAACAGAGTACCTAAAATGTGAATATGCACTAATTTATCTTTCTGCGTCAGAGTGACAGAAAAAAAATTATGAGCCCCCCCCCCTACTTTCTCTTGAGCCCCTCCCACCCCCCTATTGTTCACTCCTAGGCTCTGCTCTATTTAGATATAGTAATCCAAGAATAGTCATCATTCTGCTGTATAAATTTTACTACCCTCTATAAAATATTGTATATATAAAAATGTAATATACATATAAGTTTCACCTGGAAGAAAATTCTTGACGATTATGCAAAAATTTGGATGCATAAGAAATCAATTCGTAAGATGTCCAATTCAAGACCAATCCGCAAAATCAAAGGGATTATCAAAAAACGGAATATTTATAAAAATAATTTGGTCTTCATATCAAATATTTATGGGACTACTTTATCTTCTACCTATTTTAGATGTTTATCTTGTGTTTCTTATTAAAATTCATGTTTATCGTTTCAGTAACCAAAAATAAATAATTTTGATTAAGTTTTGTAAGGATTGTTGAAAACATTAATTTCTCACCCTCCCACCCCATAATGTGGCTCAAATCATTTATATGTGGAAATAAAACTTAATCTAGTGAAATTAATCATGTATCCATTTTATTGCAAACTTAAGAATTTTTTTTTTTTTTTTTTTTTTTATAAAAGGTACGAGCTAATTCGAATTCAAAGTGAAGTCACTCAGTCTACAACAGCCTTTATGCCTTGGCTTACTGAGTGTACAACTTGGTATTAAATCACTGCAATTTCCAGAATAACTCCTTGATTAAAACCTAAACCTCACTTTACCGATTCTAATATAGTCCCTTCAAAGTTCCATCAATATTTAAAGTTCAATTTCAGAATGTTTTCTATTCTTTCATTACTTTAATTGATTAGTCATCACTGAAGTATGGAAAGCGCTGTCCGTATTTATGTAATATTACATCATTTTCTTTTTTAGTTAAATAATATAGCCATTTTTAATTCGATGGTTATCATTTTTATATTATTAATAGATATTGTAATAAAATATAGAAAAGTTTAAATAGTTAGTTTAGTCTTGCAGTCTGAGAGGGTCTTCAGACCAGGCCCGTAACTAGACGGGGGGCAGGTGGGGCTGAGCCCCCTCTAGCGTCCTTTAGAGCCCCCTCTAACGATTTCTTTAATTTCTAATTTTTTAACAAAATCCATATTTTAACTTTTCTCAAAAAAAAAAGTGAGAAAATTTTTTAGATCTCTTAATTGCTTTGAATAAAATGGACATACGCCAAAAATTTTGTATTCGGAACCCTATTGGATTAGTTGTTTTCAGTTATCTTGCTAGCGTTTTCGAGATGCATTTCTCGAAACACATTTTAAAGGAACATTTCTTTCTCCTGAAAAAAAATTACCCTAATTTCCTGCCTATAATCCGCGGATCAAACAATTCTTTTTCGACCCAGAAATTTTATTTCATAAATGAAGGCAAATTTACGGCGATCTGAAAAGTTATATTTTATTTAATAAAATTTCTGGGTCGAAAAATGATTGTTTGATCCGCGGATTATACGCAGGAAATTAGGGTAAGTCCAGATGCACTAACTGGTCACCACATGTGTTAGTACATCATTATATTTTCAAAGTAACGATCTTACGCAGGATGAATGGAAATGGTCACATGGTGTTCAAGTTGACCAATAATTAGTCAAGCAATGGTCAAAATCTTGACTAAGACGATCATTAAAAACCCATGTTTCTAAATTTTAATGGTTTGCCTGCTGACAATATGTACTTATCAGTAGATTTAGTTAACGATGAAATATCACTTGGAAACTAGAATGTTTGAAAATTAAAAAGATAAAAAATGTCAATTTATACACGTGGAATAAAAAAAAGCTAGTAATTGTTTCATGTTATGGGTTACATGAGTGTATACAGTAGACTCCCTCAAATCCGCACAGCTTGGGACCAGAGGTTTTGCGGATTTTAGAATTTTGTGGATTTTTTGTCATTGCTTTGTTTACATTTATAAAAAATAATTAGAATGTAATTAATAATGAAATCATAAGTATAATGAGTGCTTACAATATGTTAAAATATTAAAATAAGTGATAAATTAAAATAATAAAAAATTAGATAGTTTTTAAAATGATACTAAAAGCAAATGTCAAATTAATAACCAATAATGTACAATTAAATATTCATTATAAAGATGAAATGTGTTTTTCCTAAATTATTCAATGAAACTTGCCTCATAAAGGCACATTACTAATTCACATCAAGATCATAAAATAATGAAGCTTTATTTCAGGTTTAGCCAGACTTAATAACTAAAAAAGCTTGATTAATATATAAATATATTTGGTAAGATTGTGATTACGAATGATATCAGCAATATCTTTATTTTTTTCAGAAATAAATTATTCTTTCTTCATGAAAAAACATGAATTCAATAACCTTAACAAAAATTACAAATTAAAAAATATATGGAATAGATGTAAAACTAAAAAAGTCAAATTTTGCACCTACATCTGAACTGAAAATTTCATTGTTTACATCCGTAAAATGTGCGCGGATTTTAGAGAGTTGCTGATTTTATGAGTGCGGATTTGAGGGAGTCTACTGTATTAGAAAAAAAAAAGAAAAAAAAAGTTTATTTTATTTTATTTTTATTTATTTATTTTATTTATTATTATTATTATTATTTTGTTTGTGTGTTAAATGAAAACATTTTTTTTTTTCAATTTGTCATATAACAATAAAAAATTAAGCAAAAAAAAAAAAAAAAAAAAAAAAAAAAAAAAAAAAAAAATGATTAAGGTTAAGTTTATTATAAGATTACGGAAAAAATATCTGCAATTATTTGATGTATGGTGCATTAAATTTATTTTCAAGCGCTACATTCTAACATATTTGCAGAATAATTTTTATAAAGAAAAACATAAAATTTGTAGACATGGTTATTCAGTCTCAAAGAATAAAACTGTGTAATTGTGTTTTATAATGTTATTTTTCAATTTAAAAAAGCTGCTTTTTGACATATTCGCGAAATAATTTTATTTATAAAAAAATTTGCAGGTACATGGACTATAAGAAATCAAACAGCATTTTACGTTTTCCTGTACCAGAAAAATAATCTGACAAAAAATGATGGCAGATTTAACGTTATTGGTTGATTTTCATAGTATTTAAGAACAAAATACTAGTCGTCGAGTAGCAAATTATTATAACTCTTGATACATGGCATTTATTTAAAAAAAAAAAAAAAAACGGCAAACAGTATTCAATTCTTATTCGTCTGAAGAGAGAAGATGACATTTTTAAACAAATGGAAAGTAAATCACTTCTTGAATGCATCATGAAAATTTCTTGTTATTGAATGAAAGAATTTTTTTTTTTTTTTTTTTTTTTTTTTTTTTTTTTTTTTTTTTTTTTTTTTTACGATTAATTAAAACGGGAAAACGCCTAATAATTAACAGTCGCCTTATACATTTAATGAAAATTATTCACATATTTTGAAAATGGGTGTTCGTGTCCTTGTGCTCTTTTTTTATGACATTGGACAAATTTTAAGAAATACGTGTACATCATATGCGAAAGAAAAGCAGTATTGAAAAACACAAAATTAAAATCCTTTAAAAAAAAAAAAAAAAAAAAAAAAAACAAAAACACTATTAATCCCTTGGGGACAAGCGAACCATGTATGTGCCGCAAAAAGTGCTCAGAATCCTTGTTTATCCTCAGCAGTAAAATTTTATTGCTTAATTTGCCTTATTTAAATGGAGCATTTTCTCGATTTAATAAGACACAAATTTTTGTTTTTAAAAACCGATGATAAAACATTAAAAATTACATAAAAGGCTTCCGTCCCGATGGGGTTAAGTCCAGATACGTTTCAAAAATATGAAATTAATATACATTAAAAAATGATTAATGTTTGTAGTTACATAATTATATGCAGAAATTTAAATTTAATTATTATTATGAAGAATTTATTAGTTTATTTTATACAACCTATTTTTAATAAAATAAGATCAGGCAAAATTAGATTAAAAGAGAAACTCATACCGTCATTAAATTAAATCATACTTAGAAAAGCCGTGACTTTAAAATGATCTAATAATTCAGCAGAAAATGAAATATTAATAAAATTTAATAAATTATGATTTGCTGCTAGTTAAAGATATTAAAAGTTGGAAATTAAAATAAGAATAATAAATTAAGTTTCATTAATTATGTATTTTCTGCCATAACATATGCAAAAAAACTGTTAATTTTCAACTAAAAAATAAACTTTTTTTTTTATCAAAAATAAAACAGATTTCAAAAACTATTGCAAAGTATTTTTTTTCATAATAATTAATAAGACATTGAATTAAGAGCATTGTATTTACCATGCGTGTTATATGATATTTATGTACATTAATTTGATTTTTTGGAGTCAGCGCCAATCTCAACAAAATCAAAAATAATTATCCTTTAAAAATTATAACAAAATTCAGCAAAAACATTTTTTAATTTTAAATCAATCAACTCTAACTTAGAATCCCATATTTTAAAATCTGTGTGTTTGGTTGCCCCCCCCCCCCCAATAATGGCCAGTATAAACGCATTATTTTATACTAACCATAGTTATAGTTACTTACTTGGAGTTACTTATTTATCTTACTTGGAAATATACATTTAAACACGTGAGATAAAATGTTACAAAAATGGTAAGATTAAATTTTTTTTTAAACTAAATATTAAATCAGAAAAAAATTCATAGATAATTGGATATGTATCTATTGGACACTTATATTGAACTTGGCTGGACTTGCATAGACAACAAAAAGTCAAATTAATGTACATAAAAATAAATATAACAATACGCATGCTCTTAATTTAATTTCTTATTAAATATATTGTGTAAAAATAATATTTTAAATCTTGCAGTAGTTTTTCAAAAAGGTTTTATTTTTGGTTAAAAAAAAGTATTTATTTTCCGATGATCATGAAGTATTTTGCATTTATTAATTTCCTTATAGAAAAAATCCGTTATAGAGAGGTTTTACACTCTATACACTGTAGAGACTATAGGCAGGCCCATTTTATCAGTTTTTGCTATATTTAGTTTTCTTAAAATATGGATTGTTAAAAAATGTTAGCCCCCAGAAAATTTACAGAGCCCCCCCTGGCATGTCTCGCTGGTTGCGGCCTTGCTTCAGACCCCCTTAGCTCCCACTGTGATTGCGCCAATGGTCTTATTTTTAGCATTTTCACACGAAAGAAAAAAGTTTCCATAACGGAAACATTGCATTTAAGATTTTGCTTTTTTTTCTGCCTATAATTTATGGCTGGTGATATTGATACTCTTTATGGGAGAGAAGTGTTTTCGAATGCGATAATGAATGTCGGCTTACCAATATCAGGAAAAACGGGGGAGGCAAGGTCAAGGGTCCGCCACAGCAAATGATGGGAATCGGTGCTTTCCCAGTCATCCACTCGATTGGAAAGGCAGGCAACAAACAACTGACATCCTTATGTTGCATGGCGGAAATAACACTTTCATTGGATCGCAATCAAGTTGTGCCAGAGAGAGACTTCAACGATGTTTTTATTGAATGTTCTTTTTTTATTGATATCAGACAAAAAAAATAATAATCAAAATAAAATAATAATATTAAAGATGGAAAAATGAAAATGAATCTTATAAGTTCTACCAAGTATTAATTATATTATAGAGTGACTCATATTAATATCATTATACACACACGCACGTATATACACGATATGACCAAAGCTGATCGGCCACTTGCCATTTTAGGCATTTTATTAAATATCTAGAAAAATACATGAGAAATTATCCTGAAACTCTAAGTGTGTAAACATAATAGTACAGGTCATATATTTCCGTGAAGATTTTAGTTTGAAACTTCATAAGGGACCATCAACAAATTAAAAAAGAACGAATATATTTTGGATAATCTTGTCAAAACTAATGTAGTAAAAGCGTTCAAACTATAGATTATGATTAAGTGACTTATTATAATAAACTGTGTTCATTTTTATGTGGATAGCATGTATACCCGTAGAGAAATTAAGTTTTTTGTTAAAACAGTTCCAAATTTTTCCAAGTTTTTTGCTTATAATTTGCGGCGTTCTTAATATAAAATAATGTTCTTTTTCAAAAATATGAAAAACAACATTGTACACAATGCTTTGTAATCAGAATTTTAAAATAATAAACATTGTATGAAAAATGAGCAGGTTTAGAAAATAATTTTTCATTGCGCATACGCGAAAGCTATCAAAATTTTATTTGCATATTTTGTTAGCTAAATGTGTAGAGCAACTTTTGTAAAAGTCTCAAAAACATAACTTGAAAATTCTGAAAGTGATCGTCGGTAGGTTAAGCTCAAAATCCGTTGCTCCCAAAATGAAGCAAAAAAATTGCGGAGTTGTATCCAAATATATAGTAGTACGTGCCATATTGTGTATTCTATATTGACATTAATCAATGGATAAGTGGATACAGCCCCTCATCTTTTTGCTTCATTTTGGGAACAACGGATTTTGAGCCTTTTCTACCGACGATCACTTTCAGAATTTTCCAGCCATGTTTTTGAGACTTTTGCAAAAGTTGCTCTATACATTTAGCTAACAAAATATGTACATGTAATTTTGATAGCGTTTACGCATGCGCAAAGAAAAATTATTTAGTAAATCTGCTCTTTTTTTTTATACAATTTTTATTGTTTTTAAAGTCTGATTACAAGGCATTGCGTACGATGTTGTTGGTCATATTTTCGAAAAAGAACATTATTTAAAATTCTGCAAATTATAAGCAAAAAAACTTGATAAAAATTGAAACTTTTTTTCTTTTTTTTTTTTTTTTTTTTTTTTTTTTTTGTAAAAACGATAATTTCTCTGCGAGCATACATGCTTTCCGAATAAAAATGAACATAGTTTATTACAATAATCCACTTAATCATAACCAACAGTTTGAACGTTTTTGCTACATTTGTTTTGACAGGGTTTTCCAAAAGATTTTTATTCTTTTTCAATTTGTTGACAGTCCTCTATGGAGTTCCGGGAAAATATCTTCATGGAAATGTATTTCTTGTACTATTATATTTACACACTTAGAGTTTCAGGATAATTCCTCATGTATTTTTCTAATTTAAAAAAATGCCTAAAATCACTAGTGGCTGGTCGCCTTTGGCCATATAGTGTATATATACATTTTTTTAAATATTTAATAAATCCATTACTTATTATTTTTAATAATGTTTTTCGTTAAATAAATAATTTAAATTTTCCTTATATCTACTGAGAGTATATGCTTAAGGCATCTTCCAATAGATATATAATGTATTTATTTAATTTATAATCATAACAGTCTACTTTTTGCTACATCAATTTATGGGTAATTATAATATTTGGTACATTTTTTCCATTCCTATCCATTTTAATAATATTGATATGATTTATATTTAACTTTTTTTTTTTTTTCTTTTGTTTTTATGTGTGTTGGTAGCTCTAAATTCGTATTATTTTGCTTTTTCATGGCTACCACGAAAATGAAACCACACAATTTATTTGTAATTCCAAAGTATTTATGAGTCTGAAGATTTTACTTAGGTTCTACAAATTTCGACTTTATTACTTTTATTTTTTCACGTTTCAATGTGGTAATTCTTTATTAAGTTACTGGCTTATATACATAGTGTCTGATGAATTTACTAAAGTTCTGCATATTTCGAATATTGAATACGTGATTTATGACTAGCTAACTAAGTGTTGAACCAATAATGTGAAAAATGTCCAAGCCGGGAATCGAACCGAAATCCTTGGAATTTGCGCTCCAAGTGCTGTACTATTTAAGCTACGAGGACGATGGCCAGCTTGGTTAAATAAACTGTTTATAATACCGTATTTACTCTTATATACCGCGCCCGAGTGTATAACGCGTACCAAATATTTTAGAATGAAAAATGGAGATTTTTTGTATCCCGTATATAACACGCACCATAAATCTGACATGCAAAAAAATGAATGATCAAATGAATTTCAGTAAAGAAAATCGAAACAAATGCTACGTCAAGTTAGAAAAGAAGTCGAAATTCTTTTTTTAGACTTCGTGTAGGGAGTAGGGAGTGAGTGTCATGATATGGTGATGTCACTTGCGAACGAAATATTCATAAACGTCTTCATTGTAAAAAATAAAATAAAATAAAATAAAAATAAATAAATAAATAAAATCTAATTTTACAAATGTAAAGTTGCAGAAATCTGTATTTTTGCTCTAATTTTATTTGTACACTGTACAAAAGAGAGAGAGAGACAGAGAGAGAGAGGGAGATAAATCTACAAAACTAGTTTTTGTAAATCTGTAGCTTTACAAATGAATCTAGTAAAATTATACTAATCTAACTAAAATTTTATCTGTTACTTGGGTCGCAATTAGATAAAAAGTTCTACGTTTCCCAGTTTCTTAAAAAAAATTCCGAAGATTTTTTTAACTTTACAGTTTTTTTTTTTTTTTTTTTTTTTTTTTTTTTTTTTTGTTCAAATCTGTATCTATTACATGAATTTCTGCCGTTACCATTTCATAAAAAGCAGTAGCGGCAATGTGGATTGCTAAGTAGTGTTTAAATAATGTTACTACAGCTTTTGTATAAAAAGTGCAATGAGTGAAATAAAGATGCATGAAATACTTCTATTTAGTAAGATTCCAGTTTTAATTTCCTCTATGAATACATTTCTCTTGATTCATAGGTATATTGTGTGATTACATAAAGCCGTAAAAAAATATTCCATGTATAACGCGTACCCAGAGTTTTTGCCCTAAATTTAGGAAGAAAAAGTAAATACACGAGTAAATACGGTAACTTCATTTTATGTTAAGAAAACGAGATACAGAATAAAAAAATTCGAGCGTATAACCAGAGCAAATTTAATCATAATGCTAGCTTCATATGTGCATATAAAATGTGCGAGTGTTGAAACACTTATTTTAGTTACAATTTAGCTATTTCTGTAAAGCTATGAAAGGGCTTTAAAACTAAATTAGATTTTGAACAGAATTTAATTTGGATTTTCGGAAAAGAAATTCATTTAATGACATTGGAGTCTTTTCTAGGGGAAGCTCTAAATGTTTTAAGATGGGTGTGCTGAGCCCCATCCCCCCCCCCCCCCCCCAGCCTCTCCTTAGCTACAGCCCGGAGTATATCACATTATCATTGAACACTACATCATTTTTCTTGATGAATAAGAATTTTTATGATAAGCAAATGACCTTAAAAAAGACTAAGGTTTTATATTTTTCATTCATTTAGTTTGAAACAAGTTGTATGGAATATACTGACTACTGTCATTCAATGATTGATAATGACTTGTGTAATTGACTTTCATCCTCGATAATGATAGCTGTTCCATTGGTAAATTGACAATGCATTGAAGATCTAGCTATTTATTTTCATAATTATACTCCTTTCTACAGGAAGAAAACAATTATAAGTTTTCATATGCATCTATACCAAAAAAGCATTTACAAGTTTAATTGCTGAAAAACAATAGCCAGAAATCAATTTTGTCTCCTAAGTTCTTTCGCCTTGAAAGTTACTGTACTAAAAGATGTTATTGTTGAATGATTTTTTTTCCCTTAAGTAATATTGATTTTTTGAATTATAGTCATTATGAAATGAGAAAAAAAGGATATAAATATGTATCAGCAATTAAATATTAATTTGCGAGTCTGTATTGTAATTATTTCTTAATGATATAATCATTAAATTATTTTGAAAATTTCACAATAGGAGAAGCATTTCGATTTGTATTTTTGTACATCATTGATTCGTATTATAGTATATGAAATCAATAAGTATGAAAAAATCTTACTTTCATGTGTTTTAAAATTGTAATTTCCTTTATTTGATGTATCTTCCTATAGTAGTAGTAGAATAACCATTGTTATTTTTACAAATCGTTGTTTATAAATTTTCTTTTATATAAATTTCCAGAATGTTTATTCAGTTGTTTTAAAATAAAACTAAATTTAAAACAAAGATTTTTTAATACAATGAAACTAAAATATGTCTAAGATGTAGTATTTATTATTATTATACATACATTTTCCATCACTATTTTATCGTCAATAAAATTTGGTACAATTCTATACATTAGGAAATAACGTATAGCTATAATGTTCATTCCAAAAATTTTAATGCTGGTATTACCTAGTTGAATTCCATATGGCCTAAAAAGCAAGGTCGAAACTAAGGAGGGAAGGGGCAGAGAGAACATGTGCCCTGGGCACCACATTAACGGGCGCCAAATGAAGAATTTGATTGCGATTTTTTCTCAAATCTTTGTTTAGAGCGGTATTGTTAAAATTGTCCTGTCTGGAATACGCCAAAGCAGAGAAAAATTTAAGGATGTTATGGCATAAGAATCCTGTGTAAAGCTGATTTATTTTTTAGACTCTTATCGGTTCCATTTTCGACAGTTCAAGGGTACAGTAAACTCTCAAAACTATTTTTTTTTTTTTTTTTTTCAATGATTTTTTTTTAATTCTGGAAATAGTCATAGTACATATATCGCTTATTTCACAAATTTTTTCTAAAATATATTTAATAGTTTTAAAGATACAGATTATTATTATTATTATTATTATTTAACTAGCAAAAGCCATGCTTTGTTTGGATTCGCGAAGCATTATTATATAAAACAGATATTTGAAAGTAACAATATTTTTTTATTTTTTTTATTTTTTTTTCTGCATCTTTATTAAAAAAAACGTTATTTTATGTTTTGGCGCATTTTAATTTTTTATTTATGATGTAAAACTGGCATAATAAGATATTTTCGAAGCAAACTTTTACAAATTTTTTTTTAAATTTTCAACTAAAAGCTCTTTTAAAGATGTTTTTACAATTTCAAGTAGCCACTGGTGTTTTTTAATTGTTTGAAATATGCATGTTTCCAATCTTTGTAATCAACATCCGATAATCTTTGATAGCTATTTTAGAATAATATATTTGAAGAAAGCTTGAAGAAAGTTACTTCTTCAAAATCCTATTTTCTGGAAAAAACATTTGAAATCTGCTTTCGTTGATACTATGAATTTTTAACTGTAAAACATTTTATTTTAATTTCTTCGTTTTTATACATGTTAGCGTATGAGAATTGCTGTAATTCTCTCCGCGTGGGAGAACTTTTTACTTTCTGCGAATGGCAACTCAATTAATGGAATTACCTTTTAACGAAGCGCTCTCTCATTCTCGCAGTGACGTTTTCACGAATAATTATTGTTGTGTTTGCGAACTTATTAAAGTCTTATTTTTCTATAAAATCCTTCTGATTAATGAGTCGATATTATTTAGCCACAATACGACTTTCGCAAAAAATTTATAAAGAGCTTGAACCAACAACTTCACGCAGATCTTTTAATTTTTCATTTATATAACAAATTTAAGAATTAATTTTATTTGTTTACAATTATTTTGTTGCCAGTTTACAAAAAAAAAAAAAAAATAAATAAATAAATAAATAAAAAAAAAATCCATAATACAATTCTTTTAAAATGTTTAAGTGTCATCTGTGCAAACGATTTTGCGGGATAATGAAAACATGTTTTATTTAATAAATTAATCATGATTCTATCTATAATTATTTACTCCATGATTTAAACTTTTTTTTTTCTGAAAATATACGCGTTTCATTTTTTATTTATTTGCTAAAATGCGTCCGTATTCGCGTTTGTAATGACCGAAAGGTGGCGTTGTATAGACCTGATAATCGTTTGTTTACGTAATGCTGTTTGTTCCATGCAGCTGGAGCAAGCGAATCATGCAAGCATTGTGTTGCTGTCATGTTATTTTGCCATGCGTAAGTCAAATCTACTTTTTTATATTATAGATCTAAACTTTGTGTGTAAAATTTTGATTTTAGATAATTTTAATACAAAGAACCCAACGTTGCATGCGTTATAGAACTGTTTATTTATTTATTTATTATAGAACTGTTTATTTATTTATCGGCCTTTTAAACACAGATTTCAGCGGAAGATGCTCACGGTATCAGTTCTATTTCGTTTCAGACATTGTCCGCGAGAGGGCGTCTATTTCATTTCAAACGCGAATTGGAAATGCATGTAAAATAAATTAATTAAAATAATAATTTTTTTAACGTTTTACTGTAAAAAAAAATTATATTCTGCAAATCTACAGATCATAATTTATTTTTGTGTTTAATTTGAAGTTAAAATATTGAATAGTTTTTTTGTAAAGTGTACGACAAATTGTAATTTGAGTGGACTAGTAGAGGATTCGCTTCGCTCATCCTAATAACGAAAAATGGCAATATTTCAAAATGCTCCAGGCGCAACCAGTTTTCACATACTCTTCAAACTTCTTCCATAATAATCCTTTCATACATACAAATAAATGTTACTAAGCCTTTTTAGCATATTACTTGTAAAACATAGTAGAAAATGACTTTACTTAATTTTTTGTATTTTTCGTTAAAAAATCATTAAAAATTCCATATAACTGAAATTTTAAAAAATTAAATGCGTCTAAACAAGTTTATTTCTAGTAACATTTGTTAACACATATATAGAGAGCATTTATATATTTAAAAAAAAAAAAAAAAAAAAAAAAAAAAATCAGAAAAATAGGGCATAAAGTATTTTGCATGAAACATTTTGAAATCATGAAAACGACGAAAATATTCATTCTGAGAAAAACAGGTTTTAGTTACTACAATGGTTATAATTGCTTAATATTATCCTACTGACACAGTTTCAGTTATATATAAGAGATATAATATCATTAAAGTAGCAAATAAAGCCTTTGTGCAAAAATGTTTAAAGATAGAAAACCAACTATTACAAATGCACAAATAAAGTAAGAAAAGGGGAGCAAATAGTTGTTTCTAATCTACTAACGAGATTCTTCTTCAATGCAGAAACTCAGCGAGCTAGACAAAGCAAAACTGAGCAAAGAGACAGAGAGACGCAGGCTTATATACCCGCTACGGAAACGATCCCGCCTAAAGGAAAGCAACCAATGAGAGGAAAGCAGCCGGAACAACTGGGTGGACAAATAGCGACATCTACCGGAAAACAAACAAAACAAAAACTAAAAAGCGAAAAAAAAAAGAATTAAATTAAAGATTTTCAAATGCTAGGAAAATAAGGAGCACTTGATAAGTCATTAACTAAGGAATGAGAATTTTTAATGATGTGGTAAGCTTCCCAAAAATCAAGATCAAGAATGGAAGGACATCTATGAGTAGTAGGAAAATAACAGTACGGGCTCAGCCGGCGGCACTGCGGCACCGTGCCGCCGCCGCACCACGCAGCAACCGTCCCTCCGCATCCCTCCGCGCCCCGCCGCACCACCGTGCCACCACCGTCCCTCCTGCGCCCACCGTGCATCCCCCTCCACAAACGCCCCCTAGTGGAAAAAAGGAACATTCTATTATAACAGGATAGGTGAACAACCTTCCCTAATTAAAAATATTATCAATCACATCTCAACTCGGAATCATACTATATGATGAAGATTAAATTTATATTTGAATTTTGAACAACCATAATTTTAATGAGTATTATTAATTAGGCGAAACAATGGAAAATCTCAGTTTTTAACCATTTTATTTAGATTTCTTCAACTACAAGATGGGAATATCAATTTAACGCAAGAAAGTTAAACATATATTTGAATTTTGCTTGATAGACATCTTAATGAGTAGTATTAATTAAGTAAAAACAATGGAAAATATCAAGTTTTATAGAAAAAGACTGATTTCTTACGATTTTTATCAACTTAAAAGAGAAAACTTAAACGTACATTTCAGTTTTTCAACAGCTATAACCTTAATGAGTATCGTTAATTAAGTAAAAAACAATGGAAAATATCAAGTTTTATAGAAAAAGACTGATTTCTTACGATTTTTATCAACTCAAACTTCAGAATACCAATTTGAGAGGAAGAAACTTAACCATGTATTCCAGTTTTGAACAACCATTTCCTTCACGAGCATTTTTAATTAAATAAAACAACGGAAAATATTAAATTTAACCAATTTCTTTAGAAGTTTTCAACTATAATATCAACTTAAGAAAGGAAACTTAAACATTTATCTTAGTTTTTGAACAGCAATCCCTTAATGAACATTGTTAATTAAGCAAAAAACAATGGAAAATATAAATTTTAACCGATTTCTTTAGATATTTTCAACTTAAAAACAAAATTTAAACATACATTTTTAACATTCGAACAACTATTACCGGAACGAATTTTAATAATTAAGCATTTAACAAACGAAAATAGTGATTATTTATTTATTTTTTTATTATTATTATTTTTTTTTTTTTTTTTTTTTTTTTAAGCAAGAAGGCCAATTGTATAAATTTTTACAGTAATTTGACATTTTAACATACTTTAAAAAACACTAGTTACATAAGATTTCAAACTTTAGGTGACTAAATCTCAAGATATATTTTTCACGAAAACAAATATAAAATACATTTTTTAAACTAATATCCTCAATCTTACGAATTCAACAGGATTTTTACCGATGCAAACATTAGAAGTGAACAACAAATTCTCTCCCCATCTAACCTCAAAATTCCTAAAGGGGAGAGTACAATGGGTTTTTCGACGTCACACTTCGTAAGGTTTTCATTCAAGAAAAATATCTTTTACGTTATAAAAGTCGTTTTCTTAGAAGGATATAAACTTGTGATTTTTGTTTTTGAACAATCATTATCTTGATAAATACTAATAATTAAGGAAAAACAATGGAAAATAATATTTTTTAAGGAAAAAGATGAATTTTATCGAATTTGATTAATTTTTATACTAGTATTTTCAAAAGTAACATGGAAATATCGATTTTTTAACTGAAGAATTTAACGCATGTTTTAGTTTTAACAACAGAAACTTAATAAGTATCACTAATTAAACAAACAAACAAAAAAACAAAATACTGATTTTCAAGAAAAGACGAATTTTTAACACCAATTTTCTAAGATATTCTAACATTTTCCAATTATACATTCCTCAGAAGTACATATTCGAAATGTTACAAACACTTTACATATCGAAAAAATATCATTGAAGCAACTGTATTTAATAGTTTTAACACCAATTTTCTAAGATTTTCTATCATTTTCCGGTTATAGATTCCTCAGAAGTACATTTCTAAATGCTACAATCACTTTACATATCGAAAAGATATCATTGAAGCAACTGTATTTAATATTTTTAACACCAATTTTCTAAGATTTTTTAATGTTTTCCGGTTATACATTCCTCAAAAGTATGTATTCTAAACAATAGAAAATATTAATTTTAAGAATAAAAAGATGAATTTAAACAAATTTTATTAGTTTTACACTATTTTTTCTCATCTCCAACACGGATATATCAACTTTAACAGAATTAAACGTATATTTTAGTTTTTAACAACAAAAATGTAATAAGTATCATTAATTAAACAAAAAATAAATATCAGTTTTCAAGAAAAGACAATTTTTTACACAAATTTTCAACTTTGAAATACATTTGTTTACATATATTGTTACAATATATTACTAAACTTAAACTTTTTAAAAAGTTTGAATGTCTTTACAAAGGGTTCATATTTATATTTTTCACGTCTTGACTGCATTCGAAATCTTACAACAAAAGTATACTTTTATTATTATTATTATTCTAGAAAACCTAAAAAGTCATTTCTTGCTGCTTTAGACACTTGACATATTAAAACTACTCTGAGATATTCTACCCATATAATTAATCAAATTAGGACATGATTCATCTTACACTTCAAAATTTCTGAATTTTTACAATACTTATTTTCATCAAACTTTATTCTTGATCCTATATATTTTAACAGTACAGAATTTTAACATCTGTTTTATCTACTTATCAGAAACTTATTAAAACATCCAACAACATTTTCCAAATATGAATATTATCTTTACAGTTTAATAATACAAAACATACACGAATGCAAAGTTTAATTTTTACAAACATTTCATGATTCAAACTAAACTATTCGAAATTTTCACAACATAAGAGCAAACATTAGACGAACTTTTTAACATCAATATTGCTTAGATCTTTCCATCATAACTTTTAACTATGATAATTATCCATTTTTAGGTTGATTGTCGAAAAACTGTAACTGAAACTACATAAACTTAATGTAAAAAACCATGTTCTCACACAATTTCTTGAAATTCAACAAAGAATTGACTATTACTCCAATAGTTATCTACATCAATCTCGACTCTCGATAGTATATATATATATATTTCATCATTACACACTTACAACTCTTTTCAAACGTTTATCAGAAAATCAAGTCAATCAAAGTCTTGTAGTTATCACACCTGTTCCTCAGAAATATTACTATCATATGAAACAGTAAAGAAAATTAATAGATGTTTAATATTTAATAACCTCATACGTGAAATTACTGTCGAATGAGAATACTAATAATCTATAAAATCAACCTTTAAACAAAACAAATAGTACAGATTACCGAAAATTCAAATGTTTTTTTCTACAAAAGTTACAAAAATTAACAAATGAATGACAAGTTAGAGAAATAACTAAAAAAATTAATGAACATATTTACAAATTTATTAAAATCACACCTTTTTCTGGATTACAAACCGCAATTTCTTGAAAAATTTAACACCGAATTTGTAAGATTTTAGTCCTAGTATTACATACACTCAATAAATATTCAAAATTAACAAAAATATAATTTTTTAGTCTCATCAATAAGCAGAAATTCTATATTAAAAGAATATTTTCATAGTAGTACTTATAAAAATGAGAGTTTACAAACTGATTTTCATAATTTTATCACATTTAAACTTAATATTTTACATAAAACATTATTTAATCAAATTTTATGCTTTCTAATTCAGTAAAATTCAATACTTTTTTAGTTTTTAAACCAATACCACAATATTTATTTACATCAAACTTGATTCTTCACCTTTTATATTTCCACATTACACACGTGAGATAAATACTAACTTGGATCAGGAGTTGAAGTCAATTGATTCCATTCGATTTTCATCATGTACGCATTGCTCCTACACGAAATTTCTTACTGCTATAATCATCTAATGTATTAAAACTAATCTCCTCATATTTTTAATCAATTCACCAGATGTTTCATCTCGCACTTCTGAATTATCGTGCATCAAGTTGCTTAAAATATAAATACTATCTTTATAGTTTTAATGATATATAGTATACATGGTTTATCTTGAGTTAGCACTTCCATACTATTAATCAAATTATATGTTTCATCTTGCACTTGATCTTAATGATTTCATCTTGCATCTGAATTATCGTCCATCGAGTTTTTTTTTTTTTAAATAATAATATATTTATAGTTTTTGATTATACATAGCATGTACAAATACAATCTTTAATTTTAACATTTCATATAACCTATTTCCGAAACCAAGCTATGTGAATTTTACCACAATACTTATTATCATAGAATAATTTGTGTTTCACAATTTTCTAAAAATTATCAGATATGTACCCCTCAGAGAAATTACTATCATATGAATAAATGAAGAAAATTTAATTTATATTAAATGCACACGAAATTGATTGCAATATACATGTATTTAATAAAAATAAATAAATAAGCGATTATTTATACATTAAACCTTTACTAAATATATATTTCTTTCATTATACAGATGTTTCAACAAGATGAACCAAAACAGCAGCAAACTTCAGAAATTAATGATCCGAATGATTCATCCCTAGCACATGTAGCGTTAACGAATAACACATATGTGAGTACTTATATGAGAAATACTAGAATTCGTATATGAAACGTAATTAGAGTAAATACAAAATGATTTGTCTTACTACCTACACTTTAACAAGTGCTTTTTACCTATATTATTGAAGAGAATCCTAACTGTGTCCATTTATTTCTACTACAGATGTGCTCTATTTGCTACAAACACTTCTTAAGTAAATGGAATTTAACAGAACATACAAAAATCTATACAGATGAAAAACCTTACACTTGGAAAGATTACCATAAATGCTGTTTTCAAGGAGACGTGAATAAAAAATGCACACATCATCATATAAAGCATCGTCAGAAATATGTAAACTTAGCGAAGATATTCAAAAATTAGTCAGACTTTTGTAGAATTTAGAAATAAAGGAAGATATTTAGGCTATTTATCCATCATATTTTCACAACACTTACCACAATATCTCAAACTTAAAATTTGGAAGACACACACTGCTGAAAAGTAATTTTGTGATTCTTCTAACCAGTATGAATGTATAGATATTATTTTGCAGTGTATTCTTTGAATGCTCACATTAAATATTCTTTTATATGCATATATCGTTGTGTTTATTTTTCTAATACCTATTACATTAATGAAATACATAACATTTTAAGTGAAATAACACTCTCACAACTTAAAAAATGCATAAGAACATACAAAAAATAAGCAGATGTATGAAAAAATATGCAAGTTTACAAAATAATTTCATTGTTTTCTAGAAATATTAACAAAAAATATTTACAATATGAAAAAATTGCAAAAGTGAAAAGAAAAAACACAAATGTAAAAACAAAAACCACAAAGTGAAAAACTCATAACAAAGTTTTTGAAAAAAATATTTACAACAAAATTTTTTTTACAAAAACCAAAACTTCCAAAAATATTTTTTTCAAAAAAATTTTTTTTCAAAAACATTTTTTACAAAAAAATTTTTTTTTCAAAATAAGTTTTTACAAAAGTAAAAACAAGAAAATCACAACGTTAAAAAAATGAAAAATTTTTGTTAAAAAAAGTGTAAAAAAATTGCAAAAAAATGTTGCAAAAATTTCAAAAAAGTTATGAAAAAAGTCTCAAAAATTTTGTTGTTTTTAATAGCAAATGCAATGGTTTCGCCATTGCATACTGCATTAAAACCAACGAAATTTTTGAGACTTTTTTTATAACTTTTTTGAAATTTTTGCAACATTTTTTTGCAATTTTTTTACACTTTTTTTAACAAAAATTTTTCATTTTTTTAACGTTGTGATTTTCTTGTTTTTACTTTTGTAAAAACTTATTTTGAAAAAAAAAATTTTTTGTAAAAAATGTTTTTGAAAAAAAATTTTTTTGAAAAAAATATTTTTGGAAGTTTTGGTTTTTGTAAAAAAAATTTTGTTGTAAATATTTTTTTCAAAAACTTTGTTATGAGTTTTTCACTTTGTGGTTTTTGTTTTTACATTTGTGTTTTTTCTTTTCACTTTTGCAATTTTTTCATATTGTAAATATTTTTTGTTAATATTTCTAGAAAACAATGAAATTATTTTGTAAACTTGCATATTTTTTCATACATCTGCTTATTTTTTGTATGTTCTTATGCATTTTTTAAGTTGTGAGAGTGTTATTTCACTTAAAATGTTATGTATTTCATTAATGTAATAGGTATTAGAAAAATAAACACAACGATATATGCATATAAAAGAATATTTAATGTGAGCATTCAAAGAATACACTGCAAAATAATATCTATACATTCATACTGGTTAGAAGAATCACAAAATTACTTTTCAGCAGTGTGTGTCTTCCAAATTTTAAGTTTGAGATATTGTGGTAAGTGTTGTGAAAATATGATGGATAAATAGCCTAAATATCTTCCTTTATTTCTAAATTCTACAAAAGTCTGACTAATTTTTGAATATCTTCGCTAAGTTTACATATTTCTGACGATGCTTTATATGATGATGTGTGCATTTTTTATTCACGTCTCCTTGAAAACAGCATTTATGGTAATCTTTCCAAGTGTAAGGTTTTTCATCTGTATAGATTTTTGTATGTTCTGTTAAATTCCATTTACTTAAGAAGTGTTTGTAGCAAATAGAGCACATCTGTAGTAGAAATAAATGGACACAGTTAGGATTCTCTTCAATAATATAGGTAAAAAGCACTTGTTAAAGTGTAGGTAGTAAGACAAATCATTTTGTATTTACTCTAATTACGTTTCATATACGAATTCTAGTATTTCTCATATAAGTACTCACATATGTGTTATTCGTTAACGCTACATGTGCTAGGGATGAATCATTCGGATCATTAATTTCTGAAGTTTGCTGCTGTTTTGGTTCATCTTGTTGAAACATCTGTATAATGAAAGAAATATATATTTAGTAAAGATTTAATGTATAAATAATCACTTATTTATTTATTTTTATTAAATACATGTATATTGCAATCAATTTCGTGTGCATTTAATATAAATTAAATTTTCTTCATTTATTCATATGATAGTAATTTCTCTGAGGGGTACATAACTGATAATTTTTAGAAAATTGTGAAACACAAATGATTCTATGATAATAAGTATTGTGGTAAAATTCACATAGCTTGGTTTCGGAAATAGGTTATATGAAATGTTAAAATTAAAGATTGTATTTGTACATGCTATGTATAATCAAAAACTATAAATATATTATTATTTAAAAAAAAAAAAAACTCGATGGACGATAATTCAGATGCAAGATGAAATCATTAAGATCAAGTGCAAGATGAAACATATAATTTGATTAATAGTATGGAAGTGCTAACTCAAGATAAACCATGTATACTATATATCATTAAAACTATAAAGATAGTATTTATATTTTAAGCAACTTGATGCACGATAATTCAGAAGTGCGAGATGAAACATCTGGTGAATTGATTAAAAATATGAGGAGATTAGTTTTAATACATTAGATGATTATAGCAGTAAGAAATTTCGTGTAGGAGCAATGCGTACATGATGAAAATCGAATGGAATCAATTGACTTCAACTCCTGATCCAAGTTAGTATTTATCTCACGTGTGTAATGTGGAAATATAAAAGGTGAAGAATCAAGTTTGATGTAAATAAATATTGTGGTATTGGTTTAAAAACTAAAAAAGTATTGAATTTTACTGAATTAGAAAGCATAAAATTTGATTAAATAATGTTTTATGTAAAATATTAAGTTTAAATGTGATAAAATTATGAAAATCAGTTTGTAAACTCTCATTTTTATAAGTACTACTATGAAAATATTCTTTTAATATAGAATTTCTGCTTATTGATGAGACTAAAAAATTATATTTTTGTTAATTTTGAATATTTATTGAGTGTATGTAATACTAGGACTAAAATCTTACAAATTCGGTGTTAAATTTTTCAAGAAATTGCGGTTTGTAATCCAGAAAAAGGTGTGATTTTAATAAATTTGTAAATATGTTCATTAATTTTTTTAGTTATTTCTCTAACTTGTCATTCATTTGTTAATTTTTGTAACTTTTGTAGAAAAAAACATTTGAATTTTCGGTAATCTGTACTATTTGTTTTGTTTAAAGGTTGATTTTATAGATTATTAGTATTCTCATTCGACAGTAATTTCACGTATGAGGTTATTAAATATTAAACATCTATTAATTTTCTTTACTGTTTCATATGATAGTAATATTTCTGAGGAACAGGTGTGATAACTACAAGACTTTGATTGACTTGATTTTCTGATAAACGTTTGAAAAGAGTTGTAAGTGTGTAATGATGAAATATATATATATATACTATCGAGAGTCGAGATTGATGTAGATAACTATTGGAGTAATAGTCAATTCTTTGTTGAATTTCAAGAAATTGTGTGAGAACATGGTTTTTTACATTAAGTTTATGTAGTTTCAGTTACAGTTTTTCGACAATCAACCTAAAAATGGATAATTATCATAGTTAAAAGTTATGATGAAAAGATCTAAGCAATATTGATGTTAAAAAGTTCGTCTAATGTTTGCTCTTATGTTGTGAAAATTTCGAATAGTTTAGTTTGAATCATGAAATGTTTGTAAAAATTAAACTTTGCATTCGTGTATGTTTTGTATTATTAAACTGTAAAGATAATATTCATATTTGGAAAATGTTGTTGGATGTTTTAATAAGTTTCTGATAAGTAGATAAAACAGATGTTAAAATTCTGTACTGTTAAAATATATAGGATCAAGAATAAAGTTTGATGAAAATAAGTATTGTAAAAATTCAGAAATTTTGAAGTGTAAGATGAATCATGTCCTAATTTGATTAATTATATGGGTAGAATATCTCAGAGTAGTTTTAATATGTCAAGTGTCTAAAGCAGCAAGAAATGACTTTTTAGGTTTTCTAGAATAATAATAATAATAAAAGTATACTTTTGTTGTAAGATTTCGAATGCAGTCAAGACGTGAAAAATATAAATATGAACCCTTTGTAAAGACATTCAAACTTTTTAAAAAGTTTAAGTTTAGTAATATATTGTAACAATATATGTAAACAAATGTATTTCAAAGTTGAAAATTTGTGTAAAAAATTGTCTTTTCTTGAAAACTGATATTTATTTTTTGTTTAATTAATGATACTTATTACATTTTTGTTGTTAAAAACTAAAATATACGTTTAATTCTGTTAAAGTTGATATATCCGTGTTGGAGATGAGAAAAAATAGTGTAAAACTAATAAAATTTGTTTAAATTCATCTTTTTATTCTTAAAATTAATATTTTCTATTGTTTAGAATACATACTTTTGAGGAATGTATAACCGGAAAACATTAAAAAATCTTAGAAAATTGGTGTTAAAAATATTAAATACAGTTGCTTCAATGATATCTTTTCGATATGTAAAGTGATTGTAGCATTTAGAAATGTACTTCTGAGGAATCTATAATCGGAAAATGATAGAAAATCTTAGAAAATTGGTGTTAAAACTATTAAATACAGTTGCTTCAATGATATTTTTTCGATATGTAAAGTGTTTGTAACATTTCGAATATGTACTTCTGAGGAATGTATAATTGGAAAATGTTAGAATATCTTAGAAAATTGGTGTTAAAAATTCGTCTTTTCTTGAAAATCAGTATTTTGTTTTTTTGTTTGTTTGTTTAATTAGTGATACTTATTAAGTTTCTGTTGTTAAAACTAAAACATGCGTTAAATTCTTCAGTTAAAAAATCGATATTTCCATGTTACTTTTGAAAATACTAGTATAAAAATTAATCAAATTCGATAAAATTCATCTTTTTCCTTAAAAAATATTATTTTCCATTGTTTTTCCTTAATTATTAGTATTTATCAAGATAATGATTGTTCAAAAACAAAAATCACAAGTTTATATCCTTCTAAGAAAACGACTTTTATAACGTAAAAGATATTTTTCTTGAATGAAAACCTTACGAAGTGTGACGTCGAAAAACCCATTGTACTCTCCCCTTTAGGAATTTTGAGGTTAGATGGGGAGAGAATTTGTTGTTCACTTCTAATGTTTGCATCGGTAAAAATCCTGTTGAATTCGTAAGATTGAGGATATTAGTTTAAAAAATGTATTTTATATTTGTTTTCGTGAAAAATATATCTTGAGATTTAGTCACCTAAAGTTTGAAATCTTATGTAACTAGTGTTTTTTAAAGTATGTTAAAATGTCAAATTACTGTAAAAATTTATACAATTGGCCTTCTTGCTTAAAAAAAAAAAAAATAAATAATAATAATAATAAAAAAATAAATAAATAATCACTATTTTCGTTTGTTAAATGCTTAATTATTAAAATTCGTTCCGGTAATAGTTGTTCGAATGTTAAAAATGTATGTTTAAATTTTGTTTTTAAGTTGAAAATATCTAAAGAAATCGGTTAAAATTTATATTTTCCATTGTTTTTTGCTTAATTAACAATGTTCATTAAGGGATTGCTGTTCAAAAACTAAGATAAATGTTTAAGTTTCCTTTCTTAAGTTGATATTATAGTTGAAAACTTCTAAAGAAATTGGTTAAATTTAATATTTTCCGTTGTTTTATTTAATTAAAAATGCTCGTGAAGGAAATGGTTGTTCAAAACTGGAATACATGGTTAAGTTTCTTCCTCTCAAATTGGTATTCTGAAGTTTGAGTTGATAAAAATCGTAAGAAATCAGTCTTTTTCTATAAAACTTGATATTTTCCATTGTTTTTTACTTAATTAACGATACTCATTAAGGTTATAGCTGTTGAAAAACTGAAATGTACGTTTAAGTTTTCTCTTTTAAGTTGATAAAAATCGTAAGAAATCAGTCTTTTTCTATAAAACTTGATATTTTCCATTGTTTTTACTTAATTAATACTACTCATTAAGATGTCTATCAAGCAAAATTCAAATATATGTTTAACTTTCTTGCGTTAAATTGATATTCCCATCTTGTAGTTGAAGAAATCTAAATAAAATGGTTAAAAACTGAGATTTTCCATTGTTTCGCCTAATTAATAATACTCATTAAAATTATGGTTGTTCAAAATTCAAATATAAATTTAATCTTCATCATATAGTATGATTCCGAGTTGAGATGTGATTGATAATATTTTTAATTAGGGAAGGTTGTTCACCTATCCTGTTATAATAGAATGTTCCTTTTTTCCACTAGGGGGCGTTTGTGGAGGGGGATGCACGGTGGGCGCAGGAGGGACGGTGGTGGCACGGTGGTGCGGCGGGGCGCGGAGGGATGCGGAGGGACGGTTGCTGCGTGGTGCGGCGGCGGCACGGTGCCGCAGTGCCGCCGGCTGAGCCCGTACTGTTATTTTCCTACTACTTCTATGGATGATGGTGGCTGAAGAAAAGTTAAATTTATGTTGTGAAGATCAACAATGTTGAGCAATAGAAGAGCGTTTAAGCTCTTGATTTTTAACATACCTTTAATGTTCAGTTAAACGAAATCTTAGAGCACGTTTAGTCTGGTCGATATAAGAAAGGCCACAATGGCAAGAAATTTGGTAAATACCCCAGTTATCTAAGCGATCAATGGGGTGCTTAAGATTTGAAAAAGCAATTTTATTAACAGGAGAAAAAATAACATTGAAATCGAACCTTTTTAAAATTTTAGCAACTTGCTGACTGATTTTGGGGGGGAAAGGCAAAACAACCAAAGTATTGGAGTTCGAATTAAAGTTTTTTCTTTCATATTTAGGATGGATTTCAGGGTGGATTTTGTCAATTTTCTATGAATTGAATCTATAATATTAGGAGAATAACCACGATCAACAGCAATAGCTTTTAGATAATTAAGTTCATCACTGAGTAGCTGAGGAGTTGAACAAATATTGGAAGCCCGGAAAACAAAAGTTTTAAAAGCCGCAACTTTCTGGTTAGGAGGATGAGAAGAATATCTGTGAGGTGGAAGACTGACCGCAAAAGGTTTGCGAAAGACAGTAGTCTGAAAATTACCTTCATTGCGAATAACAAGGACATCCAGAAAAGAAAGGCAATTGTTCGATTCAACTTCAAAAGTAAATTGAATACAAGAATCAATAGAATTCATGACAGAAAGAATATGGTTTATATCTGAATTCACTTCAACTAAAGCATAGATATCATTTACGTAACGAACATAAAACTGAAATTTTATGCTGCCCCATGTAGGGGTACCTTTGAACAAGCAAGGGGCACCCTTATTCAAATGAATAAAATATGAAAATATTGAGAGTTTTTATAAAAAGTTGCATATGTTACAGAAATATAAAGTAATATGAATAAAATTAAATAATTACATTTTCAGAGCTGCCAACTTCTACGCCTATTTAAATCTTATAAACATGTTTCGAACCACAAAAAAAATTTAGTAAAATGTATACCAAATATACACAATGTTATGCATTACAGAACATATTCTTAATTATTTACTAAACTTTCTGTTTCTAATGTGTTTATTTGACTGTAAATAGGCGTAGTAGTTGGCAGCCATGCATTTTGTTGAAGTTATTAATTTTCTTGTTATTTAACCAAACTTAAATCCATCAAAGTTGATGTCAAAACTCATTGTTGATAAAACACAAAGTGTCCCTCCAATTGTGTTAGGTGGTGAAAACTGTTTTACAATATCTTTGAAATACACCAATGTGATATCTGATGCTCTTGGAAAATTAAAATTTTTCATTGCTATTTTTTTTTAAGAGACCTGCTCTAAAATTCCGTTTTATCCGTTACGGAAACCAGAAATAATGTTTGGAAACCTGTTTAATCATGAATCATTATTTTGTAGCCAGGATTTGCAATTATTCAATGAATGAATTTAGATTTGATTCAATTTAGATTTGAAACTTCCCATCACTGATACATACAGAGGTTGGAACCTATGTATGCAGAAAGGGGAATTGTTAGCAATGTTAGTCCATGTTCTTTGACATTCTTAATTAACCTCTTTTCACATAAGTGTTCTCTTTAAATTATTTCAATTATTATATCACCAATTTATTTGGTGTGTTTTCGCTGTTCAATGGTGCTCCAACTTTTGTGTTCAAAGGTGCCCCATCAAATGGAGTTCAACATTACAACGGTTTACTCATTTCGGCTGAAGAATTTGAATAAAACAAAGCTGATAAACTAAAGCTAACATCTTTTTTAAACATTGAACAATAAATTAAAATTTTAAAGACAGAACTTTGTAAACAAAAATCTTACAACTTTATTTTCTTAAGTTTAGATTCAATAGGGAGAAAAATACATATCTTGTTTAAACAGTACTGTTCATACAGAATGGTACAGCTTTGTATAATTATTCCCTTGAAGCAGCAGTAATGTATTGCCATATACAGTTTTTTAAAATAATTTATTTGAAGGAAAATATTTAGAAAGTTCAAAGGTGCTTCCATTTCAAACGTGCCCCCCTCTCCCCTACCCTTAATGAATCAATATATGACAAACCAGATTACGTAGTATTACATATTTTATGATTACAAAGTTTAAATTTTAAAATCATTGTTTAAATTTGTCGGCTATTTGAAAATTACTAAAATGTTGTTTGTAAATATGCTTTGGAGAGGAGTAGGGTGGGCGCCAAAATCCATGTTTTCCCCGGATACAAAATAGGCTAGTTTTGGTCCTGATAAAAAGTGAACGATTCTGGCGCAATTGGGTTGTAAATGTATGAAAGTTACAAGAATGGAGATAATAATTCTGCAAACCAAGCTCGCTAAATTTCATTAGTTGATTATGGACCGATTAGGCATATATTTTCCTACACAAGGACAGCAGTAACCATCTGTTGTGTAATCAAAGCAAAAATGGAATCAGAATCCATTTTCAGAAAAAAAAGATATTTTTCATCTGCAATTTGTTACAATTTCATCCAACAGATATCAAGATATAGGTGTTATAGGAATCCTAATCTGTATTTTTCTATTTTACATATATTTGAAGTGTTATTCGAAGTATTATTGTTAAAGTGGTGACGTAATCAATGTTTTCACCATTCTCAGCTTGTAAGTAAAATAACTTCAAATGTAACTCATGATGTCTTTCATGAGTTCTTTATTAGAATAATTATGTTTAAGGTAAAATATAAATGAAATTTCATTCAATTTGGAGATATCAATAAAAAAAATAGTTAGTAGTAATGAAGTAAAATCAACATCTATCTATATATTTAAAACACCTGGCTGTTTTTGTTGTATTAAGTTATTATTTAAAATAAAAATAAATAAAATGTTTTCTGCTTATCAACAACAAACATAAAAATTTTGTTCTTTTTTATAACAAAGATATCGTTTTTCTTTCCGTTGTCATGACAATAAAATTAATTTTGACAAGTTCATGGAGGCTACAAACCAATAAATAAATTAAATTTATTGCAAGTGCTATAAATGTTTAGTAGATTGGTTATGCAGTTTAATTCCCTGTTTCTATAATAATTAAAATATTTTATTGGTACTATAATTATTGTAGAGTTACCAAGAGATATTTAAACGGAGAAAAAATAAACTATGAAGATACTTTTGAATGTGTCTTCTGAGGTATTATATTAACTTCCTAAACAATTTGGCATTTAAGTAAATGTTTAATGTTTAGAATCCACATTATAAAAAGATTTGTAGCTGAAGTTAAGTCCAACATAATACTTTATGAGCTGTTTTCCTTTTTTTTTTTTTATTATTTTCTGAAGTTTGTGTATCTTCATCATGAAAGATTATGTTATCCCTATTTTAAGAAGTGGCAATTGTTTAGTTCGCTCTGTATATTACTGTATATTATATGACTGATATATATCACATCCAATGTATACTCTTTTCCGTCGAATTTCGACGGGTGCAGCTAGTTACAATATAAAGTTTAAATCTATTTTCATTTGGATACATTTAAGAAAAATGTACAGCCTGTGCTAAATACATAAGTTAAAAAATAACAGAATTAAATTATGAAAAGCAGCAGTTGCAATTCTTTACAAAATGATACATATTTATGATTGTTATTAGATTATATAATCTAAAACTTAATTAATAAAAATTTAAATTATCCTAAAAATTGATCGAAATACGGATGTGATACAGAAATGTACATGCGAAAGTAATTTGCAAGATCCCCGAACTCCTATATGTTCAAATGCAGACAAGAAAGAAAAAATCATGCGTCAAACACAGATTATGAAGCACTTTCCAAGACATTGTGAATAATGCAACAAAACTAGACGTAATAATTAAGAAATTAAAATATTACGTATGATTTCACAATATGGAAATGTATAATGTTTTCAAAACCGATTTCTTTTGTGTGTCCCTGTAAATTAATAAAATATGCTATGAATGCTCTGCTTTAAGGCGATCATAGTGAAATTCAGTGATTTATATCAGTTTCAATACATCTGCAATAGCATAATGTCATTAAAATACTCTCCAAACATTTTTTTCCCATATACCATAATGTAACCGAATTCTTTTCTGCTTCGCTGTAAATGAACCAGTAATCGTACATACCTCATATACAATACCAAACATTCTTTGGTAATTTTAAATAAGCTTTATCAATTGCACGAAAATCCGAGTATATTTACGGAAGTTAGAGTGTGGCCACACGGACAGACAAACCGAATGCATAAGCAATTTGTAACATTGTTGGAAAGTACTTAAAATTGACATAAGTCATGCAGTTCAAAGTTTAAGAAATCCCTAAATTTTAGTGTTAGATCAATGGAAATTTTTGTGTTTTACGTGTCAATGTAATAGAAATTTTTTACTGATTATCACTTATAAGATTGAGGGATGGTAAAAAAATTAAATTTTGTAATTTTTTAGTGATATTTTTATTGAGATAAACGGTTTTTACATATTTATTTACCTCATTAAAAAAAATGTAATTGAAACTGCATATCTATGACTAACAGTTCAGAAATTAGTAATCGTTGAGAGTGTCGTTGAGTGTGAACAATCAGTATACCGGAAAAAACAGTAATCATTATAACTTCTGCATGGTATTTTTAAAATGTCTTATTTCTGTATTTAGTTTATTAATTGATTGTATTTAACCAATTTGAATTTTTTCACCTCTTTGCCCTTTTTTTTTTATCGAGCTATATATACTGCTCAAAACAATTAAAGGATATTTGAAGTTTTATATAAAATAAAGATATAAACGAAATTTTTTTTGCCGAAAATAGAAGAAGAGAATCACAAATGCAAATTTTTCTGGTTTTCAAACTGTGGAGTATGCACATTTTGAGTTCGACGTCAAAAACGTCGCTTCAGCGGCAGCGAATGAAATTTGACTTTCAACTGGATAAAAGAGAATGAAGACAAGGATGATCGGCATTCAGTGATTGCTTTGTTTTGATGAGTACGATCTCTCAGCGAAGTCATTTGACAGATTCAGAAGCTTGGAGAATTGTTGGTAGGTTAGAAGGGGGGCTAAACTCAAGCCGAAGTAGCACAAGCCATTGGAGTGTCACAAAGTGTCATTTCCAGGATCTGGAACCGTTTTTTGGAGAGTGGATGTGCAGCCGAAGACCAGGGCAAGGTCGTAGACGGGCAACAACGCCCAATGAAGATTGGTATGTAGCGTTAACAGCTCGGAGACACCGAAACATGAACGCTACTCTTCTCCAACAACACCTTCGCTCGGCTACAGGCACCACGATTTCAACTCAGACTGTCCGAAACCGGCTCCATGCTGTAGGTCTGTATGCTCGCCGACCGATGGTATGTGTTATATTAGCATCAAGGCATCGTCGCGACCGCAGGGAGTGGACAACCGAGCATGTCAACTGGAGGCGAAATGAGTGGAGCAATATTCTGTTTTCTGACGAGTCCCGTATTTCTGTGCATCCGGATAATAGGCGTATTTTCATCTGGAGGGACCGTGGCAGTAGGAATAATCCTGCTTTCGTGCACGAAAGTGTCAGATTTGGCGGTGGAGGAGTGTTGGTGTATGGTGGCATCTCCATTGACGGGCGCACTGACCTCTACATCATTCGAGAGGGAGCTCTGACTGGTCGCCGATATAGGGATGAGATCCTCAGACCTATTGTAGTCCCTTACGCTGCAGCAATCGGAGATAACTTCATTTTAATGGACGATAACTGCAGGCCACATCGTGCAAACCTGGTGGAGGATAGGATTTCCTTTTCGAGGAAGGAATCGTTCGAATGGAATGGCCAGCGTGTTCTCCAGACATGAATCCAATCGAGCACATTTGGGACGCTCTAGAAAGACGAGTTTCTGGCCGCCAACAACCCCCACAAACTCTCCAAGAACTGGAAAGAGCTCTTCTGGAAGAGTGGGGCAGAATACCCCAACTCGTCATTAATAGCCTCATTGAGTGCATGCCTCAAAGGTGTTCAACGTTGCTGGCCGCCCGTGGAAACCGTACCCCCTACTGAAAATGATTTTCTTTGAAGAAAACACCTTTTCTTATTCTTTTTTTCTCATATGCACAAATTGTGTTTTTTTTTTCCTTTTGTACACACATGCGCAATAAAATGCATTTTTTCTGCCAAACATGTGTAATTTTTTCTTATATAACCTACTATGTCTGTCGACCATGTATGAATCAGCTAAAAAGTTTCCCAGATACAAAATGCACCTAAAACTGCAATATCCTTTAATTGTTTTGAGCAGTGTATTACTTGTGCTGAAAAAAGAGAGAAAAACAATGCTCGCATTTTTTTTTCATTCTTTCAGAGAAACATACGCATTTAATTTATTTATCACACTAGTCATATTTTCTTAATGACATCTCCCAATCACTTAAGTGTGTGTATTGTTATACAGCAATTTTTTCGATGCCTCAATATTTATTTAGCAAAATATCGGCGTTTTCTCATTGAGTGGTAATGGTAGAGAGCATTTAATTACGCTTTTATAAGTCAATATCAATCTATTCAGTTAAATAAATGAATTTCCTATTGGATTTTTACTTATTTCCCCACTTATATACACTTTTTCGGCTGCCTGACAGAATTTCTTCTTTTCTTTTCGATTCTACATTCAATTTCAAATCTATATAACTCTATATGCCAAAATAAATAAAGGAATAAATAAAATAAAATAAAATAAAAAATAAATCTTGAATGAATGAATTAGATTAAGTCTAGATATTAAAAGACATTGATAAATATATATAGGACAGTTGCACCATAAAATTTAACTAATAATAACACATTGCTCAGTGAGCAATGTGTTATTATTAAAAAACATTGAATTTCTAATATCATCGTGTTCAAAGTTTGTTGTGCTTCTAAAAATTTTTTGTTATAAAAATGATTGAAAGGGGTTCAAGCTTCAATGAATTATATTAGTAAAAAAAAATCAAAACAAAAATTACACAAAAATTAGCTTCGATCGGTTTAATAGTTTTTACGCTCTAATTCCACCCAGTTTGAGAACATTCATTTTGCGCAAAATGCGTTTATAGTGCTCAAATCAATTAAAGCATACCGACGTATTGTGCTGTAGCACTAAATAACTATGAATGGACTTGAATTCAGTCAAATCGGTTAATCTACATATTATACAGAATAGAAAATGTAAAAAACAAAAATCGATTTTTTCAGCCGTAGAAAAAGGCAACTCCCCCCTCCTGTTAAAATTAGAATAAAAATTAGAATGTACTACCACGCTGAGTGTCACGTCAATCATAGGTGTCTGAGAATGTACTTTCCAGGTAAGCCGCGTCAGTCAGCGATGTCTGACAGTGTAAAATATAATATAAATCTAAAAACATATATATTGTTTTAAGTAATTGTTGAAAATCCATTTAAAATTTACTTAACTGTTATTTATTAGAGGATTATATTCTTAAATAAGAAACGGTTTAACCGGAAAGTTCAGTGCCAGTCACCGGTGACTGACGTGGCATTCAGTGTGTTAATAAGCTCAAATAAAGATACCCAGTCAAAAAAAAAAAAAAAAGTAACTAGCTTACAAATTTAAATCATTATTCTAAACTCGGAATTAAAAAATAAAAATAAAATATCGATCTTGGAAAAAAAAAATCTTAAAAAATAAATAAATATCGATAAATGTTAATCTATAGTAAATGACTGTTATTAACAGAATGTAAAGGATTTCAGCGAAATAAGTAGAAGAAAACTCTTGTGCGAACCTTTCGCCATGTTTCTTTCTGGGACAGAAACACAAATTTATGTTCTACATTTCATGCGTTTGTTGCACTGTCAAAGCATTTTTAACACCACCTACTGCGAAAGATGTTTAATGAGCTTCAAGAAAAGAAACAGAGAAAAAAGCAACATTCGTTCTTATTCTTAGAACCTTTTCGACTGTTATTTTATTATTTGTTATTCTAAAAATATCTTATGTAATACTGCAGAAGCTTGAAAAAAAAATAGAGTAACGTTCCAGTTTTTGGAAACAAACGTTTTGTTGACTGTTTTCAAACTCATAAAATAATTATTTAATTGATTGTGACTTGTGGTGTTAATGACTATTGCTCGAAAATGTATTCCCATACTTAATGATATTTATTTTACTGGTGATATTAGAATATAAATCTTTTTTTTTTTCTTCTTCTTCTTGAAGGGGCGAAAAATTGCATATTTTATATTATATTTGAAATTGTAGCATAAAAATGAAACAAATTTAGCACATTTGAATATATGCGTGCTTTTATTCAACAGTGGGAAATTTAGCCAGATGTACTAATGGTGACATTGACACCATACAATTAGTATATTGTAAAAGACAATTTTTACATTAGGGGAGAGTGATGTACCTTGGACATATATGTACCTCAGACTTCTGCTAAATTTAGCTGTACTTGTTTAGATGAATAACTAGAACATTTGTGTATTAAATATTTGTCTAATATAAATTCTTCGCATTTGTTGCGAAGTCCAACTACATAATAATAAATTATTAAATTAAGTAAATTTTTAAATACAATTTTTAAAAAAGGAAATTCACTTTTCAAAAGTAATTTTTTTTACAAATTTCTATGTTATTTTTTTATACTAAAACATATCTAATATTTTTAAATGAGGATTATGCATGATAAAGCAATGCCCTAGCTACTACACCATGTGCTTTAAATAAAGTTAGGCTTAACTTTTACATCATGATTGGTAGTTTTTTTTATAATTGTCAAGTGGTGTACCTTGAACCTAATAAACGTGGTGTACCTTGGACTAGGTTTAAAGTACACTAGGTATTGTTTAATGGATCTGAAAGATAGCTCAAGAAGTTAACATTTGGAATTGACTTATCTAATTGCAATCTTGGCTAAAAATAATTACTAATATAAATTAGTTTTAATGTCTTTTGTGATTAAAGTAAGTGTAAATGTTCTGAAGTTTTACGTCTATTTAGACTTTCTTATTTTAAAAAATTAATAAGAAATGAAATGTATCAAAAATTTATATATGTAGCTTCTTGATTAATAAATGTTGATTTTATTCGCTGAAAACAAGTTTTTTTTTTCTTTCTTAGAAATGGGATCAAGGCATACCACTAGTGGTGTACCTCGGTATTATTTTCATTTTATTTTTAATTAAAAAATTTTCATGGAAATTATTTACATAAAAATTTAAGACAAATATATGTTGTATATAACATCATAAAAATTTATAAAATCTTTTCTTTTTTTAGTTTTTGGTAATTTTTTTAAAATTAAAATTAAAAAGTCAAAATAGGTCCTAGGTTCACCACCCTCCCCTACATAAAAATCGCCCAAATAAAAGTGGCATTACTGTAATAACTCCACCATTTAGAGAGAATGATGATTGCGCATGCTTATATAGACGGTTCAGAATGCTGGGAATGCATGTGATATCATCAGCTCCTGTCAGATACTGGGTGATAGCGTGGGAGCATTTTAAAAGGCATCGTTCGCATAATGTTTCCAAAGAGTGTTAATGCGTGGTCGTGCATTTTTTTTTTTTTTTTTTTTTTTTTTTTTTTTTTACAGGGGAAAATGTGAGTGCTAGTGAAATGTGCCATCAAATGCAAAATGTTCATGTCTCAGGGTATATGTCACGCAAATTGATATTCCGATGGTGTAGGGATTTTCGTAGTAGAAGAATCAGTACTGACGACAGGTCACAATCTGGTTAAACATATGTGGTATTCTTCCCCTACAAAAATTCCTATACCCTCTTAATTCCAGTCTGCGTTACATGCACTCTGTTCCATGCACATTTTGCATTCGATGATAAATTTCATTAGCACTCAATTTTCTGCTGTTTAAAATTGCACGAAAGCGCGTTGACAACGTTTGGAGACCTCCATCATTCGAATGATGCTTTTTAACATGCTCCCACGCTATCACACACGCATCTGGATGGTGCTAGCGATATTCCATGTATTTTCTGCATTCTGTCCCTTCTATAGGAGCATATGCAGTCACTTTTCTCTTCAAATGGGTGATTCATTACAGCAATACCACTTTGATGTGGGCGACCCATATATTAAGATCTGATGTAATGTTATGCATCTGATGGTTATCTGACGTAGGTTTTTGTTACGCTGATAAAGGAAACATCGTACAGTTTCGTATACCATGTGAATTTCTGAAAGTTAACACGGTGTAACTTTAACATGGTGTGTGAGATGAAATGGTAGAACATTTCAGAAATAAACCCATTTGTAGCATTTCAATTATTTAATTAATATTTTGGTTGATTTTCTATGAAATTTCAGTGTACAATTTTCAAGAGCCATAAAATTGCAACACAAATTCATTTTTTCTAATTTATTTTAAAAATGTTTTCTTTTCTTTTCATTTCTGCTGGACACTCACTTTCCAAATTCCCGTCCTTACAGTAAAGTCTGATGCATTCTTATATTTAAAATACCTCCTCAGGATATTAGTATTTTTAATTTTCTTTTTCGGCGTTTTCTTCTTAAAGGATGTCACTTTTTTCCTCAGTTTTCAAAATATCTCCAAAATCCATCCTTAATTTTATATGAAGTGTTAAAATTTTACTTTTACTTCGCCAGTTTTTAACACATAAAATATTAAGCATAGGTTTTAGAAATATTTTGAAAACTAAGAAAAAAAGTGGCATCCTTTAAGATGACATCACCGAAAGAAGAAGTTAAAAATATTAATTTCCTGAGGAAATATTTTAAATATGAAAATGCATGAAACGCCCATAGACTTAACATTACGGAAGGAAATTCGGAAAGTGAATGACCAGCAGCCTTAAAAAGATCTTTGGCAAAATTATTTTGAATACAATTTCAGGTAGATGAATTATTTTATTATTATAGTGATGTGTGCATAAACTTGGGAGGGAAAATTCTTGTCTCTCGACAAGAATTATTTACTATCGCAAGATATTTTCTTTCAAATAACTTTTTATCGCCCTCTCCCACATTTTCATGAGTAACCCAAAGATTATTACTTAAATATATGCTGGATTTTTGCTGAGCCATCTGTTGGCTTGCCCTCCGTACTGATTTACTGTTTCGACAGGTGGTTTTCCCGTCATAATGTGTCGAACTGTACGAGGCCACCCGATGAGTTTTTGATGAAGCCGCCAATAGATACAGACAATAGCTCGTTAAAAACATTCGCTTTCAATACGGAATGAAGTCTCTCATTTTTTTCCCCTTTTCAATAATATCAAAGAGCTCAATTGTTTGGGAACTTTTGATGGTGCAAAAGACAGGCTATTAAAAGGTAGCTGTCTACATACGCAGTTTCTTCCTTATATTTATTATTGATATTTTAACCTTCTTTTTTTCCTTTTTTTTTCTTTATAGCAGAAAGTGCTGTTGATTAAATGTAGAGTGAAAGCATCTAAAAGTCTTAACTAAATAAATGCTAAAAGTTACTTTATTATTTGAGTAAACAATGTAAAGATTTGACAGTTGGAAAGAATGGAGGGAGAGTGCATTGAATAACTGTCTTAAATTAAACTAAGCTACACTCAAAAAAAAAAAAAAAAAAAAAAAAAAAAATGGAAAGTTAAAAATTTTTTTCTAGTAGAATTATATTTCAAGAACTTTTTATGTAATGGCAACAATAAAAAGTCATGTAACAGATACAGATTTGCATTTTGAATCCAAAAAAAAAAAAAAAAAAAGGTTACTAAGAATTTTTTTGGAAAACCGGATTCCTAGAACTTTTTAAGTAACGGTAACGAGGATTACAGATAAAATTTTAGTAAAACTACCAACATTTTAGTAAATTCTTTTGTAAAGTTACAGATGTCTCTAGCTTTGCTTAAAAATTTTGTAGGTTGACATAATATTCTTGTACAGTGTACATATAAAATTTTAGTAAGCGTAACAGATTTCGGTAAATTTAGATTACTAAAGTTACAGATTTTTTATTATTATTATTATTTCTTTTAACCGTGTACTCCAAACAAGTAAAATATGCTGTTATCTTGAATTTTTCATACATTTTTAAGGTTTTGTTCATCGCACGAAGCCCTTATTATCTAGTGTCTCTGTCTCTCCCGTTTCTCTAATTCAAAAACTGTTTAAGTTCCAAATGTATTTTTTTGTTTTTTTATTTATTTATTTATTTTTTTTTTTAAATTGTTTTTTTTTTTTTTTTAATAGAATTGAATACAGCCTGACTTTGCCAAAATCATAAAATTTGTAACATTAAAAGAATGGAAAAAAGGAAGACTTAGCCAACTGTATATTACTTAAATTTAAAATCGTTTCTCCAGTAATTAATTTTTTTTCGCCAGATTTTTTTAATTGATTTTAAAATTTCAGATATTTGATAACAATAAAAAAAAGAGATGAATTTGAATTTTTTTTTTTTTTTTTTTTTTTTGGGGGGGGGGGGGATAAAGGCGCGCGAACAAACATTTAAAATCGCAGCATGTTTCAACAAAAAATATAATTTTAAATGCATTTTTTAAATTGTGAACACGAATGATTATTATTTAACAAATATAAAAATTTGAAAGAAGCATTGGGGGAAATATGAGATGTGGCAGAAAGGAAAACACGCGGAGGGAAGCGATTCCTAATTGTTTCCGAGCCTCTCATGTGATATATCGTCGGAAACCTGCTTGACCACTTTTTAATATTATGAACTTCCTTTAATTTCTAAGTTGCTTTCTTATTTCTCCGAGCTCTAACTTGTGTATTTTAGGCAAATTTTCTAACTTAGCCCTTGTTTAAGCTACAGCATGCTACGACCTCTTTTTGAAGCCTTGAAAGGGTGACGCTCTTTTGATTGGTGGGATCTATTTTGACCCTAGATAACTAGGAGACTTCCACCTAGGGGGAAAGAAATTGATTTTTTTCATGCAACATATCATTTAAAGCACTTGGCTCATTCATTACTAAGCACCTATTTTGCCCCCTCTTAATTCATTTTTTTTTTTTTCAACACAAGAGGGTGTTCTAAGTTTTAGTTTTTTCATTACTACCATATTTTGTTTTTTATAAATTTAGACATTTTTGTAATACCTTACTTAAAAAGCCAATAATTCGAAAATTAAATTTAATATTGCTTCCATCTATGTTCTAATTGAAAATGTTAAACATTTACTAATTAGAAATTAGTTATTTGGAATTTCTAATTAAAGGATAAAATGTTTTTAAAGAAATATTAAACGAAACATCAGTGCAATTCTTATAACACTTATCCACTTGTTTTCATTTAATTCTATAAAATCGTAATGTGCTTACAAAATTTTATTTAAAAAATCTCTTGTATTAATTAGTTAATCATAAAACTTAAATTATTATAAGCGAACTCTGAATTTGCTTGTAAAATAGTTAATCCAATACCTTTTTAAGAAGTGGGGGATGCGATTAATATGAATTTTTGAAAAGTGCATTTTAATGTAAGAAACTCAATTTTGATTGAAAAAGTTGACTGTAAATCGTTATTCACATAATTTAAAAATATTGCTATGAAAAATTAAGTTTAATAATTTGCATAGTGAAACTATAAAAATAAAAATAATTTTCTCTAGCACTATATTTTTAAATTAGAAAACAAAACGAAAACAAAAAACAAACAGTTTTTATAGAATTTTTTTTCATAGTCATTTTTAAAAGATAATAATTTTAAATAATGTATTTTTGAAATTAATAAAAAATATTTTTGTTTGAAAGAATAACATGTACCCAGGAAGATCTAAAAGATAATATATTTCTGTATATATTTTCATCTATCCGATCACTTATTACAAATTACACGATTGGTTTAATGTTAATTATTTTACACTAGCAATTGTAATACCATAAAATATACTTAAAATAAGTTTTTCAAAGTTGTTATATTTAACACAGAATAGTTTAGACTCAAACTTAGACATGCATTTAAAGTTAACTAAATTTACTTTAATTTTACTTTACAGACAATATTGCACCTTTTTTTTTTTTCTTTGATGGGGTTGGTCAGATATGGATTGATATAATCCTAAAGTAATTTAAAATAATTTCAAAAGTACGAATTGAATATTTCCAGCTGAGCAAAAAATTGTGCAATCTGGGAATCGAACCCAGGTCCTTGGCTTACAATGCCAATACTTTAACGTTTAAGTTAATTGGACTGACAATCCGAATCCGAGATTATTCCTCGCCCACATAATCTTATTGGTTATAAGATGACTGGTTTTCGCTCAGCTGGAAATATTCAATTAGTATGATAACTTTACCAGTCAGTTTGATTGTGTTAAAATATTAATATAATTTCATTAAGTTATTTTATATTTTTATGACAATTAATGGTAAATGCATGAATTTATCATTACATTTAAAAAAAATTGTTTCATGTTTAAACTTGCAATTTTTAGCTAATTTTTTTTTAAATTTATAACATTATTTATCTTAAAAAAAAAAAAAATAAAAAAAAAATAAATAAATAAAATAAACATTTTAATCTAATATGATAAAGAAAAATATGTTACTTTAAATTCTAATGCACTAATAAGTCTCTCCAAAAAACATTAAAGAAAAAAAACCCAATAACATACGGTTTTACAATTTATAAGCTTTAAAAAACCTATCCGGTTTTCGGATAACATTTTTTTCTCTTGTTAGCAGCAATGAAGCTGCACATTTTCAGCTTGTAAATGATGCCAACCAACACATGAAATGAAACTGTCTCCCAGTGAGATGAAAAAACGTCAATCTTTCCTAAACCCCAACCTCACTATCTGGGGAAATCGTTTTTGCATAAAAGTGCTCGCGGTGGCGGAATATGCATCCATTTTCACTAAATGTCTTCAATTTCAGGAACCATTCTGGCAAACAAAATTGACTTTTCAGTCATCCCACTGGCAATCAGAAGGCTATCTTTACATTTCGCTAGCCTTTTTTTTTCCTCCTGAAAATTCAGGTTGTTTTCCTTTAATCCTGGCGGGCGATCGGTGTTGGCGATTAATCCCAATCTACTGTGACACTTTTCATCTGTTGGCCTCGCGACTTCATTAGCATATGGAATGAACCCTGAGGAGGAAGGGTTGCCACAGATATGTCTGAATATACGCCAAAGTGGGGAATGTATACAGAAAAATGTTCAGTTGCTATTCTGTAAGATTTGCCTCTGTTTCTAACAGTAGAAAAATATTTGTGTAGCAAGAATATGCACATATATGTACATATATATATATATTTATTTACCGAGAAATATACACTTTTTTAAGGCTGTTCTCAGATAAAAAAAAGAGCAGCTTTATGACATAAGTTTTCATTTATTTTTGTTCGGAAATGCATGAAACTAGCAGGTATTTTTGCTCAGAAACTATGTAATCAAACTGTTTTTCCGTTTTTTTTCTTTTTTTTTTCTCTTTTAAAACGCAATAAATCTTTCAGAAAATTATTGTTAAGTGGACATTTTGCGCCGAATTTCCGCGGAAGGATGAAAAACGTCATGTCATCGTGATCACTTATAACCCAATAGGTAATTTATTGATCAAAAAATGGAAAACAAAGTTCGCTTCCAAATCGCTTCCATAGTCAAGCCTTCTAATTTTATATCTTTTCGTTAAAAAATGAATTTATAAAAGTGTCAAAATGTTTTGTTCTTGTTGAACAAAACAGTTGAGAACAGTAATGAGTAAGTGAATGAATGAATCGAACGAATGAATAGAATGAACAGAAATGAATAAGTGATTTGGAAAACTACATAAGTTCAAGATTTAAAATATTTCAAGAATTAATAAAAACTGTGCTTCATACAGACTTCAACGAATTTTTTGTGATCACTATATTTCTATAATATTTATATGAGTTATTTTTTCAATAATAATAAACATTCTGGTTTATGTTGTTTTTGCAGTCAGTGGGATTTAATACCTAACAAATGTGATTAAAAAAGACATTAATCGTATTTTTACTAGGTACAGCTCATATTCAAAATATTAGAATAATTGAGAAAAAGTAATAAGAAAAAATTATTTGTCATTTATTTATTTTTTATACTAAGTAAATGCAATTAAATTTCTTATAAATTAAATCTGGAATGTTTAGATAAGATTTTAACATTTATAAAATATAAAATACAGCTCAATAAGTTAGGTATACAGCTTCCTTAAACACGCCAGAATATTAGAATAAAATTTAGATTGGTTCAAAATATTAGAATATTTTATTTTACGCAACAATATTACCTTATGAATATGAAGTAAATGGTAGTTAATATTTTGTAGCATCCCCTTTAGCTTTCATAACAGCGTACAATCGATCTTGCATACTATATACAAGGTGTTTACAAACATTTCTATCAATATTAGCCCAAATAGACTTTATACGTGCCACTAACTCAGTTTTACTTGAAGGAGGATTTTCTTGAAGTTTTTTCTTCATTATACACCATAAGTTTTCGATGGGATTAAGATCTGGTGAATTTGGTGGCCAAGGAAGTACCTTAATGTTGCGTTGGCGGAACCAATTCTTAGTTGACACCGAGGTATGCGGGGACGCTAAATCTTGTTGAAAGATGAAATCATCTTCAAATAAATCTTCTGATGATGGAATCATGTAATATTCTAAAATTTCTTGATATATCAGAGAGTTAACCTTTTCGTAGACGATACATAACTTTCCAGGTCCTTCTGCACTCATACAACCCCAAACCATGACACTAGCAGCAAATTTTACGGAACGTTTAAGGCATTCTTTATCAAATGCTTCTTGCTTCATTCTCCAAACTCGAATACCTTGATTACCATAAGAAACACAAAGCATACTTTCATCACTAAATAATATATTTTTCCAATCTTCATTGCTCCATAAACGTCTTGATTTACACCAATTCAATCTTATATGCTTTTGTCTTGCAGTCATGAGAGGTTTTGTTTTCGGTACACGAGATTCAAATATAAATTTATGGAGACGTCTTAATGTTGTCGATGTAGAAACTTCAACTCCTTCTTCTTTCCATTTTCGGTGCAAGAATCGCACGCTTTTAAAACGGTTTTTCTTAACTATACGCTTCAGTTTCCTGTCATCTCTAGCAGATGTTTTTGGTTTTCGGCCACCATTTCGGCGATTATTTTGAAATTTTCCAATTTTTGAATATTGTGTTAGTATTTTACTAACGCTCGATTGCGAACAATGTAAATAATTCGCTATAAAACATTGATTTTTACCGTGCCGATACAAATCAACCATACGAAGTTTAGTAGATTCAGGAATATCACTCACACGGCCCATTTTAAGACGAAAAAGAAACAAACTGCAAAAAAGAATACTGATTTTAAATAAAATAGTCTGAATTTAATCAGTGATGCCACCAGTTAAGAATTGGTAATAATTAAAGGAGAATTAATGTGAAATATTCTAATATTTTGAACCACTTGAATAAATATTCTAATATTTTGACTTTTCAAAATAATTTTTTTTGCAATTAATCTTTTCAAAAATGATATTAAATTTAAGATAACAAGTAAGTTTAATCAACAATAAGTTCTTAATAAAAATATCGTTTGCATATTTTCATTAAAAGACATTAAATTACCAAACGTTATTTTCAATTTCTAAAAAAAAGGTAATTATTCTAATATTTTGAATATGAGCTGCATTTGGCAAAGCAAGCGTAAATCATTTTCACCTGCATCTTAATCCTTAAACATCTCTGCAGTTTTACAAGGTAAAACTTTCCGTATTCTGCGATTAAAAAGGCGAAAATTTTAGTTCGAAAAGAGTTTAATTCAAAATCTGTAATTCTTGGAATTTATTCATTAAGTCACATATGTTCCTCATCGTGTTTCGATCAAGCTTTCTTCTTCTATATTGCGATATATTGCTTATTGGAATGCATCTTTGTATTGTCATTGATTAATCTTATTTTTATAATTATGATAGGCAGTAGTTAAATAAACCTATTAAGTTTTGTGTCCAAATGTGAGGCTTTTTTTTAAGTAATAAAATAAAATATTTTGAAATTTTTTTTCTTTTATATATATATAATTAACATATGACTTTTTTTCTTTATCATAACTGAGCTTTTACAAATTGCGAATATTATAATGAAATCTAATCATTAAAAGCTGAACAAAACACACCATAACTGTTCTATATACTTATGATGAGCATGTGAAAAAGTGGATATACAAATTTTCTTTAGCTTTCAATAATTATTTATAGAAATAAATTACTAAAAACTGAAAGAAGAAGAGGAAAAAAGGGAAACATTAATTATTTAAGTTACAGTCTCTATAATAGATTGTGTATTTCAAAGCTTTCAAAAAGATAACTGTAATTCTCTATCGTTATTTTAAATAAAAATAATGATAGAGAATTCGATAGTATATATTATTTAATGTGTTATTTAAAAGTTTTTACATGAAAAACTTTTAAGTAACGTTTAAATTGACGTCTTTGAGACAGTATAAAACAGTTGCTTCTTTGGCTATCATCTCTCTTGCATTTTATAATTTGATTATATCATGCATTGATATATATGATCCTCTTTCTCTGTTCCCGGTCTGTTTGATATAATGCAAGTACTACATTAATTAATAATGCAGTTATCAGACATTGCTTACAAAAAAAATGTTATTTGACTCATCAAAAATATTTGTTCATAAGTTAGTTTAAAAAAGAAGCAGGCATAACCAAGGTCATTTTCGTTTAAATTTGACATATACTAATTTCTGAAGTTAGAATAAGTTAAAAACAAGAAAACGTTATATTTATTAGAAACCTTATATCGATTAGGTTAGACTGTATTCACGCATATGGACAATCCCATTAAAGTGCTTACTTTTATTATTGTTGTTTCAAATTCGGTAAAAAAGAATTTTCAATTATTTGCGTATTGATTATCTTTCTAAAAATTTAGAGAATATAATATAATAAAATTCATCACCTTTTACACATGATGTAGCATTCTGATATCTATCGACATATATATTGATCTTTTTTTTTTCTTATATTATTTTTTAAATATTTGCAGGTACAAACTATTATTCTCCTATCTTCCTCTAAATTTCGGGCTGTGATACTCTTATCTTGTGTTCATGAACATATATCGCATGATGTGAAAGGTGAATCTTTCTTTTCCTCCAAAAATAAAACATCGGTTGGTCGGACTGCAATTTTTGAGAGCAATTATTTACGTACCTAATCCCTTGAGTGCACGCACATTATGCTATACTTGATGACGGATGCATGTAGGTAGTAATTAATAGGTCCCAAAACTATTGTCGTGTCAACTGGTGTTTTTTATTTTTCTTTTTTTCGAGGCAAAGAAAAATTATCACTTTCCATCCTTGTAATCCCCCAATGTATCTGTATTATCTACATGTACCTCATATTGTTATTTGTGGTTTTGGTTTGTTAATATCTGTACATTACAATTGTTTTTTAGATAAAAAATGCTATTATAGTAAGGTAAGCACTGAACTCATTACCTCAAAACATATTTTCCTATCAACAATGTTTGTTTCAAACTTTCTAGCAGTTAAAATAATATCGAGCATTTTTCTGAGGCATAATAGCTATGAAAATAAACCAGGAACTCTTATTTAAAACTAGAAGTAGAAAGAAAATCGATGCGTACTTTTTAAATTTTCTATAGTCACTGCATCAAAAGTAACTCTTTATTATTGTTGATGTTATTGTTGTTGTTTATTAAATTAATTTAAAAATGCGTCCAAGTAAAATAAAAATTTATTTAAAAATGCATCGCAATAGTTAATAGTTAATTTTTTTTTTTTTTCGATTTATGGGAAAATAAATTTGTGTGAGTTTTCTATTGTTTCACCTCTATGAAAATATTCTAAATATTAGTATCGAATTATTATAGAATTGTTATCAATATAAATATCAGATTTGTATTTTCTTATGTTAAACATTACTTGCACTATTTAGATAATAATAATAATTTCTCTATCTTTATTATCATGCTGCACTTTCCAAATTAATTAATAGTGAAAAGAGTTTGAAAGAATATGTCCTCTATTATGTATTATGATGGATCAAACAAGTAGATAAACAAAATGACTTTCAGAGTTTCCAGAATAATTGAGAGAATTATTAAATTCTGTTAGCATCCGACAATGGTTTGATTTTTTTTTCAATATTTAGCCATAAATAATTTTTTAATTACTGTTTTATTTCTTAGGATATGCTTTTTCATTAAAAAATTATTGAAATATCATAATGTATGCACTTTTTCTCAACTTAAAATGTATGTAAACAATGTATGTAAAAAAATATGCAAACTTTGCCAAATAATATCAGACGCGTCATTAATAATATCAGACGATTTATTCTACTGCCTTTTTTTTTCTTTGACAATTAATAATAATGATAACTTTTTTTTTGTTTTATTGAACTGATTATTAAAATAAGTGCATTTATATTGGCGTACAAAAATTTTTACGTATCTTGCATATCATTGAATTAATTTTATGCTTTAGAATTAACTAGATCAGTTAAAAAAAAAAAATAATATAACTTGATCATACGGCCGGGGGTAATAAATGAAGCTGTTTAATAAATATGCGAAGTAAACTTTTTATTTATTATTTCAAAAATGACTGAATTAATAGAGGTAATTAGACGTTATTTGATTATTTCAAGTAACAAAGATTTCTTCTGTTATCATAAACTGTCCTAAGACAAAATTATATTGCAAAATTACAAAAAAGACGTTTTACGCACAAAAAATAAATAAATTTCACTTGCGATAATTTGTTTGCACTAAAAACATAATATGGATCAGTGTGCGCCATTTGAGAAACAATGCAGCAATACGAAATTAATTTTAAAACTTTTGAGGAAAAGTGTTTTTACAAATTCATTTTAAATAATTTCATAAAACTTCTTAGAATCTTCCCTATGCAAACCTAAAATAGTCTTCTTTTTAATTACAAAAACTTAGATTAATAATAATAATAATAATAATAATAATAAAATCAGATCTATTAAAAATATTTTAGAGAATTTCGCCAAGAGGGTGATAACGACGCCAAGCATAGATAAAAATGATGCTGTGTCTCATCCATTGTGTTCCTTCGGGTTTCCCCGCGGGATCTGCGAGATGTGAAAGAGTCAGTCTGTTCGGCAGTCAAAGCAGGCAAAAGGGGTGATGAATGCTACAGCAGCACGATGGATCGGGTGGATTATCGCCAGGCTTTCCGCCCTGTCCGGCCGCCCGCAAATAAATGAATCTCTTCCTCTAATATTCTTCCTGTCTCTCTGAATATTTCAGTGAACGGTTTGTCTTGTGCCATAGACTGAGACAATCGACAAAAGGCGTTAGTAGAACTTTTCCAAATGATTTTCGCTGCACGAAAACTTTTGTGCAGGAGAAACTTTTATTGGTTAAGAGAAACGTGCTCTATATAAAGAGACAAATGCATCCGTAGGTACAAAATTGAGAAATATGTAGGCTTCGTAATTAATGCATTGCCTAAAATTTTCGTTAGGGGAATGGAAGTGAAGTGAAAGGATTTAATAAAGGAGATTCCTTTCAATGATTTAAGTTTACTGTTAAAAGAGAACATTTTTAGACTATTTCATTTGCGATACATTATTCTATTCCATTTAAAAGCAGTACCACACTTAAAATATAATTTATGCTAAACTTAACTGCACAAGTAAAGAAGAAAATGCTTTCAGTTTTATATACACTAGGTGAAATAATTTTTAAAACATATTAATGGAAATGGAATGCAATGGAAATGCAATATGGAAAATTTATAATTAAAAAATACTAAATGTTTAAAAGTAGTTTTCTACCAGCATTTACAAGCATTATTCAAAATAGGAGTAGTTATTTATTTATTTGTTAGTTGAGATTCTGTCCCCATTAACCTGAACTCCTCCTTAAGATAAGTTTTTAAGACATGAACCTAAACAAAAATAAAAAATTGTAATGACTTCCATTTTTTTTTACTTTTCTTTTCTTAGTGCTTAATTAATTTCAGCAGCTTATGGGGAATAAATCTTGCTACATATGCCTTTTATTTTATTTTATTTTCAAAATTATTAGAGAATTTTTTAAAGTTAAATTTCCAATTCCAGGGAGAGGCGATAGTCTTCTCTTCGCACTCATTCACTATGCCAGCGTCTGTGATGTGCCATATACTAAGACAATTGACAACATGTGTGAGTACACTGTAAAAAAAAAAAAAAAAAAAAAAAAAATAGCAGCGACCATTTGAAAAATATTTTTTCAAAAACTAAAATTTTAGACTATTATAAGGCTATAAATTATTATAGGCTATAAATTCTATATTTAAAAAAATTATAAACATAATTTAAAGTAAAAACAAACAAAGAAATAAGTAAATAAGTAAATAAATAAACAAATAAATAAATAAATAAATTATTATAATACTAATAAATATCATTTCTATGATGATCAAAACGTGGCTTACGTAATAGCAGAATCCTATATTACGTACGCCATGGATTATACATTAATATTCCTGGATCAATAATGAACAAACTATAAGTAAAATTTCAGTTTCACAATTTTCGGTACTGTGAATTTTTTAACATCTAAACATCGCACATTTTCAATTTTTACACCGCTGTATATGGAAAAAAATGTATTTTTAAATGTAATTTGTTTGAAAGCTGTACCTCAATTTATTTTTGAATTATTATTATTATCATTATTATTATTATTATTATTATTATTATTATTATTATTATTATTATGTAGTTTTCGATGCTTTTTTTTTTTTTTCGTCATCGTGATAACAAAAGTATTCCATTTCGGGACTTTAAACATGAACTCATCAGAAAATGAATAAAATCCGAACATAACAAGGTTTCAGATATCCTTCAGATATCAGTATTCACGATCGACAGAAACAACCATTTTCCAAATGGGTAAAAAAAAAAAAAAAATACCTGTAAGATTATTAACATTTTCCTAGAAAACTGGTATTCCTGAAAATTTTATGTAACGGCAACAACATAAATTCATATAACAAATACATGTTTGCACTGTAAATCAAAAAATCTGTAAGGTTACTAAGAATTAGAAAACTGGAATGGCTAGAGTTTTTTATGTAATTGCAACACGTGTTACAAATAAAATTTTAATGTGATTACTGTATTTTTAGTATTACTCTTTCGTAAAGCTACAGATTTCTGTGCTTTACAAAAAGTAGTTTTGTAGATTTATAATTTTTTCTGTACAGTGTACAGATAAAAATTTAATAAGCATACGGATTTTTGAAAATTTAGATGTGTAGAATTTCCGTTTTTTTTTCTTTTTTTACGTTGCAATACTTTTCAAACAATTTTGTTTGCAAGTAAAATCTTTATTGGTTAATATAAAAATGCAAATGGCTGCGAATTTCAGTGGACTGATGATGAACCTCACTTTCAAGAAAGAAAATAATTAAAAAAGGCACATTAAAAAAATTAATATTAAAAATTTTTAACAGATAGCTGGGGAATAGGCCGTAGAAATTTTGTAGTAGAGATGGATAATTTGGATGAATGAAAAGTTTTATGCATTAGTGAAAAATTGAGAAATATGAATACTTTGTACCCCTTGGGAGCTCTCCCCCCCTCACTCTCCCTGAAAATTTGGTAAGAAATTTTCGTAAAGCTGATATTTTAAATTTATTTTGACCTTTTGTGTTGATTATAATCTATATTTTCAAATCAATCCAAAATAAATAAGTCAATAATATTAAAGTAAAATTGGTTTAAAATTAATTATGAAAAAAAAAGCTAATTAGCGACTACAGGTAATCACAACATTTTGGCGCATATGTAATTCAAAGCTTCATAAAGGATCAAAGAGAATCGACATTATTATTATTATTAGAGAATTACATTTATCGAAAGAATCAATCAATATTTGAACTTTCAGTATAAGATGAAGTTAAAAGAAAAAAATACACGTATTTAAATGTATATTTATGTATTCATGACTAATAATTGTAAGGCGTAGGAAATTTTTCAAGAGATGTACCGTTTGCAACTGAAATTAAAAGTAAGCAAGAAAAAAAGGAATAACATAAATTCCGACAAGAGGGGCAGAGGATTTGTTAGCAAAGACCCTTCTCACTGGAATTAGAAATTTATTTAGATTTTTTTTTCTAAGGATTTAAAAATACATAATGAAATATATACTCTCCACAAGTTATTTAAAATAACTAAGCTCTAATAGAAAAACGAAAGAAAGAATATTTTGCCATCGCCAATGAGGCTCTGCCCCATTGAATCCTCCGTGAAAGTTCATTTATATGTTTGTTTTCCTTTTTTACGCTCATTTATTTAGGACTTGCCATAAATGGGGGGAGGGGGGTGCTTGAATTTTGACTAAAAAAAGAAATTATTGCTTCAATGCTGGTATAAACTTAATTTTGACTATTTAACATTTTTTAATTGTTAAATTTTTGAATTGTTTTTTGCATTGATATATTTAAAAATAATAATAATTGTTGAATGGGGCATTCTGACAAAACTTCTTAGTTTATCATATATCATATATTCTGCATCTTAAAAAGTGCGTCCTAGACTACAGACACATATGTTTCAAAATCTTGCTTCTCCGTGGATTTCATTCCGGCGTATCCATGAGAGAGAGAGAAAAAAATAATAAGCTATATATTTAAGAAGTGGGAAATCCTACAAAATTTAAAAGAATTTCATTTCCATATTTTAAAGACAGTTACAAAGTTAGTTTCACTTTCAAAACCGGTTTCGAAACTGAAAGTGTTTTTTAAAAAATATATCTGGAACCAAAATCAAAAAGTAAAAAAGGTGTGCTGTCGGCATGCACCTCAACTATCCAATGCAAAAAAAAAAAAAAAAAAAAAAAAAAAATATTCAAAAAGGTCAAAATGCGAAAGAGTTATTAGAAAAATGCTTCCCCATAGGAATAGCATTAGCTCGAGAGCGTTTCCTCGAACGAGGACAGGGGCCTTAATGAAAGCAAATTATGTTTCATATCAAATTGTTGTTTTAAATCTATTATAAGGGAATCTATTGAAATTTATAAGCGTAAAAATTTTGTTTGTAATGATAATTTTTCTTTTAATATTCCTAAGTTATGATTAGAGTTTATAAATAAATTCCTCGTGAAAGCTTGATTAGGATGAACCAAGTTGATAATTAATTTTGATCATGGTCTATTTTTAATTTATTATTTTTACAATAGAACGCGTGGTTTTTAATTTACATCTCATTGTCGCGTGCCGTTTGTATTTACCGTGAAACGATTTGTATTTTTATTTTCATTTTATTATGATTATGATTCTTATTAGATGGAATCGAAACATGTCAATAATATATGTTTTAAATTTTTCCTTACACCTCTCTCAAGTAAAATAAGATGTTTGTTCGGATGTTTATACGTAAAAGGTGAATTTCTTGAAATCTTCTAATTTAAAAGATCTAAAAGATTTGATAACTTTTTTATTTAAGAATCTAAAACTATACCTATTTTGAGTCACAAACTTTGCTATTCAAAATAACCCATCAAAACGCGAAACAGTCGAGAAAATTTTCCATTTGATGACGATCCCCGATACTCAAAGCATTCGATATATGTACACTTCTGCTTCACTCCGCAAGAGTAATGAAAAAGCAAGATTTATGCCAATCAGATAAACTTTCGAATGTAGCCAGTGAGGCTCATTTCTTTTTCCGAAGGCCTTTTTGCGGAAGTTAAACATCTTAGAAGACTATTTTTTCTTATTATTTTTTTACCATGATCATTCAAGTGCCAGAGGGCTCGGTTTTAAGCCATTTCAATGCCTATCGGACACACGGGGGGAAGATGGTAGGGGAAGGAAAAAAATCTTGACGCGTCGCCGTATGCTAAATTATTTTCCATCTTTGGTACTGAATGTTAAGTTATGGAAAAGAAATAGAGAGAGAAAAAAAAATATATAAACGAAAAGAAATCGACTCGACGTGTTCAGGCTGTATATTGCTTCCCGTAACGAGCGACTTAAGACAACATTGCGCCACCAATGTCCTTATTATGGCAATATTAAATAACTTGTTTGACAGTCAAGATACTTGATGTGGTCTTTAAAGAGTAGCAAACGTGGAGAGAATCGTGAAGGACTGAAACTTTTTTTTTTTTTCAGTTAGCGATATAGTGTGTTAATAAACAGTTATTTTTTCCTCAGGTACAGTGTAATAATCAGGGAGAAAGTTTTATAATGAAATTTCTAGAATCAGATTCATAGAAAAACAGAAGTAAAAGAAATTAAAAATTTATGAAGAAAAAGAAAACTATTTTTCGCAAATCATTTCAAGATTATCGATAAAACTGCAGTAACTTCTTAATATAAAAATAGAAACTTCTATCTTTTTTTCATAAACATGCATATTAAATAGGCTGCATGGAAAATGTATTAATGTTGAATGCAATATGATTTATACTCCCTAAATTCTCAAAAAATAAAGCTGAAAATTATTTCCAAATTTAAAATAATGTCGAATGATTTAGCTGTGATATTTAAAAATTAGAATTTTTAACTGTTACAGTAAGCTTTCCTTAGACTCTTATCTTACACTAATAAAAATATTCGTAGATTTCCTTATCGTTTATTTCGAAAATCAATTTGAACTAAAATCTATGAAGCAGATCTGTCCAGTAAAATTTCTAAATTCTTTTATGACATAGAGTTAGAGAATTTACTGGGCAGATCAGTAAATCTGGGCAGATACCAAACAGATCAGTCAGATCATCTAAGTGTACATCGTAATATTACACTTAGATACATGAATTATTCATTTGAAGTTGCTACAAACTTATATAACAACTCTACACTCTGCTTAAATACGGAGCGACAATTACATAACCACACTGTGAAGTTTTTAGAATTACTTCTTGATCTCGGTGACTTATTTTGTTGAAGATCAGTTGTGACGTGGAAGATAAATACCTGTGCAGTCATCTGCAAAAGTCGAAACACAAAGGGAACATCGAGAGGGGGATGACTTACCTCATGAAGTCTCAGTATATTTCGGGATCTCTTACAGGAATTAACTTTTGCGAGGATAATTATCTGCCATGATAAATGAGGCACACTTGCCTCTTCATCCAACTGTCATTGACCGCCTATGATTATGACAGAGCAATTTTAATAAATTAAATACCATACCCTAACGTTTGAAAATTTCCAACTTTCTACAAAGAAAATACTTTTAGTAGAGTCTATGATTCCGTATATTTCGCTCCTTATGAAAAGTCATATAAAGCCTTGGCAATTATTTGAAACTTGAATTAATTATGAGTCAAAAGCTTACTTAAATGGTTCAAGATTTACGAATTTTCATTTTTGTAGTAGTTTATTTGGGAAATTTAGAATAATTGTTTCTGATTTTCTACAAAATACCCTTTATGTGGATTATTTAATTTAACTTCGCATAAAACGGAACAATTGGTATGAGTAAAACCGCGGAAAAATTTTGTTCTTTGAATTCAAAATATAAATTAAATTTCAAAAAAAAAAAAAAAAAAAAAAAAAAAAAAAAAAAAAAAAAAAAGGTTCTTATTTATTGATAACGTAAATAAGCATGCTAAATTTCTGTAACATATCTGGCAATTTTAAGATACACTTTTTTGATCATTAATAAGTGGTGCCAGTAAAATTATATACAAAATTAGATCGAATAAAACAATGTTCTTTACAGAATTACAGTATATAATCTAAAAGTGTATATATACCTTCCGTATTATTAAATGTGCTTAAATTTGGCAAAAAATTAAAAGAACATTTTAGAATACAGAAGAAAATGTTCAAAATACATATTTTCATGGAATTAAGTTTGTTAAAATTAGCTCTAAAATATATGTGACATTTTAAAGTTAGGAGCCAGAAACATCATCGCCAGGGTCCCCGTTCTTTGCACAGAAGTCATGGCCAGCGAGGGAAAAAATAAAAAATAAATAAATGTAGAATATCCAATAAATCACTCATTGGTGGCTGTAACTTTATTTATTCAACTGTAGTCATTATAGAGGGAAAAACTCCTTTTTGCAAACGATCTTTTACCGAAATGTCCAAAAAATATTCCATCATTTACTTCAACCAGCCGTACTCGTCGACGAAAGAACTCCAGAATCTTTCCCCTTCTCATCTCGAGACTTCCCCCTTTTAAAACTAAAAAGAAAATTCTAGAACTTTCTGTAATCTCAAACCATCATCCTTTTATGTAAACAGAATTCTTGTCCAGATACGAGACTATTTTACACAACCGATAAATTTATTTTTAAAAATATATTATTTAACCAATTTATAATCGACTCATAATTTCTTAGGCAGACGATTTTTATAAATAATTAATTTTAAGAGAAAAAGAAAAGAAATGAATTTATTAATGCACACATCAAAGGTTGACGGCGGAAAAATAAATAAATAGATAAAATAAAATAATGATATTTTTTGAAAGGTATGGTTTTGGAATAAATTTAATAAGATTTTCTTAAAAAGGGTTGATAAAAACATAGAAGAAATCAGTTTTATTTGGAATATTAAGAAATAAAGTTTTAATTAAGAATATTTTTAATTTAGAGCCATCTTTTAAAATTTACGCATACTGGAATAATGTTTTTTAAGGCAAATTAAGAATTTATATCGTCTGCATACAGATTAACAGATTAGATCTAGAAACAAGATTTTAATTTAATAATTTGAAGTAAGTACGGAACATTATTATAAGAAAATTAAGGTAGTATAAAGGTTAGTTTTGGCGAAAAAATTTTAAATTTGTAATATATATAATAAGCTTAACACTGCTTACAATAATGACATGAAATCTGTCATAAAATTGCAACATATCTTAAGACTTATTTTAGTTAATGCGCAAATTAAGAACGATTTCAATACTACACAGTATTACAAATCTGTTCCCAAATCTATCAATGTAGAAATGTTACAAAATTTCTTCGTACCTCTCTTCAGAATCCCATTTAGAAAAAAAAAAAAAAAAATCTAAACTTTAACCTTTAGCAAATTTATTTTCGATCTCGAGAAAAAAAGAGTGGAAGAAAAAAAGGGTAAGCGACCTAAGATAGAATATGATATAGGTTTATATCGCCTACGAACTTAAGTGATTTGAGAAATTTTTGATTTTTTTTCCTTAAGACCACTACAAAATTGATCTTCCTCTCTTACAGGTGATTTACGAAAAGTGTGATTGATGAACTCACTTCAAGGGAGTTTAGAAAAGATGCAAATGTCACGTTCGCTTCATCATGCTTGTTTGAATCATGTATACTGAGCATCATAAAAAAATATCAATTGCCCTAAATAATTTAAAATATGGGGTGAAATTCAGTTGAATAAATGATTAACCCTAAATCTACTTATGTTTTCGTTTAAACAGTCATATTCAATCTCACAATTCGAATTACTTTCATTATCTTTGCTGTTTGGTTTCTCATTTTAAAAACGAAAAGGTTTTGTATGTGATTAAAAAACACATGTTTAGCAAAATATTTCTGAATTTTTCTCATACATCAATGATGCTGGTTCAATATTATAATAGCACTAATAAATGTTGTACAATGATATCACAGCAGAATAAATCGAAAAATTTATCTTCTAAATTACGAATCAATTATGCTTTCACAATGCTATTTTTTTAAATTACTCAGTTGTTCTACAGTCGCGAGAAGGACCGCCCCGCCCCAAAAATAAATAAATTAATAAAATAAAATAAAATAAAAATAAAAACTCTGTTTTGCAGATATAAAAAATGAAACTGATACTAGATGATTGATAATAATATTTTTTATTTAATATTATGCACAGATTGGTGTTTGGAAGTCATTTACATATTAATTTTTTTTTAAATTATGGCTCTTCATTACCCTCCATATTTAAGTATGTTGAATCAAATTAACTCGGAGAAAAAGTATGGTTTTACACTTTTATCTTAAATTTTCATTGAATTTTATCGAGAATGTGTTAGACCTATAAATTTTAAAAAACAAGATCCTAAAAGTATCCAAAGCATTAAATTTGTAGCCAGAAAAATTATATTGTATTTCTAAACAAATATTTAACAATTTTTACAGCCGATTTTGCACAAAAGAAAATTTTATACAGGTTTAACCAAATTCAAATAATTCAGTTTCTTACTTTCTAGCGTATTATTGTAATCCATCCACTTAAAGTTGCGTGAGCTGGTTCACTGATCTGTAATTTTCGACTAAATGAATCCAATTTTTAGGTTCCTAAAGATGCATTGTTTTAAGAATATGCTTTTCATAACAACATTTAATATTACATTGACATTGTTATTCATAAAATTAATTATAATGTAAATATATATGTATATATATATATATATATATATATATATATATATATATATATTAATGTAAAATCTTAACTTTATCTTCCCCTCCTTCACAAACACACACCTACTTTTAGCCATTTTTTTTTCTTTTATGTTCCCAAAATAAACTCCTAGCCCAAAACATTTTTCGTTAAAAAAAAAAAAAAAAAAAAAAAAAAAAAAAAAAAAGTTGCAGAGTTTAAAGATTTTAAAACTATATAATAAAGCAAAATCTTCTGTTTCATTTATTTCTATCTATTAGCAATAGATTTATAATTTGCCACTTGAATAATTTCTTTAACGCCAAATGTACGTTCGACCCCTTTTAACCTTCTCCCTCCCGGTATACAAAATTTAAAATATTTACTCTTTAAAAATTTATCTGTCTTATTTGCTGCTTTTTAATAACAATAAATAAATAATCGGTCATTTACATTATTCTTAGTTATTCCGAAAATGTCTACCTCCCCCCCTCCAAAAAAAAAAAAAAAAATCTTTAAAATTGTATACTGAATATTTCTCCTGTGTTATTGAGCGCTTTATAGTAAAAATCACTTCTATTAATAAATATATAATTTGCCATATAAAATATTTCTTTTTTTTTTTTTTTCAAATATACCTCCCTATCCGAAAAGAAATGTTTAAATCTTAAAAATTTTATTTAAGAGACACAAACTTATTATTCTACTAATAGGGGAGAGGGAGATACCTGTGAAACAGTTCACATGAATATATCCTTTTCTTACAATTGTGTTAATTTTTATTATGTTTCTATGCACAAAAACAACTCAATTTAGTAAACGAAACTTTTTTTTACGCATGGTATTTTTTAATTCTCTTTATAGTTCTTTTTTTTATATAGTTTTATAAATTTGAAAAATTGTTCCCTTGTGGCCCTCTGGTGGTGTAATTGTGAACACACGTGAGGTCAATGTCTTTTAACATGCTTTTAATTCTGTTTTTAACTTGTCATCATAATCATTAACTATAGTACCTGTTAAATTCGACATAATGTGGAAAATATATATATTTATATAATTTCTGGTTGATTTCTGGAAGGAAAGGACTATAAAATAAGCAAATACAAATCCTATTCTGACCCCACACCAAGAATCATATCAGGTATCAATTTAAAGTTTTGGCTTTTTTAAAATGTTACTGATGATCTTTATTTAAAGCATCATATACATAACTGTTGTTTAACCCTTTCTGGCACATTGTGCCCAGTCTGCGATATCTAATTTTAGTCCCAAACTTGAAAACGGCTCCAATAATATTTCAATAAAATTTTGTTTTTACAATGAAAGCGTAACTTAAGGGATTCTTAATAAATAAAGAAAAGTCGTTTGTAAATTCTGGTGACAGCAAATAATTTCACATTTTACTAACAGAATTTACCCGTGCCGGAAAGAGTTAAACGATGGAAGTAAGTCGTGCTTGGGAGTTTGGAACAAATGAAATAGAAGAAATTTGCAAAGTTGATTTATATAATACTTTTAACATCACAAGGCATAACAATACTGCTGTAAACCATTTACTGAACTAATATATAATGCTTATTGTGTTTTCAAAAGCATTAAATTTATTTAAATTACAATTGAATGTAAACAAACTTGTTGCTCTCTGTGTACTTTGTGGCAGGTGTGGTTGTGGAAATTTCAATACAATGTCCATTTTCACATGACGGAAATGTCTTCTATTTTTAAAAAAATTACGGTTATTAGAGGTGATATTCTTTCTTATGAATTTAACTGAAAGAAACATAATCATAGAATGATTACTGGGCCACTTGTGTTCTGTTAAGATGTGTCCCAAGTATAGTCTGATCAAAAATGTCCCCTATGGATGCTAGAGTTAAATTGATAAACCATTAACATTTCTCAATTTTAGAATAAAAATGTTTATTACTATTCATACTATAAGTTAAAACAATAAAATCTCTAGCAAATGCGGAACTGAGCTTTTACTTTTGCGATCTGCAAATTGTGTTTTGGCTATTACAAATGGAAAAAAAAAGAACAAAGACAAAGAAGCTAAAAAATTCATCGTTTGTCTGAAGGTGTTGCTATCTTCCTAATGTTCAAATGTGCCCCCTTCTCCCCTATTTATATAAATTTGTCTGCTGAAAGGGCTACTTGATTATTAGCACGTTTTTATTTGTTTAATCAAATTTTAAGTAATGAATCATTTGTGCAATTTAAATAGATGCAATTTTGTTCATTTTAAAAAGGTATTTTCAAAGTTGCATTATTATGGGAATTAAAGGGAACTCAATTACATAGACCAAGTCATTTCAGTTCATAGTAAAAATCTTAAACATCTACAATTTTGAAATTATTTTCGATTAAAATAAGCGCTTTTTATTTTTTTTTCTCTTAGAAATTTGTTCCAGTGCCTGATATCATTAATGCATTCGATGTACTTATTTAATTTATGGAATTTTTAAGTGAAATACTCCGTAAAAGATTCGAACACTATGATAGAATGATTTGCATATGCATCTGTGTAGCTTTGCCCCATATTCAGGTCGAATGTTAAATAAAGAAATACTCAAAGGATGATAGGTGAGGTTTCCTCAACTGCTAGGTTACGCAAAGGTCCAGGTCGTAACCCTCTTTTGCATGTGTAACAAAGATAGTAAAGATATCTATGGTCTGGGTTTAATTTATTTCAAACATAAAAGAATATAGTAGTAAAACAGACGCTATTATATTGGCTAATAGCAAAATTTATGATCTTGTTATTGCAAAACTGTTATTACTCTCTTAAACAAGTTTAAAACATTCTGCTGTTTTTATTACACTTAATACAAATATTTTACTACGATTTTATAACTGGTGATGGGTGTGACGTTCTTCATATATTCTATGAGTTTAAGAAAACATGTTTGCATGTGTAGTTAAGGTCATTGCGCATTTATGATTTATAGGACGGGTATAAATAAATATTTATTTTGAATATTTTAAAGAGAAAAATCAATATTTGTAATAATTATAAATTGAAATGCTCCCCTACCCTGAAAGGATATTATTAATGCTGCATTTTTACGTATTGCGCTTTTCATTTGCCATTTGTTGGTTTAGTTAAAACTTTGTAAGTAAATAAATGCACAAATTAAATGAAGGGAAGTATTTAAAGGAATCGCATACAAGAAAGTTTACTCTTTTAAAACCTCAGCCACAAAATAAGTTAAGTTGAAATCCACTCATTTCACGATTTAAAAGCCAGCTTCTTGTAAAGAATTGAAACAACTCAAGTGAATGAGTTGTTTTTAAGCAACTTAAATCAAGATGAATAATTTAAAAAAACAATTTAAATCAAGATGAGTAAAAAGTTTAAAAAACAACTCATAGACGATCCGATAAATTACAGTTCTTTCTTGAGAAGCCAAATTCACTTTTTTGTTTTTAGAATGTATATATAATTTATGTATTGTCTTTTGAATAATTTGAATTGATTTCGCCTTAACACAAAAAGGTTTTATTTTGAGTCGCTTAGTCGCTTAAAAATTCTTTTGGATTTTTATAACAAAATGACCCTATAAATAATGATATATATATTTGAATAATAATAAGATAAATACCCCATAAATGAAAATAATTGAATAAAGAATAGATTTTTTAAACACTTTCTAGTATTGTAGAAAAGCGCTTATGAATTCTGTTTGTCTGTATCTCGTCTGTCTGTCTTTTAGAATATGGTAATTGACATTTCTTTTTTTCCTTTTTTTCTTTCTTTTTTTTTCTTTCTAATTTTGATGTAAAATTATTTCACTGCATCCTAACAATTTTTTAAAAGTAGACGGTTTATTTTTATTTTTTTATTTGATACATTCTATAATAATAAAAAAAACTTTTCAGACATGAATTTTTAATATCGAAATATCTTTGTACATGAGTCTAATAACATAAAATCTATCAGACAAAACATGTAGCACAAAAGTTAACAGGTAAAGTTAAACATTGAAACATCAGCTACATCTAAGACTTAGCAATCGCAATAATTGAGCTTGAATATTTTTTTTCTGTTTTATTGCATTATTGTTTATTTTGAATAGTGTATTTTATGTAAGTATTAGTATTTGTGTTTTAATAAATCTATTCAAAGATGGAAAACGGTAAATCCTCAAGGTTGGTGTTAGGTTGTATGATTACTCTTTATTAGAACTAGCTACGGATCAGAAGTATCAGATTAAATATGGGCACATTGAAAATTTTTGTATCTTCTGAGAAAAAAAATACATCTTAAACGAAAATTTACTGCCATACAATAAATGTTCGCGAACTGTCATTAAATCTGATTTGATATAAATTTAAAAAGATTCCGATAAGAAATTAGGTATTAAGAACAGTGCTAATGATAATGTCTCACATTTTTTCATAAAATTAGTGCCAGGTATAAGATTTGAATTAAGCACACATGAAAATGTTACATTTTGAAACGATCTTCTTATTTTTTTTTAAATCGGGAGATTTTGTCAGGGTTATAGTTATTTCGATACGATTGCATAGGGGGTCCTAAATATTTTTACTGCTATTTTAGCATTTCTGCATGTTGTTCATGTTGTTATCGCACATATTGTTCATGTTGTTATCGCACATATTGTTCATGTTGTTCTCGTGTATATTGTTCATCCTGAGTACAATAACAAGATTTTTTTTTAGCTATATGTCATAAAAATATCTGTAATTTACCGATATTTATTATAAATTTTAATCTTTTTGCCTTTTCGCTTATTGTTTCCACATTAGCTTAGAAAATATTTTAAAATATACCGCATTTAATATAAATGCTTGTGTCTTTTATATTAAATAATGCTAATAATCTTTAAATGCACTACAGTTTTAATTATAGTATCAAGTTGCAGAATTTTTGTAACATTTAGTAAATATTTGTAATAGTTTACAGATTTTAGATATTCAGAAATTAAAGTTTATTACAAAGTGGCAGTTTGAATACAAAAGAAAATTTTCTTCGATCATTTAAGGCACCGAACATTTTAATTTATCAGTAATTAAAACTATTCAGCAAGAGATTAGAATTTTAGAATTTTTGTAATATTTAGTAAATATTTCTAATAGTTTACAGATTTTAGCTATTCATAAATTAAAATTATATTACAAAGTAATTTAAACCATCCCGCAAGAGATTCGAACTATAGAATCTTTGTAATATTTAGTAAATATTTCTAACCTTTTACAGATTTTAGCTATTCAGAAATTAAAGTTACATTACAAAGTGACAGTTTGTGTACAAAACAAATTTTCTTCGACCATTTTAGGCAGCGAGCATTTTATTAGTAATTAAAACTATTCCGCAAGAGATTCAAATTTTAAAAGTCTATTAATAAGAAAGTTTTACGTACATTTTCTTAAGACTTCAATGTTTAAATTTCTCAGAATTCATTCTGATTAAATATAAAGAAAAACCACAATCAAAGAATGAAGCAACCGGGTATTCCCATAAAGTAAAATTGCCATCATATTAAAAATATTTAAATTGTAATTAATTAACTTACTAAATTTTCATTTGCCAAAAGCAATTTATGCATAATAATATTAAGAAAAATGTGTCTAGGCACTTCTTAAAAGAATAGAAAGATAGATTATAATTACTTCAACTCTTTGATATTATGTTCAGAAAGATAGATTATAATCACTTTAACTCTTTGATAGTATGTTACTCTTAAAAGAAAATAATTGGTTTGATTAAGCATATGTCTTCTTTCATTAATCCTAAAAAAAATCTTCGAAGTTTCTTTCTTACTTAGTCCGGAATGGCTTTTTGCCAGTACTTAATTGCATAGACAAGACCACAATTAGAATGTGCATGAATAATCGTCTGCAAATTTAATTTTATAGACTTTTATCAAATAATTTAATATCCATATTAATGTAAAATTATAATTTTTTGGCAAGGAAGTTGTCATTCATTCTAAAAGCATTAATTTTATGGGGATATTTTCAGTATCAAATTAGAGTAAACTTTCGCTTATAAATATGAAAATATTTATAAGTGGAAAAATTTATCAGCAATTGAATTTTAATTTATCAGTGATTGAAGCTATTCAGCAAGGGATTGAAGATTTTAAGAGTCTATTGAAAAAACGTTTTATCTGTATTTCTTAAGACTTCAAAGTTTAAATTTCTCTGCATTCATTCTGATTACATATAAGGAAAAACAACAGTCAAAGTATGAAGCAACCCATAATCCCGGGTATTCCCATAAAATAAAATTATCATTATATTAAGATATTTAAAATGTAATTAATTAACTTACTTAATTTTGATTGGCTAAAACCAATTTATGCATAATAATATTAAGAAAAAAGTGTCTAGCCAATTCTTAAAAGAATAGAAAGTTAGATTATAATTACTTTAACTTTTTGATAGTATGTTACTCTTAAAAGAAAATAATTGGTTTGGTTAAGCATATGTCTTCTTTCATTAATCCTAAAAAAAAATCTTCAAAGGTTTTTTTTTATTTATTTAGTCAGGAATGGCTTTTTGTCGGTACTAATTACATAGACAAGACTATAATTAGAATGTGCATGAATAATCGTCTGCAAATTTAATTTTATAGACTTTTATCAAATAAACTAATATCCATATTAAAGTAAAATTATAATCTTCTGGCAAGGAAGCTGTCATTCATTCTAAAAAGCATTAATTTTATGAAGATATTTTCAGTATCAAATTAGAGTGAAATTCCGCTTATAAATATGAAAATATTTATAAATGAAACTTATGAAAATAAATTTATAAACAAATATATATATATTTTTATTTTATTTTGTATTTGAACATTTTAAATTTAAGACAAGGAATCTCAGGAGTCAATTTTTACCTGTGTGAATTAGCAACTTGCCCCTATTTAATTTTTTCTCAGTCCCTATAAAACATAAATGCATAAAATTTTTAATATAGGCAACTTAATATCTCTTCTATTTAAGAAAAATTTTTAATATTCTACATTGAAATTTTATTTTATTTTATTAATTTTTAATTTTGATAAAGAATTTAAAATTGCTCTTTGACTTGCATCCACTGCGCGTTAGACTGTAGAAAAACTATTGATTCAAGTGCCCCCAAAAATTTCGATAATGATGTAAAAAGAATATATCTTCAAGTATATTTCATTTGAAAGCAATTTATTTATTTTTTATATTTGAAATTGCCACCTTTTCAATAAAAAATGATTTTTTTAATTTTATAACTTAAATAGGAATTTTAAATAAGTAAATAAATAGCTTATAAATGAAATATACGTTCAAGATACATTAGTTTTACATCATTATCAATATTTTTAGGTGCTATTTGGACCAATAATTTTGTTACAGTCTTGCGCTTAGTGGATGCAAGCCAAAAAATATTTTTCAATTTTTTATAAAATTAAACATTACAAAAACAAAATAAATTATTAATATAGAATATAAAAAAATATTTTAAATAGAAGAGATATTAAGTTTGCCTATATTAAAAATTTTATGCATTTATGTTTTATAGGGACTGAGAAAACAAATTAAACGAGACATGTTACTAAATTATACCACCAGGTAAAAAGTAAGAAGCCTAAGACCCCTTTAAGGTAAAAAAAAAAAAATTCTATAAAAGTGATAAAATACCTTTATTTATTGTAACAAACATTTCTTTGCACAAAGGTGAAATTTTCAGAATCATTAGGCCTAACCGGGTTTTTCCTTCACATAGTTTTTGGATTCAAAGGCTCATTTAACTCAAAATTGATATTAATGTGATTTTTTTTAATAGCACAAGATAAATAGATATCTAAGGTTATAAAATACAAATTCCCATATGAATACATTCTATAGCTTTTATTTTATGAATTGTTAAACTTGTATGCAAAATTCTGCTGGACGCTTAAAGGGCTAGATAGAAATATTTTCGCAAAATAAAAAAAAAAAAAAAAAAAAAAAAAAAAAAAAAAAAAAAAAAAGCGAAAATATTTCTATTATGAATGATTTTGAAAATGTTACTATTTGTGCGATGAAACATATGTTAATCTATATAAAGATATTTTATCATTTTTATAGCATTTTTTTTTTAAATCTCAGTTTGTTTCATTATAAGTGATTATTATACATACTTTTATAAAAGTTTAGATTTTTCAACTTTGTTATGAAGAAGGTAATAAATAAAATTGCTAGATATTAAATAAGAAAAAATCAATTTTAATAGGAGTGTTTTAGAAAAGAATGAATATTATTGAGAATTGCATTTTCATGCGTATCATCATCATGTAAAAAAAAAAAAAAAAAAAAAAAAAAAAAAAAAAAAAAAAAAACACGTAAGTTAAACTCAGTGTGTCCATGAGCATAATATAGTTTTTCTTTAAGCAATTTTACTTAAAATAACATCCGATGAAATAAAATGATTGATATTTATTTTTAAGTTACAAAAATGTTTTAAAGCTTTGCAGCAAAATATAAATATTATTAATGCTTTATTAGGTATTTCATTTATTTATTTATGTATGGATTTATTTTTTGGGAATAGGGGGTAACCTTAAAAATAACGAGCTGTCAAAATAATATACAAATATTTAGAAATATAGCAGAAATTGACTGTCGTCTTCACATGAAATTTTCAAGATGTAAGTAAGTTTTAATTTGAAAATTTTGAATAAAAAATTTAAAATATATATAAAAATGTGTCCTAATGATTTTTTTTTTTTTTTTAGCAATTAAAAAGTACATAGAACACTAAATGTAATCACGAATGCATCTTTGAATTGCTGATGTATTTTTATTGGCTACATCAAGAATCATTCATGAGATCGTTCAAAATAGCAATTCCTATTTTAGTTTTTGATTACAGTGAAGGAAAAAAAACCCTATTTGAAACAAGTAACTGAAGATTAAGTGGTAAATTATTATTATTTTTTTTTTTTTTTTTTTTTTTTTTTTTTTTTTTTTTTTTATTGAAAGTGAGCCTTTTTTGGGATTTTATTGAGAGTCAAGATAATTAACAACAAATGAAGAACCATGGATATCATGAAAAGGCTAAATATTAAGAAGCATTTTGGGTGTTTATTTTGAATGCCAGGAAACTAATATTTAGCTTGTGCACTTCAAAACTGAAAGCTTGTTCTATATAGAATTAAAATTGAAATTTTTTACATTATCTTGGTTTAATTGATAACTTTTCATGTCTTCTTGCAAGAGTTATTCTTCTAAGTTAAGAGAAGGGAGTGGGTAATACGGTTGAACTGAAAGTGTTACAAATGCTAAATTTGAAACTATCCATCAACTGAAAATTTCAAACATAATACATTATATATTGAAATCAAAAACAAAAGAAAAAGAATAAAAAAGCTTATCGGATAGAATAAATTATTTTTTTAAGTTTCTTCCTACATTTTTCAATTCATAAAAGTTTGACTAAATTATCAATCTAATGTTTGCCAGCAAATTTACACTGCAAACGTATGAAACACTTTTGCAACACTAACTAAACATAAAAATCAACACTTCTAACTAAAATCGTTTTCTATTGCACAGTGAATGTGTTACGGACTCGTGTACGAAATAAAAAGATTGTGCAAAAAGTGCCGTTAAAAAATTACAAGAGGAGAAAATGTGTTTTCAAAACATCATTTTAAAAATTGTATAATTTTAAACGCACTTTTTAGAAAATGTTATCAAAGTGTAATACATGTGTTGTTTTACAATGTTCTAAATAGTGTGGTGTTTACATTGTGTTGTTAATTTGGCGACGAAATGTTGTGCAGCACAACACTATTTTAAGAAACTATTTTCATCAATACTATTTACAATACTATTTCAACACAATTAACAACACTATTTTTAAAACACATTTCTAGATGACAATACTTTGCAACATATTAAGAATACATTTCTAAAGAGCAACACTTTGAAATATATGAAGAACACAACCACAACACCAAAAATGCTGCACAACACATTCATGTAATTGAGAATTTGGGGGCAAAAAGTATTCCGAAATGTTTTTATTTTTGTGTTTGAGAATTTGCAATGTAGATAATGGCATAATACACTGCAGTATATTTGCTACAATATAAATAAATGAATAAAAATCACAACCAGCTATGTTGAAAGTAAATGGAATATATGGAAATTATATGGCACGTGGAATGGTATAATATAATTATATTGCTTATTGTCTCCTAACACATATATAAAGGACATCATTTAAACTCGCTTAAAGTATTTGTATAGGACATTATTTGTTCTTAATATATGCTGGAAAATATTGAAATAATCTAATAAAATATTTTGAGTTATTAATCAAGAAAGAAATAGTTTAAAAAGCTTTCTTTTATTTTATTTATGTTTTGGCAAATATATTACAATGTATTATGACATTAACTAAAATTTAGAATTGTTGAATGCTGGCAAATATTACGATGATAATTTAGTCAATTTTTTATGAATGGAAACATTTAGGAAAAAAAATTAAAGAAATAGGTTAATAAGGCTAATAAACTAACATTCATAAAAATACAAGTAAATGTACATACATTTCTTAAAGATGTGTAAAACATAATATAAAATCATTTTAAAATGCATTAATGCCCTTTTAAAAAAGATTTGAAAGGGCTCTTTAAAAGGACCTTAATGTATTTTTATACAGTTTTATATTCTGTTGTACACACCTTTAATTAATGTATGTACATTTACTTGTATTTTTATGAACTTAAATTACTAATCAAGGAGACTTTTGCACTGAATGTTACCTTTTTCTTGAAGAACAATAAATATTTTTTCTTTATTTTGTTTTCAATGACCATGTATTATATTCGGACTTTTCAGCTGATTTATTGTTTCAAATATAGTGATGACTAAAATCATTCATTGCTCAACTAAATACTAGCATAATAAGAATTATCTTTCATGTGCATTTGTACATTTATTGATTTCAACATATAAATTTTTGTATAATTTTGTTTCCGTGTTTTAGCCTGGAAAATTGAGTAGATTTTCTGTCTCAGAGATAACAACGCGTTATTGGTCTCTAAACTATTACTTATCCCAGACCCATTTAAGAATTAAATTGACATAATACAATCCAAAGTTAAAAAAAATGTATATTTATCATTAATACGTTGTTTAAAATATGTTGATGATATTTTAGTATTTTAATATTCTTACTTAGTTATACATGTCTGTCTGATTGTTGGAACACAAAGTAGGGTATCAAGTATTGGGTTTTGTTTGAAAATGATGTAAGATGTGATTTTGTCCACTTTCATTTATTTATTTATTTATTTTTCAGATTTTCATAAAACGAGTCACATATTAAAATATATAAAACTTTATTAACATAGCTATTTAATTTTCGTGTTCTTTATAATAACTATGGAGTCAGGCAAAGTTATTATAAAAGTTCTCCTGGCGCTTAAGAGCCTACAATAGTCATTCAAAAAGATCCGGGTGATAATGTTAAGTCTATAAGGGCGTTATTTTCAAATATCTTGCTCAAATTTTAATACTTTTACATGATTTTTTTGTGCATAGGACAGTTGAGGACAATTTATAATCGGGCTAGTTTTTACTTTTCGATTTAAATTATATATATATATATATATATATATATATATATTAAGACAGTTTCAAGTTCAGAATTGGTTCCAACCGATTATAAAAGTTATATATTTAAAATCTGAAACCAAAATAGAAAAAGCAAAAACTATCCCGGTTGTAGATCGGCCCCAGTTATCCTATGCAAAAAAAAATCATGTAAAAAAATTGGAATTTGTGCGAAATATTCGAAAACAACGCCCCCATAGACTTAATATTATCATCCGGGTCTTTTTGTGTGACTAAGTCTCTTAAGACAAGAATTAATTACTCGGATGAATAACTTTGCACCAGGAAGTTTTATAAATGAGCATGCTAAACATGAAAGAAATTATCCACTCATTAGTGAAAGAAATCTTTTATGTGTGGAATGAATGTCAGCATTTTTTTTTCTTTCCTTTCTTATCCTAATACGTCTATTTGATTAACTGCATTCCATTCCTTACGACATCAGCATTTATTTTGATGAAACCAATTCACTCAATTCCTGAAATCCTTTCTCACGCATATCATCAAATTCGCTGTAATGCCCCTGTTCACGTGCTGTGCCATACACCAATAATCAACTACTTCGGGGATTCCTTTTTTGCATTCCTATGTCATCCCTAGTTATGCAGCCGGCATAAACAATAGGAGGCTGAAGATAGGGAACGACGGATTTATTGCAGATCAGGCATCAAAATACGAGCGACTGCCTACCAATTAATCTGGCGTCCTCGCGTATTTATGATCGGCCCGTTATCGGCCCTTAAATCATTGCCGGGTGGAATGCCTAATAAGTCACCAATATCTGATCATTGTACATCGAATGAGGGGGAAGAAAAGAAACAAAAAATAAAAATTTAGCTCAAACTCGAAGGCGTAGTTGGATTCGTAAGTTTATTGACAACAACTAAAAATGATTTAAATGACATAAGTTTTATTTATTTAGTTAATTTAACTTTTTATGGGAAGTTATGGTGTCGTTTGGGCTATTTCTGCTGCGTTGTCTGCCTTTTTCAATTGGCTGACTGCTGCGTAACATCTTGATCTGGTAGATAATCTGATTATCTTGTGACATTGAGGAACGAAGCCGGGGTTATATAGCTAGGGGTTTCACTAGGGAAGGGGATTGTAGAAAAATATATCTATATAATGCGATTCATCTGATGATATGAATCAAAGAAAAATTCGTAATTTATGATTGTAATAATAATAAGAGCAGGGAATCATATAGAGAAATATATATTCTATTTCTGGAATTTTTAAGAAGTTACACCTAGCCATAAATTTGGGAAAATCAATTTTTTTTTTTAGAGACTCTACCAACTGAAGAGGGACTACTTTAGGGTACTGGATATGTCAGTCTAATGTAAATAAAATAATAATAATCATTATTACAAAAATTCATGATGTAACTTATAACACAAAACGTTAAGTTTGTTTTTCTTAAAAGTGCATTTTTCAAATTAGTAATACGACTATTTTAAAACTATTGAATCAATTCGTTTTCTAATTTTTCGTTTTTTTCTTAAGTAACTATACCTACTAATTAATCGGAAGTCCTAGCGTATTTATGGTCGGCTCTTAAATCATTGCTGGGTGAAATGCATAAGTCACCAGTATCTGATGATTGTGCATCGAATAATGGGGAAGGAAAGAAAAAGAAAAAAAAATCTAGCTCAAACTCGAAGACGTAGTTGGATTTGTAAGTTTATTGACAACAACTAAAAATGATTTAAATGACATAAGTTTTATTTATTTACTTAATTTAACTTTTTACGGGAAGTTATGGTGTCGGTTAGGCTATTTTGAGATAATCGAGATTTCAGTAGATAATCTGATTATCTTGTGACATTGAGGAACGAAGTCGAGGTTATGTAGCTAGGGGTTTCACTAGGGAAAGGAGAATGTAGAAAAAATATATCTGTATAATGCAATTCATTGATGATACGAATCAACGAAAAATTTGTAATTTATGATTGTAATAATAATAAGAGGAGAATCATCTAGAGAAATATATGATCAAATCCTGGAGTTTTTAAGAAGCTACACCTAGCTATAAATTTCGTAAAAAATACATTTTTTAGAGACTTTACCAACTGAATGGATTGTTGGATATAATAAGTTTAATAGTTTTAGTTAATAGGTTTAGTATAATATAATAATAATAATTATTATTAATATATAAATATTATGTTATAACTTAAAACATAAAAAGTTAAATTCGTTTTTCTTAAAGGTGTATTTTTCTAATTGATGATACGGTTATTTTAAAAATTGTTGAAACAGTTCAACTTCTAATTTTGTCTCTTTTCTCATATAAATATGCTGTTCTTGAACGAAGGATTTTTTTTCTTTTCTTTAATTTTTTTAACCATCAAAAAACTATTAAAAATAAAAAACAACAACACAAAAACTGAATTTTTGTACCATACTTCTACTTGCTACGTCACTAGCATGAATCCTATTTAATTAAAAATCGCTTGTTATTTTCAAGTAAGCGAGATTTAAGCTACAATAGTCAACGCATAACACACACAATAATAATAATGAATAAATAAGAGCAACAACAACGTAAAATGCATTTAATTTAAAAAAAATAAAATATACCAAAAATATCTTTAAGTGTTGTTTTATAAAATAAAAGAAAAATAAATAAAAATAGCAAAACAAAATCATGAAAAAAGAAAAAGAAATCCCTTCCTTTCTCAGCGGCTAGTGTAATCCCTAACTAATCAGAAATATTTATGCCAGTACTTTCGATGATTTATAATACAGAACGTGGACGCCGACAGAATATAATTCGGAAAGGGTTTAATTTTGTAACCTGGGGTGCACCGCCTTAAACGCGATTTTATTTATTTATTAATTTATGAGAAACATAAAGTAAGCTAAACTTTTTTGTTTAAATAAGCGTTGTGCAAAACATTCTTTTTAATTTATGAATTCACTAACAATACAAACAAGTTGGAAATTGCACATGAAGCGTAGCAAATGAGGTACATTCGTACGATAACGAAGTTTTAAAATATTCAGATCCTCCTGATATAGTAGAGCGTACTTTGGATACAGTATAGTGGTCGAAATCTTTGTGCTCCTATAAATATGCATGGTCATGCATGTCAATTCTATTATGTTCAAATGAGTGTAACACCATTAAAATGCATTTGAAACTTTTTTCCCATAGATCGTAATGTAACGGAATACTTTTGATTGCTTCTGTAATTGATCTATGCATCCAATTTTCCTAACATTTGAAATGACTCGACAAAATTATGTAATAAATATACGTTTTAAATTTCAAATGATTAAAATGCATTTGAAACTTTTACCCCCATTGACCGTAATGTAACGGAATACTTTTGATTGTCCCTGTAATTTATCTATGTATCCGATTTTCATAAAATTTGAAATGACTCGACAAAATTATGAAATAATTATGTATTTTAAATTTCAAACGATTCGGTTGGGTAGATTTTGCGTTGTTATATGCGGGCGGACAGACAGACATACGGACAGATGGACGGACTGAGCGACAACAATAGGTGCTACGTATTTACATAATTACGAACACACCTAAAAATTGGCAATTAATAACTTTTAAACATTCAAAAAATAAGTTTACCAGTATTTTTGTATAACATGGATTGGAACTTCAATTTCTTTTTTAATTCAGGACACCTAGTTTAATAAAATTTCAAACACATGAATTTAAAAATAAAATTGAACAATAAAGTGACTTTCACGGGTGGAGAGGGAAAGAGGATAGGTAAGGACTTATTAAAAAACTTTAAGTTCCCATTTCTGTTAATGCTTAATTTATTTTAAATCCTTTTTCGAGAACATTTTTTAAAATCAAGATAAAGGTATAATTTTCAAAACTAGTCACTAATGTTTGGAATTCTAAGTAATGTTAATATTTTAAACATTCAAGTTAACAGTCATAGTTTAATGTTAACAGTCATAGTTTAATTAACTTAAAAATTAAGTTAATTAATTTAAAAATGATTCAATTTTTTCAAATTATAGCAAATACAATACATCCACTTTCTCTTTTTTTAATGTGGTGTCTTTTTCTATAAAATTAAAATTGATAAATTATAATTCTCCTCCATATTTTACGCACGTAATAATACGATTTACGAACTAGACTATATAAATATTTGAAAGTTTTTAATTTGACTGTTTGAAAGTTTTTATGTTTATTCGTGAACAGAAAAATAAACAAGTGTTTAAAATATCAACACATTACTCGCACATCAACTATACCTTTACTTATTTACTAATAATTATTTTTTATTTTACGCTTTATATAGCTTTATTTGCATAATTATGTACATTTACTGTCCTAGTAAGTAATTTACTTTGAAAATTCGATAAAATTAAGGGTAATTTTATGATATTTTATAGTGTTTATTATTCGTTCAATCGTGTTTCATTTTGCGATAATAAACTTTCTTGATCGTAGCATGATTTACAAATAAAAACCAAACTAAACTAATGAAATATTATGATTATGAGTATTTGAATGCAATTTTTTAAAAGAACTTTTTCTTACATTAAATATTGTTTATATATATATATATATATATATATATATATATATATATATATATATATAGTATTGCTCTTGATAACGAGCTAAATACCACATTTCCAATTTTATTTCTAATTCTGACAACTCCTCTGTATGATATAATTTGGCATTAACAAATTTTTACAGTAATTGATGTTGATTTGTAGTATTTTCTAATGGTTATATATATATATATATATCAACTCCCCTCTCCATTCTTTTCAATGATTTAATTATTTCTTCATTTTTTACTGTACAAAAGCATAGAACACTTATGGTAAACTTCATTGTTTTACTTCATATTATATTACTTTTTACTATTGACTCATGTACGTTGGATAAGTATCAACATAATTTGCAACACAGAAAGTACAAAAGGATGCTGCAATAACTATTCTTTTACACAAATTTCAATTTCAAAACTGATCGTCTGAATATTTTTTTGAGAAGACAGTTATTTAATAGTTAAAAGCAATAGTACATTTTTGTTAAAAACAGCAGCATTGATAATACATTATCCTTATTGTCCTTTCTTCTTTATTGGTTCCTTTAATCATCATTACAATTTGGAATGTCTTCAAACTCACATTAAAATTTGGGACAGAGGAAAAATATCTATTTATGTCTATGGAAAATGCTTTATAACCATTAATTTTAATATTCAATAATTCATTAATAGTAATAAATATAATGGTGAGATAAGTGAAATATTTATTTGAAAGGTTGCTAAATTTTTTATACGGTAATTTTAGAAATAGTTCAAATTTTCATTAACTTGTGGTGATGTTTGTCTGAAATTTATGTAAGAATACTCAAATTGTGTTTAAATCTGTACCAAATTTATTACAGTACTTATTTTGAATTTTATTTCTTTAAACAATGAACAAAATTCATGTATTTAGGATTTTTTAAGGTAAATTTTAGATTTTTCTATTTTTTGATTGACACAGAGCAGACGAAAATTAGACCCCCTTTTTTTAATTACTTAATGCAAAGTTTGTGAGCTATCTTAATCAACCAATTTTTCGTGTTTATGGTTATTGTAGTTAGATAAATTATTGAATAGCTCTTTATGATTTCTTCTTTACACATTATAAAAAATGCATGAAATTAAAACTTGTGTCGCTTTTAATATTTCTTGCATAAAATACTCATGAACATATTTTTATAATAAATTATGCCACACATTCTAGAATTTTACGATTTCACTTGAATCCACATTTTAATTGGAATTTTTAATTTGTTTTTAAAAGCTCATAGAATTTTAAACGTTCAGCTAAACAAAAAAAGAAATGGAAGAATTCGAAATATTCATAAATTTTTAATTCCTATATAGTCACTGTTATAAAACTGATCTTTAATTACATTGTTAATATCTTTATTCTTATTTTTCCAAAGTGATTGTGTGGCTTGTTAATTTCTTTTTAGTACTTTAAAATTACAAACAAAAATTTTTAAATGTTTGACAAATTTTCAAGGGAAGTATGAGTACAAATAATTATTTTCAATTAAGTAATCAATAAAATGGTATGAAAATTTCTTGTGGTTAATAATAAAAACATCATTTATGTAGGTAAGCACATTTTTGCAAATAATTATTTGCATAGTAATTTTAGATTCTGCTTTTCAACAGTAATTTTAAATTTTTGCTAAATAACTCATTGTTGCATTGATATAATCATATTAATACTAATTTAATGGTTTGTAATATATGCAACAGTGCATGATGAAAACGTGTAATGGATGTTCAAAAACTAATTTTCAGTTGAAAGAAAATTGATGCATTTGAGACAAAGAAGACTTCTATGTTTAACTTATGACAGTATGTAACAGAAAATGTTAGAGATGATGTTTGAGGAAAACAGATAAATATTAGATTATAACTCATAAGTTTCATGTTACAAAAATATCGGTTTAAATTTTTAATTATCGTTTATTACTTTGTAATTTTTAAGATTTAAAAAATTTCAAATTAAAAGATGAATACTAACAGTTTTAAATATTCCAGTAAATTCAATTATATATAGTGCAACGTTTAAAACGATTCGTGTATTATTACTTTACAATTATAAAACTACGTTATTTTTATTTATGTACATATATAGTGCCGATAAATATATTCATTTATCAATTTGTGTCTCATGCTTTGTCAATTTGTAACAAAAATAAAACTCTTTATTCTGCAAATTTAACACATGTAAATAATTTCAATGAAACAATGGCAACAAACGTTCGAAATTACAATTTGCCGTTTAATTTCGTGGATGGAGAAGAAACTTACACCGACTATAATTAGATTATAAGAAACATTGTCTCAGAGAGAAACGGCCGACTTGATGCATGAATGTATCTCCGAAGGTCACCTGTAGCTGAAACTTTCCAACTTTAATCACCTTGATTAGCAATTATCACAAAAGATTTACTTGTATCTACCGTCTATAAATACATCTCTCTCCAGACTGATTGCGAAAAAAGCCAAGGATCTAATTTGGCGTCGATTCATTCCGGCTTTTAGCCAGATATCAAACACCAGATATAACTTACTCGTCCTCTTTACCACAAAAAAAAATGTGATCGATTCGTAAAAAAAAACAAGTCGGAATTTGCACGTTTAACGAAACAAATGAGGTGCGTTTGTACTATAACGAAGTTCTTAAAATATTCAAATCTTGGTGCCATTGCACTTAATACTTCGGATACAGTAGAGTATAAAATATCTTTTGTTCATCCCTGTAAATACTATCTGCTTTCTATTATACAGGAAGTAACGTATAATAATCCTAAGCAACGTATATCAATTTCATAAAATGTGAAATCGTTTAATAGTATTATAACGCGCCTTAAACAATGCCCCCCCCCCCCCGTACCATTATTTAATGGAATACTTTTGTGTGGCCCTGTAAATGAATAAAAAGTATTCTTTGCACTACATATTGTACAGCACATATATTTTAGTATATACTTCATGGATGCATATCATTTTTATTGTTTCGAAAGAGCGTAACACCATTAAAATGCATTAGAAAAAAAATTCCCCATTGGCCGTAATGCAATGGAATACTTTAGATTTTTCCTGTAATTAAACTATTCATCCGATTTTTATAATATTTGAAATGACTGGACACAATTGTGCAACAATTATTAAAATGATTCGGTTGGGTAGTTTTTGCCAGAGATGGGCAGTATCGAAAATACATGTATTTGAAATACATTTTCAAAATACATTTGTATTTTGTATTTTGTATTTTATCCCGACGAAACTAAAGTATTTTAGTAATGTATTTTGAAAAACTTTTTCCATGTATTTTGTATTTTGAAAATACATTTCATACTCAAAATACATTTCTGTAGATTTCAAGTTGCTTCGTTTAAACCTCCGCAGATGTAAGATTCACAAAAGCAAAACAGGTGCCTTTCTGTTTTGTTTTGTCTGATGGGATTCGTTTCTAGAAGTTAATGTAAACATACTTTTTCAACTATTGCTATGATAAGGATTAGAATGAATGTTTCTGTTTTACTTAAGCATTTTTGCTGAACTGTAGATGTACAATTCTAACGTTTTAGTTTTTATAATTATAACGTTGCTGTGAGAACGACAAAAACTATTGTGTGATAAACAGGAAAAATCATTCAGAGTTTTGCTGTGTATAGTACTTTTTAAGAACCATAGAAAGAAAGCTAATGTAGCAGCAGAAAGAAATTTAATGTATGTTTAAATCTCGTGAAAAAATGGTTGATATTGCCCCAGCTCCGGATAACATTATATAAATGAATTGCGATAGTGCACGTTGCGCTATATTAGGTGGGCAATTTTTTTAAAATAATTTCCGTTCATAGTAACGGCAAAGTTAAAGCAGCATGCCAAATGTTTACAACAAAGTCTATCGTTATAAGTGGAACCTTCGACGCAACAACGCATTTTAAAACAGATTTAAAGGTATTTTTTTTAGTTTTATATCGTTATATCTTGATTGCAATATTTTATCTAGTTTCTTTGTATCCTTTTTATCAAATTTCGGGCATATTTTAACCCACCCCTGATATTCATTTAATTGGGAGATAATTTTATTATCTAAATAGTTCTATTTATTGATATAGAGATCAGATTTTTAGTAATTGTATTTACGATTGAGTATGTTAAATACCGGAGTTTTGGTTACAGACCTGTCGTTAATGGAGATACATTTTTATGTAACGTGATTTCGCCTTTTTTTTTGCTCATTTTATGTTTTATTTTATAGTGCCTTTTTAGTGAAAATATAAAATATAAAATGGTGTCCAACCGAAACGAAAGTTACTGTCCGAAACCGAAGTTTTGTTCCTTTTTGAATTTATAAGTAATAAAACTTCGAAACGAATTTTTCAAACGAAAATTTCTCAGATGAAAATTTTATTATTGATAAAAAATATTAATCAAGTTAATTACAAAATTATTTCCCTACAGCAGATTTATTATATATTTATGATTTTGATAATTATTTTGATATATATTTATGGTTTTAAATGTGCGGATATGTGTAGGGGCATGTGAAGAGAAAACCTCGTCCGGGGCAAAAACTCAATTTCGCGCCACCCCGCGCCAATTTTTTCTTGTGACAAGCTAAAAGTGACATTGGTAGTATAAATTTTGACGCCCTCTAAATTTCCGCGCCCAGTGCGACCACCCCCTTCCCTCCCCCTTTCGCATGGCTCTGGGTATGTGCATAATTTTTTTAGAATAAAATTTAAAATAATAATAATAATTAAACATTATTTTGTACCGATTTATAAATATAGAAAAGTACACATTATAAATTGTGCAATTATTTATGTATCTCGTGTATTCTGAGATTTTTTATGTATCAAGCCAGATTGATGTTCATTGTACAGAGTTCCAAAATGTTTAACATTTGATTTGCAAATTAATCAAAAACAAATATCAATAAAAGATTCTCTAAGAGAATAGTAGGCTATTCATGCTTAAAGAAAATAAATAGCAAATTTTAATTTGCAATCATCATAGCAAATATAGTATACATGAGTTTTAAATACAGTTTTACAATATGAATGATGGAAAAAACGTTATGAGTATTTAAAGTAATTTTAATGCTATGACCAGTTCAAGAATGTAGGGTCTTTAACTTCTTGAGGGGCAGTGAAATATATTATATCCAGTGTTGGAATTCAGAGGATAGTCCGGGGGGACATCGCCCCCGGAGCAATAAAATGCCCCCCCCCCCAGAAAATTGAAATTTTGCGTTTTCAATAGTCAAAAAGTACAATCTCTCCCCCGGGAACTCTATAATGTCTCCCTTCCGGAGCCACTGAATTCCGTCCCGGGGAAAAGTGTCTGAATTCAACACGGATTATATCCCACTTAATTTTAATCAAGATTCACGCTATAAACTTTTAACTAAACTTTATATACTCAACTTTGGTTCAAAAATGTCTCAAAATTGCTTTTATTTTTAATTTTTAAACTAAAGTTTTTCGATTATTCCGGTGTGAATTTAACATTACAGAGACACAATTGCTTATCCCTCAAAGTGTTGAAACAGACCATGAAGAAGAGCGATGCACAAGTGGAATACACTAATTTTCTATTAAACACTAAAAACCATCACTTAAAAAACAACAAAAAATTATTTGGTGTCATGATATTCCGAACGTCGTATTGTTATATGTTATGATATTTCTAGAATTTAAATGAAAATGATTAACATGTTGTTTATTTAATATTTCTTATAAAATTTTATCTTATTTATTATTCATGGGAAGTATACTTATATCTGTATTGTAGTGACCGAAGCTATATCGAATTATATATCCTTTTTAAAAAACTTCCAACGAAAGAGATTATACAATTCTTTTATATGTATGTGTTTATGTATGCGTGTAAGAATAACTACTGAATTGACACTTTGATTTTCAATCTCTCGCTCTTTTTACTTTCCTCTATCTTTACAATAAGAAAGTATTGAATTCGCGAAAACATCTACTTCAGGTTTTTGATGGATTTATATGTTTTAGAAGGTTCTGAATATCATTTGATTGTTTTTAGAAAGGTCCATATTGGGAATTTGTTTGTAAGTGACAAAAATTTTGTGGGAGCTCTATCCAGCGCCGTGCAAAAAAAAGGGGGGGGACGAAGGGAGTGGTCGCCCCGGGCGTGGAAATTTAAGGGGTGCCAAATTGAAACATTGCCCCGGACGCAGTTTTTTTCGCACGCCCTGACTCTAAAAATCTAAAAGGGAAAAAAATCCTTTAACAGATTTCTTTCAGCTGATACGCAGTTTTCTCTAAATTTATTATATCCTTTTGCTTGTTATTAAATCAATTTTGCATGAATTAACACATTTGCCATTTAAGGCTGTTCTCATCTACTCTGCTTAACAAGCGAAAAACATTTTGACAGATTTACAAACTCTTTTTTTTAACGGAAATATATAAATTGAAAGACCCGACTATGGAAGCGATTTGGAATCGAACTGTATTTTCGATTTTTTGATCAATGAATTATTGATACATAAGCGATTTTGTTCATGCGACAAACACGTTTCTTGTTTCTGTTTGAGTGTTTAATCTTCCTACGTGCACAAATGCAATTCAAAACGCCAACTTTGACACTATTTTCTGAAATACTTATTGTGTTTGCAAAAACACGGGAAAATGAGTGCGATTCCATTACTTTTGACTAACAACACTTGCTACTTTCATCTATTTCGAACAAAAAACAAATCAAAACTTATTTTATAAAGTTAATCATTTGGATTTAAGAACATCCTTAAGACAGGATTGTTTGACAGATTTATTTTCAGAGTTCCTTTACTTGTGCTTTAATTTTATTGTCCAGAAATATATTTACCATTCTTTAAAAATGATAAAATTAAAACTTTTAACTGCAAAATTATAGCAATTTAAAAATACATACATTATTTGGAAAAAAACTGTTGGGTCGGGCCAGATAGTACTTATTTATGGATAGTTCAGGCCTGGACAGGATACCCAACTTACGGGCTGGATTCGGAAAAATACTACAATTTTTGACTAATTCAAAACCCTAGAAAGGATGAAGTCCAGTCCCAGTCCAGTCTGGACAGAATAAATCAGGCCCGGCCCGAATTTACAGAGAAAAAAGTAAAGCACCCGAAAGAGTAATGAACAGGTCCATTTGAGACTATCCTTCAGGAAAATATAAACCGGACATCTGGCCCGGACCAGCCCGGAACAACTGAAGAGCAGTCAGGGCCTGCCTGGCCAAAGTATTTTGGATAAAATAAAATGTCTGAAACCAGCCTGCTGACCGTGCCGGAGACGGTCTGTAAAAACCCCCAATGTTATACACAAACTTTTAAAAATTTCAAATGTATTTTGTATTTTAAATGTATTTTCAAAATACATGTATTTTGTATTTTGAATTTTTTTGAATAGGAAAGAATTTTGTATTTTGTATTTTAGGTTCTAAAACCAATGTATTTTGTATTTTGTATCGAAAATGATTTTTTGATGTATTTTGCCCAACTCTGGTTTTTGCTCTGTTATATGCAAACAGACGGACGGACTGAACGACGACTATAGATGCTACGTATTTACATAATTACAAAAGCACCCCCCCCCCCCCAAAAAAAAAAAAAAGATTCTTATGTTTTATTTTCTTTTGTATATAATAACCTAAGTTTGTTATATATGAGAGAAGATAATTCTGTAATTTTAGGTACTGTAAGGTCAAGTGATGTGCTATGACTGAACAGCTAGCTATACGCAATCTGAAATCGATCTGTACGAAGGCCGATTTTTACATTTTCAATTTTACTTAGAGACATTTTCAATGTGGACACTTTCATTTTCGGAACTGGTTTTGGAACTGAAAGCAACCTCATAAAATATATGCAATCAAAAACGAAAAAGATAAAAAGCAGCCTGCATACAGATTGATCTTACAAGGAAGGTCTCCATACTGGGCATTCTCAGAATTTTATGAAAAAAATACTAATTAAAGTACTTATGTAGGTTATAAAAGATCCGTCAAAATTAGCGGCGGAATCACATTAGAAATTATGTAAAAAATAAAATAGTTTCCAATATTTGGCGTGAAAAGACGAAAGAGTCACTCGAATTGGCGGGCAGCTCCTTTCCTCGCCAAAAGCAAACGATTATTATGCAACTCAAAGCTGTTGGAAATTTAGAATGCGTGTAAATCCTATTTAATGAATTTAAACATAAACAATGAGAGACTTTAATATATTATGTACATATATATACATATTATATTTCATAAATATATTACTTGTTGAAGTAGCTATTTAATTAATCACTGGAAAAAATGTTTTCACAGATAAAAAAAAAAAAAAAAAAAAAAAAAAAAAAAATCATATTGAGAAAAATTATCTTCATAAATTTAAGCGTATTCAAAAATAAAAGCCACATGTTTCCATAGCAACAAAATCTAATCGACAATTCTCAAATGCACTTTGAGCAGGAAACAAATTTAATTAATTTAAATTATGAATTTCGTTTTAATTCTCAAGTTTTGATGATTAAATTTTAATATAAATACATATAAATATCGATATAACAAAATTATACTTAAAACAAATTAAAACTTATAAAACTAAAGTTATTCAAATTAAATTTATCAAAACAAGTTTAACATGAAACTTCTTTTTTCTTGGAGTATATTTGACACAAAGTATTTTCCTTCGCCAACCGGCGATAAATCGCCAAATACCGAAATTTTCATTATTTTTTTACGGATACTGAATGGAATTTTTTTGATAAACGTTTATGTCCACACGAGAAGAACATTCTGTAATTTTTTCAGATTTTTCGGGGTATGCTCCTATGGAGACCTCCCTTGTTAGCTATTCAGTGAAATATATATATATATATATATATATATATAAATACTGAAATGCAACCGAGATATATTTATAAATTTCTTCCATGAAAGTAGCATTAGCGAACGGGTCTTTTTGCTTGACTCAAGTAGCCTTTTAATGCAGTTAGACGTCCGTACATGTACCATTTTAAATTAATATACATTTTCTTACAAATTACGAAAGATATTCACCTGAAATGTTTAATATACGTAATATGAATAATTCATAATAAAGTGAAATTTACTTTGAACAGATTATTTTTAATTATTTTTAAACAAAATATGGAATAAAAATCACTATTTAATAACAAAAACTAGCATTTTTTATTTTTTTTCTTTCTTTCTTTCCCCTTTTTTTTTTTTTTTTTTTTTTTTAAATAAAATTTTTGTACAAATGTTTGTAACAAAACTTCATTTCAGATTGATCAGGGACATGTGTAAAGAATTCTGGAAAGATTAACGGTAGTACACTGTAAAAAAAAAGTGTCGATCTATTAAAAAAACTTTAGTGATCCTTGTAATTGCTAAAAAATTTTTAGTAATCTTAGTCGGTTACAAGAAAATCTGTAAGAATTACTAGAAAAAAGTTAGCAACGAATAAGAGTTAATAATTTTATATTTTTAATAGCTATTACTAAAACTCACTTGGTGTGGCCTTGATAGCATAGTGGTTATAGTAACGGACTCCAGGCTAAAAGGTCCCGGGTTCAATACTGGCCACTGCCTAACACGCCCCGAATATATGTAGTGTAAGTACTCGTTAATAAAGGGGTCCTGTCGGAGCAGGTAAGAAGGCTTGGTGCTGCCATCTAATGCGATTTTGCCAAAAATCTTCCGCTTCAGAAGTCTGGATGCGGAAGAAGCTCCTGAACTTCGGGCGCACGTAATGGTTATTAAAAATAATTTTGGAGCTATTACTAAAATTTGCTTGGTGGCTCATACTAAAAATTTTCAGTTAGTTATACAAAAGATTCTTTTGTTCAGTTTACAAAAGAAATGCTTGTTTCACTTGCAAAAAAAAGTTTGTAATGGTTGCTAAAAAATTCTGTGGAATACAAATTTACTAAGAAATTTATAGTAACCTCTTGAATTTTTTTTACAGTGTATGCAGTATTCATATAAATTATACATAAATTATGCTTCGAAAAATCTTGCCTTGCGTCTAAGAAGAGCATTAAACAAAAATCCCACATTATTTACGACGAAAGTTCTAAGTTATGATACTTATATATTTTTTAATTTTCAGAGTTTTCCGGCACTAAAAAAGGTTCTGTTTTTACATTGTAAATAAAAAAAGGTCGATCTACTAAAAAAACTTTAGTGATCCTTGTAATTACTAAAAAATTTTTAGTAATCTTAGTCGGTTACTAGAAAATCTGTAAGAATCACTAGAAAAAAGTTAGCAACGAATAGAGTTAATAGTTTTATATTTTTAATAGCTCTTACTAAAACTCAGTTAGCATAGTGGTTATAGTAACGGACTTCCGGCTAAAAGGTCCCGGGTTCGAAACTTGCCACCGCCAAATACACCCCGAATGTCTGTAGTGTCTCGTTAATAAAGGAATTACGAAAATCCGGTCGGAGCAGTAAGGAATGTTTAGTGCTGCCATCCATTGCGGTTTTGCCGAAAATCTTCCGCTTCAGAAGTTTGGATGCAGCTCGAAGGAAGCTCCTCCGCTTCGGTTGCACGTAATGGTTATTAAAAGTAATTTTGGAGCAGTTACTAAAATTTGCTTAGTGGCTCATACTATAAATTTTTAAGTTAGTTATACAAAAAATTCTTTTGTTCAGTTTACAAAAGAAATGCTTGTTTCACTTGCAAAAAAAAGTTTGTAATGGTTACTAAAAAATTCTATGGAATACAAATTTACTAAGAAATTTTTAGTAACCTCTTGAATTTTTTTTTACAGTGTATTGTAGGAAAACATTTAAAATTTCGTTTATAAAAATGGTTTAAAATAATAGTAAGTTGTTGAGACATCTCTAAAAATACATTTACTTGAACAATTTTCATTGAGTAATGCGTTAAAAATAAGCAAATAATATAGTTTTATTTTATGTGCATTATGTACGACAAAAAATTAGGTTCTATTTGAGTAAAATATGACATTACTCAGATGTTTTTTGATAGGTACTTTCAAGCTGAACATTTGATAATTTTTAATATGCTTCAGAACTAGATATATATACAAAATATATGTATAGGGTATTCCATTAAATGATATGCAAACTTTAAATGATATGGTGTCCGCTACAAAAATCAGTTATTGTATATAGTAAAATAGGGTCATATTCAGTTAAAATTACAGAGAATTTCACTTGAAACAGTGAGATCAGTTTTTTGATCATAACTTTAAAAATAATGAACCTATTTTTAGAGGACGATGGACATTTAAAAAATAATAATAATATTTTAACTTTCATAATAGAAATTTGAAATTTTGTGCAAATATACATTCCTACTGAAGTATATAGAAACCTTTAAAGACATTTCCAATTTTATAATAGATTTTAAAACGAAATTTTAAAATACTAATACCTGCGGCTTAATTTTTGAATTTGCTCGATTATTGAATTTAATCACGTAAAACTCTGTTGCAAACAAATTTGCATACCTATTTTTTGATCCCTTAAATAATTAATTTTCTAGAGATATTTTCCTGATTTCCATGTCAATTTTCATGTTCTGCCTTATAATAAGTTAAAAATCAAATTTAATTGTCTTTGCATTGTCTGTTTTTAAAATGCATGCATAATTCCTTCTTAAGCAACATTAAGATTCTTCCTAGTCAGTTTCATGAATTTTGATCAAAAATTAAGCAACAAGAAGCATTTCAAAAATAAAAAAAATGTTGAATTTATATTAAGAAAAAACAGCTTTCAAGTACACTGTAAAAAAAAATTCAAGAGGTTACTAAAAATTTCTTAGTAAATTTGTATTCCACAGAATTTTTTAGTAACCATTACAAACTTTTTTTTTTTTTTTTTTTTTTTTTTTTTGCAAGTGAAACAAGCATTTCTTTTGTAAACTGAACAAAAGAATTTTTTGCATAACTAACTTAAAAATTTTTAGTATGAGCCACCAAGCAAATTTTAGTAATAGCTCCAAAATTATTTTTAATAACCATTACGTGCGCCCGAAAGGCAGGAACTTCCTTCGAGCTGCATTCAGACTTCTGAAGCGGAAGATTTTCGGCAAAACCGCAATAGATGGCAGCACCAAACATTCCTACCCGCTCCGACAGGATTTTCATAATCCCTTTATTGACGAGACACTACATACATTCGGGGCGTATTTGGCGGTGGCAAGTTTCGAACCCGGGACCTTTTAGCCTGGAGTCCGTTACTATAACCACTATGCTATCAAGGCCACACCAACTGAGTTTTAGTAAGAGCTATTAAAAATATAAAACTATTAATTCTATTTGTTGCTAACTTTTTCTAGTAATTCTTACAGATTTTTTTGTAACCGACTAAGATTACTAAAAATTTTTTAGTAATTACAAGGATCACTAAAGTTTTTTTAGTAGATCGACCCTTTTTTTTTACAGTGTATATTAAAAGGCCGAAAATGTGCTTGTGAACAAAATTAAAAACACTCGTAACTTTGCATAAAATAATTTAATTTGCTTCCGGTTTCACGCGAGAGATGTAGTATAATACGGAAGACGTAGTATCACGGAGAATAATAGTACGCATAAAAAAAAATGTCGATTTTAGGATCGATTTTTTGCTCAAATAAAGTCTACAATAGCCTTAACACTATTTATAACTGAATGAACTTGCTGTGTGTAATTATAAAATGTGATATGAAATTACAAAGTAAGTCGATGGGTTCATTATGTCTTATCGACTACATTACAGAAAGGGAATTGTTAAGGTTATCTTTGATTAGAAGCTATTTTACCTCCGATTTATTGTGTGGCGCTGTTTCAAATAACAGACCAGATGTCATTAATAAGTGGTTGTTCTAAGCAAAAATTGTGATGGCTGATCTGTTCGTTCGTATAACTCAATTGTTAGAAATCGGCAATTGGTCAAAAGTAATAAGTGACACTCAGCCTGGATGCGCTTTCGCTGAGATGAAGAAATTACTATTCACATAAATCATTCTAAACTTCTACCATTTTTCGTGATTTCATCAAGTGTTCAAGTGTAATAGAAATAGTGAATATATATATACATAGTGAATAATATGAAATCAGAAAATAGTATCATAGTCAGCGTTTTGAACCGAATTTCCACGCAAACGCGGAAAAACCAGTTAACGAAGAGAGGAAAACACCTTGTCACACACGATCAAAAATTCTTAAGATTCGATGGATAATTATTTTATTCAAAAATGGAAAATACAGCTCGACTCCAAGTTATTTCCATATTCAAGTCTTCCAATTTTATATTTTTCCGTAAAAAAATAAATTTGTACAGTATTAAGGGGACACCCTGCTTATATTAATTACGATTAAGAAAAAAATTTAGTTAAATTAAGCAATAATTCAAAACTTAAATTTAAGAAGCATGTATCGATAATATTCTCTTTTTACTTAGAGAGTGACTTTCATTTCCAAGACTTATGACAAAGAACAGATGCTTTTCGAGTAATTTATCGAGTCTTAGAATTCCACATGGTAGTACTAAACAGATGGGAGAAATTAAATGTCTGTTTGAAACGAGGCTATATATTGAAACATTATCTATACTCGAGCCCCAAGTGATTTCAGTTTTATCTAAAGTATTTTCTGCCCCGGAATCTATTTCCCTAACGTGAATGGAGTCGTGTCAAAGTTCATGCTCAAGTTTTTTTTTTTTTTTTTTTTTTTTTTTTTTGTGATAATCTTTACACAGTGGTAAAGGAAGAGATTTCGTTAGTTGTGGTATGTGTTTAAGAATAGACATCAAGAATGAAAATATTTCTTTTAAAAATATAGATTATTCAATATGTAAAAAGAAAAAAAAACTTGATCATGATTATTGAAAATGTAATGATTTTATAAAGCTTTAAAGAATAATTCTATTGTGATTTCGCGATAGAACACTTCTCTAAACAATCATATGTTAAAATATAATTTAAAAAAAAGTTATTATTATTTTGAAGCAGATAAAGTGGAGTAGAAAATAAAAAATTCTAAAAAAAAAAAAAAAAAAAAAAAAAAAACACATATTGTGCATAATAAAAGAATTACGAATATCAAATACTTCATTTTTAATGTAATTTTTTACTATTTTTGCATATTTTGTTATTATTAAATAAAGGTTATAAAATAATCAACAATAATGTAAAGAAATTCTGCTAAGTTTTTAAGTTTTTAATTAAGGAATACTAAAATTGAAAATGTTTGAATGTTAATCTATATTTAAACAAACTCTATACAATTGCTTCCTTCTCTGTAATTTTTTAACTTTAATTACACCTGTGCTAAAATTTTACAAATACACCGTGTGATATATCTACTACTTTTCTATTACACTAATATTTTTGTCAGATTCATAGGTTTTGTCTGTTTCAAAAAAAGTTCAGTAAAATCTGAAAGATTCTTTTTAAAAAAATGTAAAATATATTGCTTAATGTAAATGCTCATACTGTTTTAAAAGTGTTTAATAACTTATGTGCGAAAGATTCTTCTTTATATTTTATATATTTTAGGTCATTCCATCCAGTTATTGAATATTTACTTATTTTTTATATCTGACATCTGATTTTTATTTTTCATCAAAATAAAAGGACAAAAAATCTATTTTTGATTCATTTTCTTCAATTTGCACCATTCAAAAAGTGAATGGGATTCAAACGACCTTTCCAGAGTCAGTCAAATTGATTTTTGTTCGATTATTATTCATAACGTACAGAAACTAAGATGTCAAAATGTGAGAGAGGAAAAAAACAGCTATTTTTATTAGCTTATAAAATCGGATTCCCAATTGCATAATCGACGGAGTTATACTGGGTGCGCAATAAATTCATTACAAAGAAACATTCAAAAATAATTAATGACTGTAAAAAATCATTATTTGCAAAAATAAAATAGAAAATAAATCAGTTTTTTATCCTTTTTTGCATTTACTTTTTTTTTTTTTTTTTTTTTTTTTTTTATATAGCACAAAAATGTGGTTCAAAAAATTACCACTAGATGGCACTGGCATGCAGATAGATAGATAGATAGATAGATAGATAGATAGATAGATATTTTTTTAAGTGTAATGTTGAATTATTTTTGTGATAGTGTTACATGTTTTATGTATTTTAAATTATCAGCAATTACAGCTTTTGTTTTATTTTATTTTATTCCTTTTATTTCGTATAAGAACTCATAAATGGTGATAATTGTGAATTAGTGTTTTCTTACAGAAAAAAGAAAGAAAATAAAACAAAAAATGATAAAGATTTTTTGCACAAATTTCGTGGAAATTGCCTTTGGAAATTTATTCTAGAGCAAATCTTATAGAAACCTACCATAAAATTTTGTGCCAAAAAAAAAAAAAAAAAAAAAAAAAAAAAAATTAGTATGCAAGGGATTAGGAAGCAAACTACATAACATCTTAATTATATTTTTCTTACATTTTTGTTGGAAGAAACAAACCAGCGATTTCAAATTTTAAAATCTATGTTATACAAAATTGTATTAATCCCAGCTTTATATATATATATATATATATATAAGATGATTGTAAAAATACTGGTTTCATTGGTTTATTGAATGGTAATATCTGAATTATTTTGATTATATTTATAAAAGTATATTCATATATATATATACATACATATATATATATATATATATAAAGATTTGCTATGCAAAAACCTGGTCTTTATAACGAAGTTATAAAGCTGTGGGAACACACATATTTTCTAAAAATGGATTTCGAATTTAAATTGACTTCTTCTTTTAAAAGTAATTATTTGATGTACATATTACAAAATATAAATTCATACCTGTCCACCGTTCGATTTTTTAAAGTCGGAAACACTTTGAGCCAGAAATTTTTCTTCGAAAATAATTTCAAATAAATAGTACATTGTGCTAAGAAACTTTATTAACTAAATTAATCTAATATATTTTCTGCTTCTGTGTACATTTTTTGCTTAAAACAAATCAGAAGTTTGGCAAATATGTAAATTAATTCATTCTCACTTATCCTAAATAAGTAAGTAGAAAATAAGGCAATAACTTAAAGGTCAAGAATATTCTTCCATAAATAATATAACGTAACAATAAAAATAAATAACATAAAAGATTACAAATTAAATTTTCATTAAAACATCTCATTATACATATGATAAAAGTGTTTTCTTGTCCAAATAAAGAAATTTAATTTAAGAACATAACAGATAAAATAAATAATGTGAGAACAAACATACTTCTGCAACATTTATGAAAAAAAGATGCTAGTTCTGATACAAAACATTCTGTTCCAAATTATTTACAAATAAGTAGACATACAGATAAAAACTCTGAAATAAAAAACCGTAATAAAAGCTGGTGAAACTGAAGATATATTCTTATTTTCAGATAGAAATATCATCAACATGAACAACGTACCATTTTCGTCTCATCGAGTTTCTCTTTTCCAGATAACCGTATACAACTAAATAGTTCTTGTTGCCATTCACTCTTATTAGCATCTCTTTCATCTAATTTAATTTCTTCTTTTGCATTTTTATCTAATCATCATTTCTCTTATAGAAGCCCGCTATTACAACAAGTAGCGCTTTAGCTGATCGTGTTATCGGAGTGGTTTATTTTTCTTCTTCTTCTGTTTGTGTTATTTTGCGAAAACTTCTAATTTATTTTGCATCACCACATTCTTATTTAAACATATATGATAAAAGCATTACGATCCAATTGATAGTACTTTTCCGAAACTTTGGTTTATTCAAAACTTATTCTAATCTTTATTTAATTAAGGAGGGCTAATAAAGAATTTTTTTTTTTTTTTTTTTTTTTTTTTTTTTTTTTTTTTTAATCAGCAAAAACAATTTAGTCCAAAAAATTACCAATAGATGGCGTTAGTATGCATTATCTATCAATAGAAATAATAAAAATTGTTTTTTAAGTGTAATGTTGAATTATTTTTGTGATATTGTTATATGTATTATGTATCTCAAATTGTCAATAATTTCAGCTTCTGTTTTATTTTATTTTACATCCCATAAGGACTCATAAATGGCGTGTATTTTGAACTAATGTTTTTTTTTACGGGAAGAAAAGGAATTTTTCTTGCAAATTTCGTAGGAATTGCCTTCGGAGATTTTTTTTTGAGCGAATGTTATAAAAACTTACCATGAAATTTTCTATAATAAAGTACTGGTAATAAGTTGGCGGATAACTAGGGAGCAAAGTATATGGCATCTTTATTATTTTTCCTACATTTTTAATGGCAGAAATAAACTACCGATTTCAATTTTCAGTATCTATATTATTCAAAATTTTATGAATCCCATCTTTTTTCTATAAAAGAATTGATATGAAATAACTGTGTTTCTAAAACGAAGTTATAAAAAGGGGAACACACATATTTTCAAAAAGATTAATTTTGAATTTTTTTAAAAACATTTTTTTAAAGTAATTATTTGATATAAAACAAAAGACAATTACATTTTTATGTAGTGGTATTGTTTTAAAAAAGATTTTATCGTGACTATATTTGTTAGAATTTTGAATATTACAAAATTTAAATTCATATTTGCCAGCTTTTCAATTTTTTAAAATCAGAAGTCAGAAATATTTTGCGTCAGAGATTTTTCTTTGTAAATCATTTTAAATAAATACTACATTGCGCTAAGAAAACTTTCTAAAATAAGTAAATCAAATGCATTTTCTGGTTCTATATATATTTTTCGCTAAAAACAAATCAGAAGTTCGGCAAATGTGTAAATTAATTCATTCTCACTTATCTAAAATAAGTAGGTAGAAAATAAGGCAATAACTTAAAAATCAAAAGTATTCTACGTAAATAATATAATAATAAAAATAAATAACATAAATGATTGCTAATTAAAGTATTATTTAAACAACTCATTATACACGTAGAAGGGGTTTTTCATGCTCAAATAAAGTAATTTAATTTAAGGAGATAACATATAAGATAAATAATGTGAGAACAAACATGTTTCTCTAACATTTATGGAAAAAGATACAAATTCTGATACAAAACATTCTGTTCGAAATTATTTACAAATTAGTAGACATACAGATAAAAACTCTGGAGAAAACTCTCTTGGTAAAAGCTGATGAAACTGAGACATATTCTCATTTTCAGATAGAAATATCGTCAACATGAACAACGTACCATTTTCCTCTCATCGAGTTTCTCTTTTCCAGATAACCGTACAACTAAATAGTTCTTGTTGCCACTCTCTCTTATTAGCCTCCCTTTCATCTAATTTAATTTCTTCTTTTGCATTTTTATCTAATCACCATTTCTCTTATACAAACCTGCTATCACAACAAATACCGCTTTGGGTGATCTTGTTATCGTAGTGGTTTATTTTTCTTCTCCTTCTGTTTGTGTTATTTTGCGAAAACTTCTAATTTTTTTTCATCGCCAGATTCTTATTTAAACATATATGATGAAAGCTTTACGATCAAATTGATAATACTTTTCCGCGACCTTGGTTTATTAAAAACTTATTGTTATTTCTGTTTAATTAAGGAAGGTTAATAGAATTTTTTTTTTTTTTTTTTTATAATTAGCAAAAAAAAAAAAAAAAAAAAAAAAAAAAAACAATAGCGTTGAATTTTATAGCGAAAAAAATAACCAGGCGTTGGCATGCATTATCTAGCAATAGTAATAATAAAAATTGTTTTTTAAGTGCAATGTTGAATTATTTTTTAGATATTGTTTAGATATTGAATTATGTATCTCAAATTGTCAGTAATTTCAAATTTTGTTTTATTTTATTTTACATCCTATAAGGTCTCATAAATGGTATGTATTTTGAACTAGTTTTTTCTTACTGGAAAAAAAAAAAAAAAATATTTTTCTTGCAAATTTCGTAGGAATAGCTTTCGGAGGTTAATTTTGGAGCGAATGTTATAAAAACTTACCATGAAATTTTCGGTAATAAAATACTGGTATTCCGTTAGCGTGCAAATAGGCAGCAAAGTATGTAGCATCTTAATTATTTTTCCTACATTTTTATTATCAGAAACAAACTAGCGATTTCAAATTTTAAAATCTATGTTATGCAAAATTGTATCAATCCCATCTTTTATATATATATATATATGTATAAAAGTTTTGCTATGCAATAACTGTATTTTTCAAACGAAGTTATATAGAAGGGTCAACTCACATATTTTCTAAAAGATTAATTTCGTATTTTTAAAGGAATTTTTTTAAAAATAATTATTTGATATAAAATAAAAGATAATTAAAATTTTTGTAGTGAAACTCTTTTTAAAAAGATTTTATAGTGACTTAGTGACTATTTCTGTTAAAATTTTTTAATATTACATAATTTAAATTCATATTCGCCAACCTTTTGAATTTTTAAAGTCAGAAATACTTCGCGCCTGAGATTCTTCTTTATAAATCATTTCAAATGAATACTACATTTACGTTGCCCTAAGAAGCTTTCTAAAATAAGTAAATCAAATACATTTTCTGGTTTTATATACGTTTTTCACTTAAAACAAATCAGAAGTTCGGAAACTATGTAAATTAATTCATTTTCACTTATCTTAAATAAGTAAGTAGAAAATAATGCAATAACTTAAAAGTGAAGAACATTTTATATAAATAATATAAATATAATAATAATAATAAATAACATAAAAGATTAATAATTAAAGTTTCATTAAAACAACTCATTATACACACATAAGGGTTTTTTCATGGTCAAATAAAATAATTTTATTTAAGGAGATAACATATAAAAAAAATAATGTGAGAACAAACATATTTCTGTAACATTTATGGGAAAAACATACAAATTCTGATACAAAACATTCTGTTCCAAATTACTTACAAATTAGTAGACATACAGATAAAAATTCTGGAGAAAACTCTTTTAGTAAAAGCTGATAAAACTGAGACATATTCTCATTTTCAAATAGAAATATCATCAGCATGAACGACGTACCATTTTCGTCTCATTGAGTTTCTCTTTTCCAGATCACAGTACGACCGTTAGTTCTTGTTGTCACTCGCTCTTATTAGCCTCCCTTTCATCTAATTTAATTTCTTCTTTTGCATTTTTATCTAATCATCATTTCTCTTACAAGCCCCGCTATTACAACAAATACCGCTTTGGCTGATCTTGTTATCGGAGTGGTTTATTTTTCTTCTTCTTTTGTTTGTGTTATTTTGAGAAAACTTCTAATTTTTTCTTTTTCGTTGCCAAATTCCTATTTAAACATATAGGATGAAAGGATTGCGAACAAGTTGATAATTCTCTTTCACAACATTGGTTTTTATTAAAAACTTATTCTTATTTTTATTTAATTATTTTCTGTTTCGTAGATCAAACACAGAATATCTCTTTAAAGGTTATGCAAAATTGTATTAACCCCATCTTTTTTTCGTTACATAAAATATTTTCTATGCAATACATGTGTTTCTAAAATGAAGTTATAAAGAAAGGGGAAGTCACATATCTTTTAAATGATTAATTTAGAATTTAAAAAAATGACTTTTTTTAAGTAATTATTTCATAAAAGATAATTACATTTTTTGTTGTGGAAATGTTTTAAAAATATTTTATAGTGACTATGACTGTTAAAATTTTAAATATTACAAGATATAAATTCAAACTTTTGACTTTTTAAAGTCGAACATACTTTGTACCAGAGATTTTTATTTGCAAATCATTTCAAATAAATACTGCATTTCGCCAAGAAACTTTATAAAATAAGTAAATAAAATACATTTTCTAGTTCTATATATGTTTATTGCAAAAAAAAAAAAAAAAAAAAAAAAAAATCAGAATTCCGGAACCATGTAAATTAATTCATTCTCACTTATCTTAAGTAAGTAGAAAATAAGGCAATAACTTAAAAGATAGAAGTATTTTACGCAAATAAAATAATAAAAACAAATAACATAGAAGATTGCTCATTAAAGTTTCATTATACACATATAAAGATTTTTTTCATTTCCAAATAAAGTAATTCAATTTATGGAGATAACTTATAAAACAAATAATGTGAGAACAAACATATTTCTCTAATATTTATGGAAAATATACAAATTCTGATACAAAATATTCTGTTCCAAATTATTTGCAAATTAGTAGACATAGAGATAAAAACTCTAAAAGAAAAAACACTCTTAGTAAAAGCTGATGAAACTGAGACATATTCTCATTTTCAGATAGAAATATCATCAACATGAACAACGTACCATTTTCCTCTCATTGAGTTTCTCTTTTCCAGATAACCGTACAACTAAATAGTTCTTGTTTCCACTCACTCTTATTAGCCTCCCTTTCGTCTAATTTAATTTCTTCTTTTGCATTTTTATCTAATCAACATTTTTCTTATACAAGCCCACTATTACAACCTCAAATACCGCTTTGGCTGATCTTGTTATTGTAGTGGTTTATTTTTCTTCTTTGTTTGTGTTATTTGTAAAAACTTCTGTTTTTTTTTTTTTTTTCTTTTTTTTTTTTTTTTTTTTTTTTTTTTTTTTTTTCATTGCCACAGATTTTATTTAAACATATAGGATGAAAGCGTTGCGATCAAATTGATAATATTTTTCCATAACCTTGGTTTTTTTAATCAAAACTTATTCTTATTTTTATTTAATTACTGTTTCTATTGCGTAGATGCAAACATAGAACTTCTTTCTAGAGGTGTTTATGAGCGAATAAGCTAAATCACATTAATCCCTATATAGATGCGATTCTTGTATTATCATTCATTTGTGTTATTTATTCATTTATTTACTTGTATGTATTATTTTCAAAAGATTTAATGCACTTCTAAAAATAAATTAATTGATTAATTAATATAAAATAAAATATACAATGAAAACCAAATTCTCAAATTTACTTACATAGACACATACATATACACACGGATTGTTCTTCGCTTAAAACAAATCAGAAGTTCAACAACAATGTAAATTGATTCGTTCTCACATATCTTAAATAAGTAAGTAGAAAATAAGAAAAATAAGTTAAAAGTCAAGAATATTCTACACAAATAATATGAACAAAATAATAAAGATAAATGACATTAAAGATTGCTAATTAATGTTTTATTAAAACAACTCATTATACACATAACTCATTATATAAGGGTTTTTTTTTTACGTCCAAATAAAGTAATCCAATTTAAAGAGATAACATATTAAATAAATAATGTGAGAACAAACATATTTCTGTAAATTTATGGGACAAATTCTGATACAAAACATTCTGTTCCAAATTATTTACAAATTAGTAGACATACAGATAAAAACTCTGGGAAAAAACTCTTAGTAAAAGCTGGTGAAACTGAAGATATATTCTCATTTTCAGATAGAAATTTCATCAACATGAACAACATACCATTTTCGTCTCATCGAGTTTCTCTTTTCCAGATAACCGTATAAAACCATGTAGTTCTTGTTGCCACTCACTCTTATTAGCCTCCCTTTCATCTAATTTAATTTCTTCTTTTGCATTTTTATCTAATCATCATTTCTCTTATACAAGCCCGCTATTATAACCCCAAATACCACTTTGGCTGATCTTGTTATTGTAGTGGTTTATTTTTCTTCTACTTCTGTTTGTATTATTTTGCGAAAACTTCTAATTTTTTTCTTTCATCCCCAGATTCTCATTTAAACATGTAGGATGAAAGCATTTCGATCAGATTGATAATATTTTCCCACAATCTTGGTTTTTATTTAAAACTTTATCTTATTATTATTTAATTATTGTTTTCTGTTGCGTAGATGCAAACACGGAATTTCTTTTTTAGATGTGTTTATGAGTCAATGAGCTAAATCACATTAACCTTTATTAATGCGATTCCTGTATTATTATTCATTTGTGTTATTTATTCATTTATTTAAATGCGTGTATTATTTTCAAACACTTCATTGCTATAATAATGCTTGAAATAAATAATTTGATTAATAAATATAAAATAAAAGTACAGAATAAAAATCAAATTCTCAAATTTACTTATATAAATACACACAGATGCCGACAGACTGATACACAAACACATGCATGTGCATTGTTTTCTTTTTTTTACGGTTTAATACAGTTCTTAAAATAAGTAAATTGCTTAATTCATGTAAAATGAAAATACAGAAACAAATTCGAAAACACACAGCAGACGCACCTGCAGTAGTATTACAGCTCTGTAAATAAAAAAAAAATTAATTAATTAACAAAGTAAAAGTACTAAATAAATATAAAATATTCAATTAAATAATGTGAGAACAAGCATATTTCTGTAACATTTATGGGAATATATAGGAATTCTGATACAAAACATTTGTTCGAAATTATTTACAAGTTAATAGGCATACAGATAAAAACTTTGGGAAAAAAGTCTTAGTAAAAGCTAGTGAAACTGACATATATTCTTATTTTCAGATAGAAATATCATCATGCCATAGAAGGTTAATTTTTGAACAAATATATAAAAACCTATCGTGAAACTTTCTGTAATAAAATACTGGTATTCTGTCAGCGTGAAATTAGGCAGCAAAGTATATAGCATCTTATATAAATTGCATCTTAATTATTTTCCCTGCATTTTCATTGGCAGAAAGAAGCTAGTGATTTCAAATTTCAAAATCTATATTATGCAAAATTGTATCAATTTTTTTTAAAATAAAAGATTTGCTATGCAATAACTATATTTTTAAAACGAAGCCATATAGAAGGGTGAACTCACATATTCGATAAAAGATTAATTTCAAAAATTTTAAAGAAAACTTTATTTTAAGTAATTATTTGATAAAAAATAAAAGATAATTACACTTTTTGTAGTGAAACCGTTTTTAAAAATATTTTATAGTAACTGTGTCTGTTAAAATTTTTAATATTACAAAATTTAAATTAATATTTGCCAACCTTTTAATTTTTTTAAGTCAGAAATACTTTACTCCAGAGATTTTTCTTTGCAAATCATTTCAAATAAATACTACATTGCTTTAAGAAACTTTATAAAATAAATAAATAAAATACATTTTCTAGTTCCATATATGTTTTTTGCTTAAAACAAATCAGAAGTTTGTCAACTATGTAAATTAATTCATTTTCACTTATATTAAATAAGTAAGTAGAAAATAAGGCAATAACTTAAAAGTCAAAGGTATTCTATGTAAATAATATAATAATACAAATAAATAACATAAAAAATTGCTAATTAAAGTTTCATTAAAACAACTCATTGTACACATAATAAAGGTTTTTTCATGTCCAAATAAAGTAATTTAATTTAAGGAGGTAACACATAAAATAAAAAATTTGAGAACAAACATATTTCTCTAACATTTATGGAAAAAGATACAAATTCTGATACAAAACATTCTGTTCCAAATTATTTACAAATTAGTAGACATACAGATAAAAACTCTGGAAAAAAAACTCTTAGTAAAAGCTGATGAAACTGAGACATATTCTCATTTTCAGATAGAAATATCATCAGTATGAACAATGTACCATTTTCGTCTCATTGAGTTTCTCTTTTCCAGATAACCATACAACTAAACAGTTCTTGTTGCCACTCACTCTTATTAGCCTCCCTTTCATCTAATTTAATTTCTTCTTTTGCATTTTTATCTAATCATCATTTCTCTTATAAAAGCCCGCTATCACCCCCCCCCCCCCCAAATGCCGCTTTGGCTGATCTTGTTATCGTAGTAGTTTATTTTTCTTCTTCTTCTGTTTGTATAATTTTGCGAAATTTTCTAATTTTTTTTTTTCATCACCAGATTCTTATTTAAACATATAGGATGAAAGCGTTATGATCATATTTATAATACTTTTCCACAATCTTGATTTTTTATTCAAAAATTTTTCTTACTTTTATTTAATTATTTTTTTCTGTTGTTTAGATGCAAACACGGAATTTCTTTTTTAGAGGTATTTATGAGCCAATGAGTTATATCATATTAACCCCTATATAGACGCGGTTCTTGTATTATAAGTCATTTTTGTTATATATTCATTTATTTGTACGTATATATTGTTTTCAAACGAATTAATGCACTTCTACAAATGAATGAATTGATTAATTAATATAAAATAAAAGTACAGAATGAAAATTAAATTCTCAAATTTACTTATATAAATGCACACAGATACAGACATATTGACTCACAGAACGTGCCCACACACCCGCATGCATATAGATTGTTTATAATAGTTTAATACTGTTCTGAAAATAAATAAATTGCTTAATTGATATAAAAAAAATACAATAAAAAATCCGAAAATTCACTCGTATACACACACAGTGAATGCTCGTTCATGTAATACTTCCCGCCGTTTTTATACAGATCTGTAAATGAATAACTTGATTAATTAACAGAAAGTAAAAGTACTAAATAAATATAGAGCTCTCAAATTAATTCTAATAAACTTGCGCACACACACAAACACATGTATGTATTACTTACCATCCGTTTAATCTATTTATGAAAATAAAAAGACTAATTAATGCAAAATAAAAGTAAAGAATAAAAATCTAATTTTAAAATTAAAATTAATAATTAACTAGTAATTTATATTAGTAATTAAAATTTAATTAATTAATTAATTAATTAATTAATTAGTATAAAAAATTTTACAGAAAAAAATATCAAATTTTCAAAATTGATACAGCCGACACATATACATACACATGTGCTTGTGTACATATACTACATTAGTACGATGCACTCGGTTGCCAGCTTGTCCATTTTTTAATTGAAAAATTTAAAATCCAAACTGTAAATTCTGACAGAATTTTTTTTTATTTTCAGCAATTAAGAGATGTCTGATTTATTAAGTAAAGAAACTATATGATACAAAATTTCTGGTGTGAATGCTAATTTTCTAAATTAAAAAAAAGAGAGAGACAGAGAGGAAAAACTAACAACTCTATGGACATTAGTTTTGATGCACAGATTTCTATTCTGATTGCAGTTTTGGTTAGTTTTTTCTTGAGAGAAAGGAATAGAAAAACACATAGATGTATTTTGCATAGTATTATATAAAATACATCTATATTTTTTCTTGTCTATATGTCCCATACAATTTTTAATACAGTGAACTCCATGAAACTGTTCATTCTATCTGTAACTGTCGAAAATTTTTTGAATATACCGAAGCGTGAGTATTTTTTCTTTTAATTTAAAGTATAGCATGTTCTTTAATGGACTGCATAATCTTTAGGGGGAAACTAACTTTAAAACGGTGGTATTATGTAATTTAAATACATTATCTTCTATGGTTGATTAAAGTTTAAGTTACATTGAAAAAACGATAATTTTCTTTAGTTTAAGGAATGTTACACTTTTCGAAATATGTTTTGTTAACTAAATAAATAAAAGTTTGCAAAAACTTCTTAAAGGAATCTTGTTAACGGCTAATTGTAAACTTATAGATTTTAAAGTTGCATTTTAATTTACTTATAACAATAAAAAAGTTTAAAAATAAAATATTCGGTGTAAATCTAATTAACCACCACATTTAAATACTAATTGAATAAAAATTGGAAGTCATCTGCATTTTTTTCTCTCTTTTCATGAAATTTCACATTACAAAGAGAGAGATTATGCTTTTCTGCCATAGTTCTAAATTTGTTTTCATTTAAAATTTTTGAAAAAAAAAAAAAAAAAAAAAAAAAAAAAAAAAAAAAAAGTAAATTCTATGTTTGTGAGAAAAAAAAATTATACTATTTGAAAAAATACTGTTTTAGAAACACCATAAATATTCTGAATGAAAGAATATAATTTTTTTCTAAAAAAAAATAAAGTAAAATGAAATGTATAAATAAATAAACAAGTCTTTACAATATTACCTTTAAAACGCTTTTATTCTACATTCAAGTGAAAACACTCCTATGAATTAGCTCTTACCAAAGAAGTTTTTCTCTTCCTGCAACTTATTTATTTATTAATTTTTATTTTTTTAGGTATAAAAAGAAAAATGTTATAATGAACTATAGCTAAGAGGTTAAGAACTTTTTTTTAAATTTAAATTTGAAAAACTTAACTATAAATTCTATTTGAAAACAAACAATTTTACAAAATAGCTTTACATTGGAGTTATGAAATAATAATAACAATAGAAATAATAATAACAATAATAATAATAATAATTATATTATTACTAGCAGAAGCTGAAGCAGTAGTACCAGTAGTATTAGTGAGTCGTCGATATTATTTTCAATTATTGAAAAAGCATTATTGAAATGAACAATTTTGAAGTACGTCAATTCTAGTACATTTATAAATTTAAATGAGCATATTTATTGAGATTTTTAAAAATTCAAATTAATAGACGAAATTAATACAAAATTTAAAATTAATAACCAGAATTTTGCAAATCATAAGATGGTTACTGTACAACTTACATTTAATTTAAATAAATACCCCACCCGCATGTTATTTATAGAAAAAAATTTAATGTAGCATTTTCTCTTACTTAATGAAATATTTTTCATTTTTAAAAGGTGGTTTTTTTTTTCAGACTTTTCCAGACTTTTTTTTATTCCAAAACTTTGTTTTATAAAAAACTTTTCGTCTCTTTATTACAAAAATAAGTAAGCTAATAAAAATATAAATATAAAAAAGACACAAACGTTAAATAAATAAATAAGTAAATAAAGTAACAATGATCACAGAAACAAAAATAAAAATCAATTTTAATTTCCTTGATTTTAAAGTATTGTATAGTATATATATAAATTATTTATTAAAATAGGATACTTTTTAAAATTATTTATGTCATCTATATAATATTTTTTTGAAATAAAAATAACTCACAATATCTTATAGTATATATAAATATAAACATTAACTGTAAAATAATATATTTCAATAAAATATTTTTTAAAAAATAACGAATTTAAAGAAGTATTCGAAATTTGCAGAACTATAATACATTCATCAGACTCTCTTTCTCTCTATATATAATATATAATTAGGTTTATGCTAATTTCTAATCAGAAATTAATCGCAATTACTGTGTCTATTTAGCATTGCCCTTGATAACGAGCTAAATAAAAAATTTATTTAGTTAGTTAAATACACATTTCCAATATTATTCCAATTTTTTCCAACTCTTATGTTTGATATAGTTTGTTATTAACGAGTTATTCCATATTTTGATGTTGATTTGTAGTATTATCTAATGGTTCTATATATATATATATATATATACCATTAAATTCAATACAAAATTACCACATTGAAACATGGAAAAATAAATTAAAATGAATGTAAAATTTGTAGAACCAAAGTAGAAGACCCACAAATACTTCAGAACTACAAATAAAGTATGTGATTTCATCTTCGTATTAGCCATGAAAAAGCAAAATAATGCAAATTTGGGGCTACCAACACACATAAAACTAAAATAAAATGAAGAAAAACAATAAAAATAAATCATAACATTATTAAAATGGATAGAAAAGGAAAAAACATACCAGCCACTACAGTTACATCTAAAGTGATGTAGCAAAAACTAGATTGTTATGATTATAATTTAATTAAATGCATTATATATCTTTTGGAATATGACTTAAGCATATACTCTCAGTAGATATATAAGTAAAATTTAAATTATTTATTTAATGTAAAACATTATTAAAAGTAATAAGTATTTGATTTGTTAAATATTAAATAAAAGCTCAATGATTAAATTGTTGTTATATCATATCGTAATTACTTATAAATAAATAATATAATGATGATTAAGGGTTAATTAATATCACGACATTTAGATATTTAAAATGTAAAAAAAGGAGGGGGGGGGGGATAATAAAAAGAAATATTGAATTTAATTTCATTTAATGTGACGATATTAACCTAAACTCAATATAGTGGTATAAGATAAAAGAACGATTAAAATAGATAATTAATATATGCATTTTATACACTTAGAAATAATATTTTATGTGTTGTACTGAAAACAACTTATCGAATAAAACCTAACAAGTTATTTCAAAACATTAAAATTCATAAATATCCTAGTTAAATACTGATTATGCCAAACAAAAAATGAAATAAACAGGATTTAGAAATTGGAACAGGAATAGAACGTACAAATCATATGATGACGAAAAACAAAACCAAAACGACACGTAAGTGTGTAATCATGAGTCGGATATATATACAATTATGAATTTTAATTCTACTATGTGTGTACTAAGTAACTTAAACAGAATACTAATTTAAAGAAATTTCCTTGAAATGTATTTTACTATAATATATAAATAACGAATAATCCCTAATCTACGGATATATACGTAATTCAAATTTTATCGATGTTTATAATCTAGCAATTATTTTATTCTGCTAATTCTTCTGCACGTTGTGAAACTTTGTATAAAAATCATGTGATACTGTAACAAATTGTCTTAAAGCATGTCGCAGTATATAGTTTATTTGATTAATATTCATGATGTTGTTCACTACGTATGCTTCTGATTTGGGTCAATTTAACTGTTCTCATTCCATATGATGACTGAGAAAAAGATCTATCCTCGATCATTTCTTTTTTGTAATGATGATTACAAGCAACTAAATAGCAAAATGTAGCTTATGCATTAAAAAATACTTTAAAATTATCTTTTCAATCCGATAATGTTTGTTAACAAACATGATGAAAAATGGGTTTATTTTCATAAATATAATACAGGACAGTTGCACCATAAAATTTAACCAATAAGAATGTATTTATTAAAATACAACACATTGCTCAGTGGTGCGTAAAACAAGAATTTTAATATACATTTGTACAATTAAAATAAAACTATCAACGTTTCGCGCCGTCTTCTGCGGGCGTCTTCAGGAAAATATGATAACGGAAGGACTATAAGTTTGCATCTTGATCGAGAGATAATACTTCTAATAAATTAAAATCTAAATGAATTAAAAGTTTAAAATGTTGCCACTTACACGTGAGTAAAAATTAAAATATTGCAACGAAATTAAAAATTTTAAGATTTTATGATGTTATGCCATTTTTTTTTTTTTTTTTTTTTTTTTTTTTTTGTGAGACAAAAAAATATGGCATAACATCATAAAATCTTAAATTTTTTTATTTCGTTGCAATATATTAATTTTTACTCACGTGTAAGTGGCAACATTTTAAACTTTTAATTCATTTAGATTTTAATTTATTAGAAATATTATCTCTCGATCAAGATGCAAACTTAGTCTTTCCGTTATCATATTTTCCTGAAGACGCTCGCAGAAGACGGCGCAAAACGTTGATAGTTTTATTTTATTTTAATTGTACAGATGTATATTGAAATTCTTGTTTTATGCACCACTGAGCAATGTGTTGTATTTTAATAAATACATTCTTATAAGGGTTTATTTTCATTTACTAATGTTATAATAAGTTTCAGCTGAGTTAAGAAACTTAGAATTACGCACAACTAAATAGCAAAATTTAGTTTATGTTTTAAAAATTACTTTAAAATTATCTTTTCAGTCCAATATTGCCTGATAACAAACATGATGAAAAATGAGTTTATTTTCATTTACTAGTGTAATAATAAATTTCAGCTTAGTTAAGCAACTTAAAATTATGAACAATGAATAGCAAAACGTACTTTATGTTTTAAAAATTACTATAAAACTCTCCTTTCAGTCCGATATTGCTTGATAACAAATATGACAAAAAATAAATTTATTTTCTTTTACTAGCGTTATAATAAATTTCAGCTTTACTAAGGAACTTAAAATTTGCTGAATGTTTATGAAACAAATACATGAAATATGATTTAAAATATTCGTAAATACTTATCTTTTTTATACAGAAATCACTAAATTTTAATACAGTCAGTAATAATGAATTAATAAAAATAAATAAATAAAAAAATAAAAAAATATTTTAAAAATTAAAAAAATATATATAATATATATATAGTCAGAACACGCCGTTCTAAAATTCAAAAAATCAAATTTTCTCTAGCAATCTACGGTAAATCAGCACGCAAAAATGTCTATAATACCAGAAAAAAAATTGTGTTTTTCTGTATTTCTGGAATTGTAAAATGTTAGTTTACAGTGAAAACCAATGGATGCAGTTTAAAGTTTTTTGAGGTTACATAAAATTCTATTTTCTGGATAAGACGAGTTTTGAAATTTCTTTCCTGTCCTCATATATACTTATACAGGTGTATATATATTTTAATCACAAAATTTTACCCAGAAAAATCTATTCTGCTGAAATTTATGTCTTCTTTAAATATATATTTTTTAGCATTATTATTTTTTAATATGTTCAAGGAGCCGTCTTTACACAAAAATTGTAACAAACTCACCAATTTTCCATTTGAACACCTAACTGCCAGATCATATTTGGTTTTGCGGCGTTTTTTACATAAGAATATAAGATGTGAAATCATTCTTTGCTATATTTGAATATTAGAGCGATTTGAATTTTTCAACACCTATTGTTGAATTCGTTTTAAATAATCACAAAACAAACTGCAATTCGGGTAGTTTTTTAAGCATAATCCAGAAGCTCTTTGACGAAATGACATCCAATTTTTATTGAATATATTTTATAAATCTTCTAAATTTCAATTTCTATCACATTTTAAATGTTAAATTTCATAATATTTTTTAATATTTTTAATACCATTTTAGTTTTCTTTCTTTTTCTCTCTCTCTTAGATGTTTCTCATAATGTTAATATGTTTTTCATTTATTTAACTATTGTTTTACATGAAACCTGGAAAAAAATGAAAAACAATATCTTAAAATCGAGGCATTTTTTTTCACCAGACAAATTAGTTGCACTAATCAGAATTCAAATAAATAACACGAACTGAAGTGAAATAAGTTTGCTGTTCTTGTTAGATTTAAAAAAATCCGCCACTAAAATCATTAAATCCCCCACCCCTTTTCTATGATTTAATAGGCACACTTTCCTGTAAATCTACTTTTCCAGCAGTAAGAACACTTAGGCAGAGAAAAACTTTTGTCAATCTGTAGCATTACTAAAGTAACATTCATTTTATTTTTATGTTAGGAAAAAGGCAGTGAAGATTCTTTCCGTATTTACATTGAAGTCAAAGAGTAAATCAAAGGGGAAGATCATGCGAGTCATGATATTTTCCCCTTGAAGAAATTTTCTATACATAAAAAAGTTAAATAAATAAATAAATAAATAAATAAATACATATTAGGGGTGTTAAAAGAAAAAAAATATATCGCTCAACAACGGAAATATTTCTGTTTAAAAACAGAATTACATTAAATTTGTAGGAATTAATCATTGAAAATTATTCCTTCATAAATGACTTTTTAAAATAAATTTAAAAGTTCTTCATATAGAAATTGTACCTGCACTGTAAATCTGTATAGCTACTAAGATTTTTCTAGTAGATTTGTACTCGAAGAACATTTTATGTAAAGGTAACAGCAAAAACTCATGTTACCTTTCTCGGTTACATGAAATTTTGCTGTTATCGCTATATGAAAAGGTCTTGGAATACAAATTTACTTGAAAAATTTTAGTAACTTTACAGATTTTTTTTTTCAGTGTGTCCGAAATTTTCAATGCAAACGTTTAATTTTAATATTTTTGAATTTTTCTGTAATTTTTACCTTCACGATGTAAAATCACTCACACTGTAAAAAAAAAAAAAAAAAAAAAAAAAAAAAATCTTTAAAGATACTAAGTTTTTCCTAGAAAACTGTTATTCCTAGAACTTTTTATGTAACGGTAAGAGCATAAATCCATGTGACAGTAATGGTTACTTGAATTTTTGCTTGTACCGTTACATAAAAAATTCTAGAGATCCCAATTTCCTTGAAAAAGTTTAGTAACTTTACAGATATTTTTTACAGTGCAGTGGAGTAAGTTAAAGAACTATTGCAATCTAAAGCTTTCAGCCGCTACCGTCAAAATCATGTTAATAGTTACAAAAAAAGCTGCAATTAAATTTTTGAGGAAAAGAAAATGCAAAGATATAGCAATTATAATAATAATTATTTAAAAGGGTAGACCAAAATCTTAAAGCTTTCAGTTTCTGCAAAAATCTTTAAATCCGATCCCGTGAATAACTTCAATCACTAAAGATCGAGACAAAAAGGTCAGTGGCGGATCCAAGGGAGGGGATCATGGGGGTCATGACCCCCCCTCCTGGAAGTCTTCAAAGAGGGATGTACAGTATAAGTAAAAAGTGCTAAAACAGGAACGCAAAATAACGTCTAATCGAAAAAATTTGCGCTTTTTTCGAATTTGATCGAGAAAATTCACGAATTTTCCGCGCCTGATTGACATAATTCACAATTTTTCTGCACCTGATCGGTGAAATTCGCGACTTTTGCGAAGCCGATCCACGAAATTCTCAATTTTTCCATGCCTAATCAATGAAATTCACGATTTTTTGGGGTGTGATTGAAGAAATTTGCGATTTTTCTTCAATTGATTGACAAAATTTACGATTTTTCCGTGCCCAATCCATGAAATTAGCACATTTTTTCTTTCTTGTTAGATGAAATACGAATTTTTCCGCACACGAACTATGAAATACGCGTTTCTTAATTGACTGACGAAATCTGCATTTTTTTCCCGCCGTAAATTGATGAAATCCGTGATTTTTTTTCTCGCGATAAACTGACGAAACTCACGATTGTTCTGCAGCCGCTCAAAGATTTTTTAAATTTTTCCGCGCATCATCGACAAAATTTACCGTTTTTCCGCGCCCTATTAACAAAATTGGCGATTTTTCGTTCCGAATCGACAAAATTTGGGATTTTTTTGTACTCGATCGTCCGAATTCGTGCTTTTTACGAAGCCGATCGACCATATTCGCGATAATTTCTTTCACGATCGATGGAGTTGTCAATTTTTGTTCACCATATCAACGTAATTCTCGATTTTTTCATTCCCGATCGACTGTATTTGCGCCTTTTTACGAAACTGTTCGACCATATTTGCGACTTTTTCATTCCCGATCGACAAAATTCGCTCTTTTTACGAAAGCGATCGACCATATTCGGGATTTTTCCGTGCCCAATTGACGAGATTCGCGCCTTTTTCCGTTCTTGTCCATGAAATGCGCATTTTTCCACACCGAATAATAAAATTCGCGATTCTTAACTGACTGATGAAATCTGCATTTTTTCCCCGAAATAAATTGATGAAATCTGTGATTTTTTTCTCGCGATAAACTGATGAAACTCGCTATTGTTCTGCGGCCACTCCAAAAAAAAAAAAAATAATTCGATTTTTCCGCGCATTATCGACAAAATCTTCGATTTTTCCTTGCTCTACACTGTAAAAAAAATCTGTAGTACTACTAGAAAAACTCTAGGCAACTGGGATTCCATAAACTTTTCTAGTAACCAATACAGTTTCTTCTTAAGTAACACTACTGTATTAATCTTAGTAAACAGCACACAGACTTCCTTAGTGAGCGTACTAAGAAATCATTAGTAGACATTACAGGTGCTTTTTTAGTTGGAATATTAAGAAACGATTAGTAGTATTACAAATACTTCTCTTGTACCTTCACTAAGAAATGGTTAGTAGTATTCAGATATTTCTCTTGTATCTTCACTAAAAAATTCTTAGTAGTCGTTACAGATCCTTTTTAAGTATGTTTACCAATAAATGGCTAGTAGTTTTACAGATACTTCTTTTGTATCGTTACTGAGAAATTCTTAGTAGCCATTACAGGTATTTATTTAGTATATGGTGAGTAATACTACTAACCATTTATTAGTATGTTCATTAAGGAAGTCTGTGTGCTGTTTACTAAGTTTAATGCAGTAGTTTTACTTAAGAAGAAACTGTATTGGTTACTAGAAAAGTTTATGGAATCCCAGTTGCCTAGAGATTTTCTAGTAGTACTACAGATGTTTATTAAGAAATGGTTAGTATTATTAGATACTTCTTTTGTATCTTAACTAAGAAATTGTTAGCAGCCGTTATAGGTCTTTTTTTAGTATGTTTATTAAAAAACCTTTAATAGAATTACAAAAACTTTTTATGTTCATATTAGAGCATTTATAAGAAAACATCTGTAATGCTTCTAAGAAAGTGTAGTAATGTTACAGATACTTTTCTCATAATTTACACTAGAATTTTAAAGAGGCAAGCTAATACCAGTTTGGGAAATTTGAAAGAATAAGAAATATCTAATAATTATTAAGCCAAACACTCTGCAAGAATTTCTGTATGCCTTTCATATTTTATGCTACAAAATTTGATAAATAATATCAACTTTTTTTTTTCCCATGAAATATAGAGGCACCCTTTAATATAACTTCCATGATTCCCCCCCCCCCCCACCCCACTGTTAAATTTTCAATATAAAGATTTAAATCTATAATAAGTGCATCTATATTTAGTATACAAATATTTTAATGTTAATTATATTTAAACTAAATTAGGTTTGTAGAATAAAATATTAAAGAAATATTTCGCTTACTATATTCCATATTCTTTTTAACTGCTCTAAGTAGCCTTCTCAATGTAACTGCATTTTTTTTTTTTTTTTTTAATAACCGATTACCACTACTCTGCCCTTGTAAATATCGTAACACTTAGTTATTTATAATAATTTCTTTATTGGTTGTTTATATACAAATGTTTGTAATAAATATATTTCACAAATAATTTGATTTAAATATGTATCTTGTTTAATTATCTTTTAATTCAGAAAAAGAAATATCTTTTTACTAGACAATACTTATAGTTCACAATTCCTGTCAAAAACCTTATTTCTAAGAAATCACTAATGCATATACTTAGATATTAGCTTCAAATAAAAATCTTACTTGGTGCAAAATTACTTAAGTTCTTTGAAATTTATGCAATAAATTATAGATTTTTTTTTTTTTTTTTTGTTTTCAAATTAAAAACAATGTTATAAGTTAGTGTTCACTCTAGAAACAAAAAGGGCAGGTGCTATTCACTAAAAAGGGCACCACTGCAGCAGAAAAGGGCACTTTTGCAAAAGAAAAAAAAAAAAAAAAAGTTATTGCTTTTAAAAGGAGGGAAAAAAAGTAGGAAAACATGTAATTTTCAAGTATTATAAATCAACTAACATTAATTTCAAATGATTTTATGATATAAAAATAAAAAATACAATTGAATTAAAATAAAATTGAATAGTTTCATGTTCTTATTCATAAAGAAATGAAAAAAAAAAAATTTCGCACACAAATTTAGAAATACGTATACAGAAATATTATTAAAAATCTCGGGGTAAAACTAGTGGTGCATTTTACTACTTTTAAAAAAGGCAGACAAATTTTGTAAATTTGGAAAAAAGGCAGCATCAAAGACCGGTCATGTGAGAAACAGGTTTGAGTGAGGCGAGTCTATTCTTGATAATAGGACAGAGCAATGAAAAGGGAGTTTCCCCTAGTATTGCTTTTGTAGGGAATAGAGAGAAATTTCGTCTCCCCTTAATGCTTCCATACCTTCGGAAAGGCTCATTATTTTGGCAGTATGCCAAGACAGATCTTTAGAACCTGGTCAAGCAGTATATGTTATAAAACATGTCTGTGAATAAAGCTAACACATATAAGCAGCGGCAAGAATTCATTTCTTTTTTTCCTCAAATTTAAAAACTTGTAACCATAAAATAAAGCTAACAATGCACTAAGTTATTTAAAAACTATTTCAAATTATTGATTTTTCAAGATTTAAAATAATTTTCTAGCACAATTCTTAAAAAAAAAAAAAAAAAAAAAAAAAACTTTATTATATGAGCTATACTAACTCATTTGCATTTTTTTACACCAATAAAAGAGAATTTCAGGTGTCAAGATTGTTATGTTTCATATAAAAAATCTTACCAAGTTCTGAATTTGAAGAAAATTTTTGCAACTAATTCTAAGCACACTATTGATGTTTCAGACATTTTCTTACAAATTTTACCAAGTTGTTAAACCCAGTATATGTATTTCATAGTAATTTTTTCTTCATACTTTTGACATTTAATAATTTTTTAATATGCTAAACATTTTGAAAATAACCACATTTGGCAAAAGGTTTAATCCAGTTTGCCCAATTGAAATTCTTAATTGCACCGATAGTTTTGACACAATAGAAACATAAAACATTTTTATTTGTAAATAATGTATGTATTAATACAATTTAAGAATTATAAATGTTCAAATTAAAATACTTACTCTATTAGACTTTTTTTTTTTTTTTTAAATAGGGCTGCCACAGTGAAGTAATTTGCTAAATTTTGCTTATGTTCTTGATTTTTATTTTTGAACCATATTAATATACAATTATTTTTAAATAATGGTAACAGAAAAAAAAAAAAAAAAATTTCAATGTCAGCCCATCATTAGCTGAAATAAAAAATGTCACATATATAATAAAAAAGCAGCACAATTCAGTTGGTTTGCAATACACTCTTCATTTATTGAAAGCACAAATTATACATATTAAAAGATATATATGATTAATATTCAATAACAATATGTTTTACAAACAAAGTCTTCTACAGTGTTCAGAAGGCTGCTAAAAATTGCCTGCTCTTTGGGGTCAGAATTAGCCACTTTATTCATCAATATATTTAATGCGTCAAAATCTGCAATCTTGGTACACTTTGTATGTATGACGATGACGATAATCCAAGTCAATAAAATGGGAATTGCTCCAAACATCAGATTAATCTTTCCACCTGTTTTGATAATGAAAGGATAAAAATTTTCAGATATAAAATTGATACTAGTGCAGACACAAGATAATTATACTGAAGTATGCAAAAACATAATAAACAAAATAATGAAATTTAAGAAACTTTACCATCTAGTCTTACTTCTGGTTCTACTGCTTGAGCAAAGAAAAAAATAAAAAATTCTATTTTGGAATAAATTTCAGGTTTTATGGGCTTGATAATGTAAAATTTTTCAATTAGTATGCATTCTGGGAGCCCGAAAAATCTGACAGAAATTAAGAAAAATAAAAACCAAACTGCTGTTATTTAAAAGCATTTTTTGGTACTATGTGTTGAGAGGAAGTGCACATTTTATTGTTTATGTTTTTAAAATTTGATAATTATAATTTCCAAGAGATTATTTTACAATTTTGATTCGAAATCTGATTTTGCAGACTCTTAGAAAAAGGAGAAATTTGTAATGTGAAAATTAACTTCTGATATAACTAGAAATAATTTTGGAGAGGAGGGAGGGATTTAGGTATTGAAATTATTTTTACTACAAAGCAAGGATGCAACTTTGAAATTTGGCTAAGAATGTAATTATTTTGAATCCCTCCCCTCCCACTGCATGCACACACATACACTTTTGCTTTGATGCATTACTAAGACAAAAAACTCAGCTCAACACATTGAAAATTATATGCAGTAAAATACAATTATGTTAAAACAAAATTTTAAAATAATAATAAGTGCATGTGAAACATTCATATCAACAGTACAGTAGACTCCCTCAAATCCGCAAACCAGAAATCTGCAACTCTCTAAAATCCGCACATATTTTATGGATGTAAACAATGAAACCTTCAGTTTGGATATTGCTACAAAATTTTATTTTTTTTAGATTTGTATCAATTCCATATATTTTTTAATTTGTAATTTTCTTAATTATACTCCATTCATCTTTTTTTTTCATGAATTAAGAATATTTTTTTTAATAAAAATTCAAGATATTGCTGTTAATCACAATCTTCTTACCAAATATATTTATGCATTAATCATGATTTTTTGGTAATTAAACCTGGTTAAACTTGAGAAAAAAAAATCCTAGTTTTTTATTTTGATGTGAATTAGTAATGTACTTTATGAGGAAAGTTTTGATGAATAATTTTGGAAAAATACATTTAATCTTTATAATGAATATTTAATCATACATTATTGATTATTAACTTGACCTTTGCTATAAATACTTTAATTATTTTAAAAGTTATCTAAAATTTATTATTTTAGTTTTCTTACCTTTTTTAATATTTTATTATATTATAAGCATTCATTATAGTTTTGAATGCACTATTAATTGCACTCAAATTACTGTTTAAAAAATGTAAACAAAGCAATGACCAGAAATCCGCAAAATTCTAAAATCCGCACAACCTCTGGTCCCAAGCTGTGCGGATTTGAGGGAGTCTACTGTATTTGAAAAGTTTAATTTAGACAGGGTAAAGCTAAAAACAATAAAGTTGACAGCTATGATACATAAAATCAAGGAGAATTCAGAGTAGAATTTTTTCTTGTGAAATTCACAGAAACTTTCTGAAAGGTTACAGTTGAGGGAAGGGAATGGATACCTACCCGACACTAACTATATGCTTTTTTCCTATAATCTTTTGACAAAATGTGCCTCTTTGTGAGTTATCAAAACTTGCGTCTTTTTTGCAATCGATTGTTGAAATTTACATCTTTTACAAGATTTTTTGACTGATATATAATATATATATATTGACTAAATTTGCTTTTTTTTTCACAATCTTTCACTGAAATTTAGGAGGTTTTCTATGATTTTTTGATGAAATCTGCATATTTTAAGATTCTTTTTACGAGAATTGAATTTTTCCACTATTTTTTGACAAAGTTCTCTCCAATCATTTAATGAAAACACATTTTATCAGCAATCCTTTGATGGAAATAATTTCACAATACATTGACCGACACCACATTGTTTTGGCAATCCTTTGATGGAAATGTCTTTTTTGCAATTTTTTCATTGAAATGGTGTCTTTTTCGTGATCCTTCAATAAAAATCACATATTTTCCGCAATCATTTGACAAAATTCAATTTTTCACCACATTTTTTGACGAAAATTGTGGATTTTTTTTTTTTTTCTGACGATCCTTTAATGAAAATGGTCTTTTTTGTGATTTTTTTATGGAGATTGCACATTTACACTATTCTTAACTGAAATGGTCATAAAGTGAGGTTATTTCAAACCTAGATTCTTTACATTTTATGCAAATTCTGAAAAATCTAAATATTTTTTTTCTTTTCCCTCAAAGAATTTTTCGATCCCGCTTCCATCCATGGGATCAAAAGACTGAATTTTGTCCTGTGGACGGAAAACCTGCACCAATGCTACTAAGTAGAAAGTAATAAATAGAAAAGTATTTTAAGATTTGTAGCTGCATGTTTTTTATAATTCATTTAGAGATTCCTATTGCACGGTTGGGAAAATATATACATATATATTTAAGGGGGGAAAAATGCTTTATTTAGTTTAAGCAATTTTTAAATTTCATTTCCTATTGCATATAATGCATATCTGTTGATAAAATAAACGTTTTTGGATATTATATAAGTAGTATAACATTTTAAAATACTCAAATAGTTGCAGTACACTATGTTCAGAATTGAAATCATTTCCAATTTAAACATTATTGATAAAAGCTATATCTTATGTTCAAAGCATAATTTGCTCTACACAGGATAACACTAATACCTTGAAAATCTTATGAAAAATCTTTTGATTAATAATATAATACATATTTGATACAATTCAATGAATATATATTATTCTCTGTTTGTTATTTTTAATATACAAAATCTTCTGGTTATTTTGTTTCTCAGTGATCATTCCGAGTGTCAAATGAACATTTTTTTACCTTTAGATTCAGCTTCCTTACTTTATGAATTTGATGCGATTTAATAGGGTGTGTTTAAAAATAAAGTTTCATTAAATAAAGGAAAATGCACCTTATCTTTATTATGCATATTTAATTCACACTTACTTTTAATATTCTCATCATTTTTTTAATTTCTGGTACAGCTCTATTTTTTAATACTCTTCAGTTGACACATTTTAAAAAGAAAATACAGACAAAATTTATTCAAAACAATAATACAATTAACATGAAAAATTCTATAATATGTTTTAATAGAAATTTTTGTTTTAAGCTGTATACCTAAATAAAATCCTTAAGTACTTATAATATTAAAACCAGTTAAAAATAATTTTTTAGTTAAGGTAGAAAATGGAATTTGGAAGAAAATTTTTAAAAATATATTAAAAAATGAAGTACTACTTTGTTATCCCGTTGACCAATTTCGCCAAATTATACAAATCACCAAACTAATAGCCAAATTATATATACTGACATACACAATTTCTTTTTTTTGAATAACGAATAAACAAATAATTAGTAGAATATTCATAAAAATACAAATTAAAAGTCGAAATAAAAGCACTTAACGATGTTTTAAACAACTTTCTCATATTTAATGTCATTAAATGTGATATTGACAGTCATCCATTATTGGCATTTAATCTTATGGTTTGGCGACTTTTATTTTTTGGCCGACAGGATAACGTAGTAGTACCAAAAATTATTTTAAGTGTAAAAAACAGTCCCAAATGTATAAATTTTACACTTAATGTGTATAACTTGGTAAGTGTGAGAGCATTGTGCATGAAATAATCAAATACAGTATAATTAGAATATAATTATATATTATAATTATATGTTTAGAACATTTGAAATTAAACAGAACCAGCGTTGAAAAAACAACATGGGAAAAAAAACTATATGCCTATAAAAGTGGTTTTTTTTCTAAGAACAAATTTTTGGATTTTGAATTCAATTTGATTATGTTTTTAAGTCAAAATATTTATTCATTATAAATTAAGGCCGTACCAAGTACTTTGTATTTACTCAGCATTCAGCCAATTTACCGAGTAGAAATACAATACAGAGTAGTGTTACTATTATCATTACAATGAAAAATCAATTGTTGCAGTACATTATAAATGAAAAGAATCAATGTTTAAAGCTCCAAAATACTTCATATTCCTTTTTGCAATCTACTTTTGAGAGCCGCAGCACAACCATGTGTTTAAGTCAAAATATTTTATGCATAATAAACTACGGTTGTACTGACTACTCTGTATTTACTCGTTACTCGACGTATTCAGCCAATTTGCTGAGTACTCTGTAGTCAGCCAAATTTTGGACCAAGTAGCCATAAGAATTTCAATTTTTAAGCATTATTACTTATACTATGAGAAATTAATTGGCGCAGTACATTATAAATAAATAAGATCAACGTTTAAAGCTCCAAAATACTTCATTTCTTCTTGCAAACTAGTTTTAATAGCCACAGCATGCCATCATCATCATATTTTACATTGATGATGGTGTACTATGGCTATTGAAACTGGTTTTCAAAAAAGAAAATATTTTAGTTCTTTAAATGTTCTTGATTTATATAACATTACCGAAGACAGGAATTTATAATTGATCTGTAAAAGTTATTTGAATATAAATGTATAATATTTGCAATTATTCATAAAAACCATTTACTTAGTACATATAAAAATGGCTTAAAAAAAAAAATTCTTTCCCAAAGTTTTCTTTTTAATCCACCTTTCATTGTAACACAATCAAAATGACAAACTTTCCTTTCAAAAATAATATAATAAATGTTTTAATTGGTGGTATTATTTCTAATATGATCAATTCTATTGAGTTCATCAATGTTATTATATGATTACTCTGAATGGAAATAATTTCATTACACTTCACAGTAATTGTCACACTTTTCCACTCTTGGTTACGGATGCAGAACCTTTTTTAAGAGAAGGGCCACTTACAAATATGCCTACGTGTTTGAGTGCCACATCAAAAACACGGAGAATTCTATTATTTCGAGAATGTGATCTATGGCCTATAATCAGATAAAAAGTATGGTTTCAAAGAGGAGGGAAGGTTACCCCTCTAGGTCTGTTTGCCTAAAGATGAAAATAAGGAATTTTGCTTAGTGGCCACTAGCCAGTAGGTTGTCTTTTTTAGTAGCCAGTTATTGGCTAGTGAGAATAATTTCTTTAGTAGACAGTAAGTACATTTGAGTTACTGAATATTTAATAACAAGATATATACGAGCATGAGCATAGACTAAAGTAATATATGAACTAGTTAAAAAAATTTTAATTTATATTGTTTGGAATAAACTTGAGATACTAATTTCAAATCTATTTTAAATTAACAGCAAAGTTATATGTAATATGCATATGTAGTTAGCTACACAAGTCCAACTATGCTTAGGTACTTGCATAGCTAACGACATAAATAAACCCCAACCCTCTTTTATGTAATTATTTATCTAGAATTAAGATGTACCCCCCCCCCCCCAAAAAAAAAAAAAAAAAAAAAAAAAATGTTTTTCCACCAACTAGCAAGTTTGATCAAAAAAAAAAAAAAAAAAATTATAGCGAATTTTCTAAAAAAAAAAAAAAAAGGGGGGGGGGCTTTCATGAAATTAACATTGTATGTTTTTTCCACAACCTTTTAACATAATGTGCGTTTTTTTCTTTTTTGCGATCTCTTGATAAAATTTGTGTTTGTTTTTGTGACTTTTTAACGAAAATCGCGTTCATTTTCCAAATGTTTTAACGAAAATCACATTTGTTTTGAAATTTTGTAACTGAAATAGTGTTCGTTATCACGATTTTTTGACGGTATTGACGATCGTTATCGTGACTTTTTGGACGGTATTCGCGTTCGTTATCACGATTTTTTGCCAGTAATTCGCAATCGTTATCGCGATTTTTTGACAGCATTTGTTTTTTTTTCTTTTTTTGATAAAATTCACATTTCTTGCGTTTGTTTTTACATTTTTCGACGAAAATCGCGTTTGATATTGAGATTTTTTGCTGATATTCGAGTTTGTAAATGCAATTTTTTGACGGTATTCACGTTTGTTAATGCGATTTTTTACGGTATTTGCATTCGTTATCGCAATTTTTGACGGTATTAGAGAGTTATCCTGATTTTTTGATGGTATTTGCTGTTTTTCTTAAAAAAATTAATTTTGCGTTTGTATTTACATTTTTTGACGTAAATCGCGTTTGGTACTGAGACTTTTTGCCAGTACTTGCGTTTGTAAATGCGATTTTTTGACGGCATTTGCATTTGTTAATGAGATTTCTTGACGGTATTCACTTTTTTGCATGTTTCTTTGATTAAATTCACGTTTTTCCCGTTTGTTTTTATGTTTTTTGACAAAAACCGTGTTTGTTCTCGTTGATTTTTTTGACAAAATACGCAGGGTTTTTTTTACAATTGCTTTCCCCCCCCCCCCGATTTTATAAAGATATTTACTGTTTTTTCGTGATTCTTCGACGATATTTGCATTCTTTTTGCAATCCTTAGACGATGTCTTTTTGCGATACTTACACAAAATTCATGTTTTTTCACAATTCTTCTCACAAAACACCTTTTGGAGAATCCTGCATATGGCCAGTACTTTCCACATTTTTAGTCGCCAGTTTTTCACATTTAGTCGCTGAGTGGCGACTGCTTATTTTCATCTTTATGTTTGCCCAGTCAAAATATCCAATTTAGTTGGTAAAGATATACTCCCTCAAATCCATAACCCTAAAATGAGCAATTCCTGCACATTATTAATTAAATTCGTGACTTTTTACAGCCGGACCTGCAAAATTTGCTTGCTGGAGCTTACGCGTCCTGCGTAATTTTCCACTCCGGCCGCAGAAATTTACGGGCACAAATTTTTTACTACCAACATCATTTTTGGCCTATAAGAAAAAGAACACTTATTTAAAACTTTGCTCTGAGCACACTTTTCTCTTTGCACGCCCCTGCATATAAACTCAAATTTATCAAAATGCCACTTGTCAGACTTGTCTTTCTTGCATTCTTCAGACAGGAATAGTGTTTTTTCTGCATATTTTTAGCAAAAGATAGAGTGGTTTTTTTTTTTTTTTTTTTTTTTTTTTTTTGTGATTCTATTTTAAATTAACAGCAAAGTTATATGTAACATGCATATGTAGTTAGCTACACATGTCCAACTATGCTTAGGTACTTGCGCTGTAGCTATAACTACGCAAGTACATAATAAATCCCAACCCTCTTTTTTGTAATTATTTGTCTAGAATTAAAATGTAACCCCTCCCCCCCCAAAAAAAAATGTTTATCCACCAATTAGCAAGTTTGATTTAAAAGAAAAAACTGAAATTCACAACAAATTTTCTAAAAATTAAAATGGGGGGGGGGGGGGAGAGACTAATATACGTTTTTTCAACAATCCTTTGGCATAATGTGCGTTTTTCTTTTCTTTCTTTTTTTTGTGATCTTTTGATAAAATTTGCGTTCATTTTGCACCTTTTTAACAAAAAGTCGCATTTGTTATAACGACTTTTTGACGGTATTGATGATCGTTATCGCGACTTTTTGGACGATATTCATGTTTTTTGCGTTCGTCTTTACGTTTTTTAACGAAAATATCATTCGTTATCGCAATTTTTTGATGGTTTTCGTGACTTTTTGGACGGTATTCGTGTTTGTTATCACGATTTTTTGACAGTTATTCGCATTCATTATCGTGATTTTTTGACGGTATTCGCTTTTTCCGAGTGCTTTTTTGATAAAATTCAAGTTTTTTGCGTTCGTTTTTACATTTTTTTAAAACGAAAATCTCGTTTGTTATCGTGATTTTTTTTACAGTATTCACGTTTGTTAACACGAATTTTTGACAATATTTGCATTTGTTATCGTGATTTTTTGACGGTGTTTACATTTTTTGCGTGTTTCTTTGATAAAATTCTTGTTTTTTGACAAAAACCGCGTTGTTTTTGTTGATTTTTTGACAAAATACGTGTTTTTTTTTTTTTTTTTTTTTTTTTTTGCAATTCTCTAATGATACTTACGATTCTTTGACGATATTTGTGTTCTTTTTTCGATCCTTAGGAGATGTCTTTTCGCGATACTTACACAAAATTTATGTTTTTCCGCAACCTTTTTTCGAAATTTGGGTTTTTCAATTTTTTTGTTGAAATTTGCAGGTTTTTTCGCAATTCTCTTCACAAAACACCTCTTGGAGAATCCTGCATTTGGCCGGTACTTTCCACATTTTTAGTCACCAATTTTTCACATTTAATCGCCGATTGTTTTTATCTTTATGTGAATATGCATTAATTTATCTTTCTGTGTTAGAGAGAGAGAGAAAAAAAAATTATGAGCCCCCCCCCCCCCCCCTATTGTTCATTTCTAGCTACAGCACTGATGCCCCTTTTTTTTGCAAGATTGATGGAAAATGCATCTTAGCTCTTCTTTTTGTGATCATTTTACGAATAGTGCATCTTTTCTACAAACCACTTCAGTCGTCGGAAATTTTTAAAAGACTGAAAATGTTCACCCATGTAGTTAAGGCACATTTTTGCTAGAAGATGCACCAGATGTGGATTATTGCCAGATACCGGATATCTGGTACAAAACGACAAATTTCATCAAAAGACTGCAAAAAACACGTTTTTTTCTGCAGCTCTTTGATGAAATTCACACTTTTTGTCTGTTGTACTTAGATTAAATTTGCATTTCTTCAGCAACTCTTTGGGAGGAAAAAAAAAAAAAACTCATTTTTTCTGTTTTTATTTGACAATATTCGCTTTTTGTCAGTGATCATTTAAACAAAATTAGCATTTTTTCCACGAGCCTTTGACAAAATTCACGTCCTTTCAATGATTCCTTTACAAACTCGACTTTTTGCCCCTAATTCTTATTTGCATCGTTTCTGTGACTCTGATGAAATTCGCATCTTTTCTTGGTACTTTGACAGAATTCACTCTTGTCTGCTATATTTTAATAGAATTAACATTTGCTTTCGGGATCCTTTGTTGAAATTATTCTTTTTGTTGCGATTCGAAAGCAATTCTTTAACGAAATACTCTTTGTGTGATTCTTTATTGAAGTTCACATTTTTTCCCCGTAAACAATTGACGAAAATTTTTCAACGACCATTTGTTGAAATTTGCGATACTTTTTATGCCTGAATTTTCTGATACATCTTTTTTTTTTTTTTTTTCCATTTTCAGAATGGAATGTCTTAAAGTTTTGGAAATTATGGAACAAAATCATCCCTGGTTACAAAAGTCAAAAATTATTTTTCTTATATTTTCTTCTCTTTTAGTCATTTTTTAATTATTGATGCATGTTCTTTTAAGATCAGAAGGCATCAGATAGCAATTTGCCATTTTTCGTGAATTTTTTAATAGAATTTTCCAAATTTTGGCAAAATTTGCCGTCTTCCCACGACTTTTTGACGAAAGTTGTCATTTTTCGCGAATCGTTTGAGGAATTTTTCCATTTTGTCGTGATTTTTCAACGAATGTCGTTTTTTCACTATTTTTTGAGGAAATCTGCTTTTTGGGGGAATTTTTGACAGGGTTGGAAAAAAACCAGGTTTTTTCGAAAAAAACCAAAAAAACCGGTTTATTTGGTTTAAACCAGGTTTTTTTGGTTTAAACCGGGTTTTTTTAAAAACATGTTTTTTTATTACGTATACATATAAATTATTGATCAAAATAGACATTGTTGGATACATAAGTAGTATAACTTCATTTGAAAATAATTTAAATTACATAATTACAGTTAATTTATGCAGAAAATTGAAAAAAAATCATATTTTAATTTAAACAGTATTAGTAAATAGTCTTATGTTTAATGAATAAATTGCTATACATAGTGAAACAGTGACAACCTGAAAATCTTTATAAACAATTTTTTGTTTACTAATAATGCACATTTGATGTAGTTTGATGAATATAATATTCTTTTCCACAATTATTAAAAAAATAAATTTCAAATACTTCTTAAAGTTTTGTTTTTTGAATAACAATTTAAAGTAAACATTTTTAGTCATTAGAATCAGCAGATAATAGGGGGTGGGAAATACACTAGTATAGTACTATTAAAATGCTATAACTAGCATTCAATTTTGTAATTCTCTTTTATTCAACTTCATATTTTGATTTCCTCAGTCAAGAAAAATTTCTTTTACAGCTTAACCAAAATCTTAAAGATCATTTTATAAGCAGTTCTGTAGCTCCATATTCAAAATTACCATGTATGTTTTGACAGATTGTTTTAAATAATCTGCATTTTTCTAAAATTAAAATATTTTATACTAAATAATTGATTATTTTAAACCTATTTTATCTTTGAAAAATTCAGATGTTTTAAAAATTATCTTTAGAGCAGTGGATCAATACTACTAATTTCCATCCTATGATTATAAACATGACCTAGACCCACTATATTTAAAGCTTATTGCTAAAATAAAGTGTTAAAAGTAAAAATTATTTATATCCAATAATTTCAAACTCTTAAAATATGTAGAAAAAAGAGAAAATGTCATTAGATTTCTTTAAAAAAACCAATTGGTTTTTTTGAGAAAAAAACCATTTGGTTTAAACCAATTGGTTTAAGCCGTGCCAACCCTGATTTTTGAGGAAATAGCCATTTTTTCATGAATCTTGCCGGAAATAAGTCGTTATTTCGCAATTTTTTTAAAAAGAAATTTGCCCTTTTGTCACGATTTTCTCATGAAATTATGCTTCCGAGTAAGAGCTATTTTTGGCGTTCCGTTGCCCATTTTTATGCATAATTTACACACTATAGCATGTTCGCATCATCGCTGAAGGGCTGCATTTTTTCTAATATGGGGCATGAACATGGGTGCAAGTTTGAAATTTTGCCAGGACTGAAAATATTTTGAGTTTCTCTTCCCCCTCCCCCCCCCCGAATGAACAAATACACACATGCATGATTCACGTTTTTCCCATGACCGTTTGACGAAATTAGCTTTTTCCCATGATCTTGACAGAAATCGCGTTTTTTGCAATCTTTTGACAAAAATTTGCGAGTTTTTCATGATCTTTGACAAAAATTCGCGAGTTTTTTGCAATCCTTTGACAAATATTCGAGACTTTTTCGTGATCCTTTGTCAAAAATTTGCGTCTTTTCCACGATCTTTTGACAAAAGACTCGTCTTTTCCTCGCTCTTTTGACAAAAAATCGCATTTCTCTGCAATTCTAAGAAAAATAGCGTTTTTTCTGCTATCATTTGACGAAAATCGCAACCTTTTTCACAATTCTTTGAAAGACTTCCTCATTTTCATGATCCTTAAACAGGAATCACGTTTATTTTGCTTTTTTTTTTTTTAAACGAAAAATGCATCTTTTTTGCGATCTTTATTTAAAAATAGAGCTTTTTTCCACAACCTTTTTACAAAAAGCACGTATTATCAGCAATCTTTTGAAAAAAAATTGTGTTTTTTCACGCTCTTTTGACGAAAAATGCTTTTTCCTCGATCTTTTGACAAAAATCGCATTTTCTCTGCAATTCTGACAGAAATAGTGTTTTTTCCATGATCATTTGAGGAAAATGGCTCCTTTTCTGCGATTCCTTGACAGAGACTGTGTCATTTTCGCGATTCTTCGATGGAAATAACGTTTTTCTTGAGATCCGTCTACAGGAATCAGTTTATTCGGCAATTTTTTGACAAAAAACGTGTCTTTCTACGATCTTTTGAATGAAACAGCACTTTTTCAAGCTATCCTTTGACAGAAACGCCTTTTTCCACGATCATCTGACAAAATCACGTCTGATTCATAATTTTTTGACGAAAAATTATGTCTTTTTTGCGATTTTTTGGCAAAAAAGGCATCATTTTCGCCATCATTTTTCGTCGTCTGAGATTTTTCCATCCCGCTTCCATCCTCGGGAACTTTTAAAAGATGGATTTCCGTGCTGTGGGTGGAAAACTTGCATCCATGGGCATGAAGGGCGCTATTTTTTTTTCAACGAGCAAGAGGGGCGCTAGTTTTTGAATGAGGGGCAAGGAGAGCGCTATTTTTTAAACTAAAGGACAGGAAGGATGCAGCGCCTTCCTGAAACCCTCTGGGAGAAACTCTGCTTTAGCACTCATAAGATGGCCCCATTGTACACATTTCTGATTCTGATATTTGTTGTATTAATAGCAACTTCATAAAACTTTTAGATTAGATATTTATACCTTCCTCTTTTGTTGATATTAATAATTTAAATTAATAATAAAGTTATTAACAAAACACTTGAGAAGAACTGTAAAAATTTAAAAGTCAACTACTTCATGATGGCAATTAAATGAAAACAAAACAAATTTGAAATTGTAGTTGATATTCTAGGTTTGATTTTACAATTACAGTAGAATAATTGAACACTGCAGTTAAACTTTGAGTGGTGAAAATTACAATAAAACTTTTGAGAGGTGTAAAATTACTTCATTACTGAAATTTAAGAACAATTTTTAAGAGAAATAAAAATTTTAAGTTGAAGTACATATTCTAGTTTTGGTTTTACAACCGCTGTTATAGGTTATGACAAAATATTGTGATACTTTAAATATATCTTCATTTACATATAAACATTATAATTTCATAATTATGAAAATATACAAGTATTTATTTTTGTTAAAATTGCTTTTTTAATCAGATAAAGCTGGCAAGGAGCAAATTAGTTTTACATTTTTTTTTTAAATGTAAAAAACAGAATTTAAAAAATGTTTTACTATCCGGCAGCCGAATATTGAAATATTCGGCCGGAACAAATATCCGGTTTGAGTGCCGAATAAGCAGGATATCCGGCAGGAACCAGATATCCAGTGCATCCCTAATTTTTACAAAATTCTTTATCACAATTTTTTTTTTCTAAATTATATATATAGCTTAAATTACAATTTTTATCTGTAGGTCACAGGAAAAAATTGTAAATTTCATCACTTTGATGCAAAAAAAAGCATGAATTTCATAGATCAGACATGCTACAGGCTCACCAAGAAAAAAGCTGAACTTTCACGGTCTCACAGACTTTAGGCGAAATCTGCGTTTTTCTGCAATTTTTTAATGAAATTATCGTTTTTCCGCGACCAATTGACGAAATTCGCACTTTTTCTCCCACAGCCTTTTTAATGAAATCTGCATTTCTCCAAAATCCTTTAGCGAAATTCGCGTTTTTTCGTCAAAATTTGCGTATTTTCTGCGATCTTACGTCAAAATTTGCATATTTTCCGCGATTTTTCATGAAAATTTGCGCATTTTCCGCGATCTTTCTTCAACATATGCGTATTTTCCGCGATCTTTCGTCAAAATATGCGTATTTTCCGCGATCTTACGTCAAAATTTGCATATTTTCCGCAATCTTTCGTCAAAATTTGCGTATTTTTCGTAAAAATTTATATTTTCCGCGATTTTTCGTAAAAATGTGCGTATTTTCTGCGATCTTTCGTCAAAATGTGCGTATTTTCTGCGATCTTTCGTCAAAATTTGCACATTTTCCGCGATCTTTCGTCAAAATTTGCGCATTTTCCGCGATCTTTCGTCAACATATGCGTATTTTCCGCGATCTTACGTCGAAATTTGCATATTTTCCGCGATCTTTCGTCAAAATATGCGTATTTTCCGCAATCTTTCGTCAAAATTTCCGTATTTTTCGTGATCTTTCGTCAAAATTTGTGTGGTTTCCGCGATCTTTCGTCAAAATTTGGGTATTTTCTGCGATTTTTCTCCAAAATTGGAGCATTTTCCGCGATCTTTCAATAAAATACGATTATTTATCACGATTATTTGACAATATTAGGGTATTTTTCCGCAACCTGTTCACAAAAGTCGTGTTTTCCCAGCAATTTTTTGACGAAAATCGCGTCTTGTTCGTGATCAATTAAAAAAATCGTGTTTTTTCTTGCGATCCTTTATAGAAAATAGCATTTTTTCCGCGATTGTTTGAAGACTTTATAGGTTTTTTTTCGATACTTTGTAGAAATTTGCCTTTTTTTCTACAATCCTTTGAAGAAATTTTCTTAACTTAGCGCCCTTTGACTCGCGTTTTTGTTGTAACACATCGTTACCCCCCCCCCCCTACATATAAATGTCATCAAATTTTAATGCATATTTGCATTGATCCCAGGAATAATAAAATTTGCCGCCGAAAAAGCGGAATTCCGCGTTTCCGCGGAAAAGTAGCATGTCTGATAGATAAAGTGCCGAAAAATAAATTTTGTCGATGAGGATTTGAAATTTTGTTGAATGGGTATGAGAAAAACAATTCTAAATAGACACAGAAAAATAAAATTTTGTCAATGAAGTGCAGACAAATCTTAAATTTTATTGATTGAGCATGGAAAAATCTTGAATTTTGTTGATCAAGCATGAAAAAAAAAAAAAAAATTTCGCCAATCAGCCGTAAGAAAAATCAAATTTTGGTAACTAAGTATAAAAAAAAAACAAAAAAAAAACAATAGCCATTTTGTTAAAAATGAGCAAAAAATTTGCAAATTTTATTTATTGGCTTTAGAAAATCTTGAGTTTCATTAGTCGCAAAGGAAAAAAAAAAGAAAAAATTGCTCATTTTATAGATTTACTAAACAAATTTGAAAGCAAATTGCGAATTTGTCAGCCAGTTAAGAAATGCAAATTTTCTTGATCTTGGGTTAAAAATTTGTTGATTTTGTTAATTAGGAAGGGAAAAATCTCAAATTTGGTTGATCAACTGCAGAAAATCGCATGTTTCGTCTATTTATTGCAAATTTTGTCAATTTGCTGCAGGAAGGACAAGTTTCTCCAGAGTCATTTAAGAATCATGATTTTCAACAATTTGGCATGGGTTAAATTACAAATTTCATCAGATTCAGAAAAATTTTATTAATAAGATCAAAAAAACTCAAATTTTGCTGACCAGACACAGAAATATCAAAAATTTCATCAATAGAATATGGAAAAATTATGAGTTTTGTTGATACTGTCCTGAAAAATATAAATTTTGTCGGTCAGGATTTAAAAAAAAAAAATAATTGCAAATTTTATTGGTTAGGCTCAAAAAAAAAATTTCAATTTTATCAATCAGGCTTGGGGAAAAAAACTACTTTTGTTGATAAGGCTTGAAAAAAAAAAATCACTTTTTGTTGATCAGGTTAAACAAAATTGCTACTTTTGTTGATCAGGCTAAAAAAAATTGTCTTTGTGAAAAGACGATCAAGTTTCAGAAGAGATTGAAAATAGAAAATGAAAAACATTGGAATATAAAAATTATAACTATTAATAAAAAGATATTTTTTAAAAAAATTCCTTAAGTGGGTCCATTACTGGCACATCTACCCTATATAAAGCTTGATTCTGTTCCTCTGTTTTAATTAAAATTAGCATTCTAGATAATTATCGAGTTTTTGATTTAAATTATTTCAATAATATTTTGTCATGTCATAAATTGTAAATATTTAAGTGGCATGTAAAAAATAGTGTGATTTAAAAAAAATATTTTATTTTTTCACTTGAACATTCAACTCCACTGTATCTATGAATGTTTAGAGGGAAACTTTCTCCTCCTAGGAAAACCTGAATTTCAAGCTCTGATATTTAAAGAGATATAGTTTTTGTAAATTATAGTTCGGTACATTTAAAATATATTTTAATGGTGTGTGAAACATGTATATCATTTACTGTTTGAGATGGCATTATACAAAGAAGTAAACATTTACCATATTAAAAACATATTTAGCGCCGGATATCCGAATCCGGCAGGTAAAGCAGCTCCGGATAGCCAGTATATCCAGCAAAATCAATATCCGGTGCATCTCTATTTTAAATTATATTTTGACTGAGCCTTTTTAGGGGTAATTGTATAAATGGCTGCAAACATAACAATAAATACCGTTCGTGATATACTTATTATTTTATAAATAGCGTGCATAGGAACACTGAGATTTGAGATAAAATTAAATAAAAAAATTTTATAGTCCCAAAAGATGACAAACTTGAACGATCGATACCAATATTCGTCTGACTATTTCGAGCCTTAAATCTCAAGTTACAATATCAAAGATTACCAGTAGATTAATTAACATATTATTTTTATAATTATTTAATCAAAGAAAGAGAGAGGGGAAAAAAGAAAGAAAGAAAAAAAAAAAACAGATTTTTAATCTGCGACAACCAACAAGTAACGTTTCGAGTTAAGCCTGAAAAGAAATAAGAGATAGACGCGGAATTAACTCTTAAGCAACTGAATATTTGTAAATTTTTGTTTATTATCTACTTAAATAAAATAAAGCTTACCTTAAAAACATGAAAATAAGTATCCAAGGTAATATTCAGCTGAATCACATGTGGTATGTTGTCAGTGGCGGCCATAATCTCCATGACGGCGGCAAGGCAAGGATCGGATCGGAGGTTGGTGCGTTGACTGGTTGATTCTATGTTACTAGAAGTTACTAGGTTCTGTTACTAGAATTTCGTAAGTAAAGTTTTGCGAAGCGATTTTTTACTAAAGATTCTTTAGTAACTCTAATGATAACTGTAATGATACTTAATATATTTGAGTGAAATCCCATATTTTTTTTTACAGTGTATCAACGAAATTAGTGGTTTTTTTCGATCCGAATCGACAAAATTCGTGAGTTTTTCGTACCCAATCGCCCGAATCGCTCTTTTTACGAAGACAATCGGCTACATTCGAGATAATTTCTTTCCCGATTCACGAAATGGCCAATTTTTGTGTTCCATATCAACTCGAAATTCGCGATTTTTTTTTATTCCTAATCAACAAAATTCGCGATTTTTCCGTTTCCGATTGAATAAATTCGTGCTTTTTACAAAGCGTTCGACAAAATAGGGGTTTTTCTGTGCCCTTTTAACGAAATTTGCGATTTATTCGCTCCAGATCGACAAAATTCATGATTTGTTTTGTGCTCGATCGACAAAATTTGCAATTTTTCTGAGACATACAGACAAAATTCGAGATTTTTCGAAGGCTGATAGACAAAACTCGCGTTTTTTCCAATGTCCAGTTAACGAAATTCGCAATTTTTTCCCTCGGTAAACGGACAAAACAGCCGACTTTTCCGCAACCTATGAACAAAATTTGCAAGTTTTTTTTAAGTATTATAAAGAAAATTATTTTTTTTCCTTGCCCGATAAACGAAATCTGAGATTTTTCGCATCCGATCGACGAAATTCGTGATTTTTCCGTGCCTATTCGACAAAATTCGCGATTTTTTCATGCCCGATCGGCGAAATTTGCTATTTTTTATCGTAATTCTGTTTTCAAAAGATTTACTGTACTTTAAAATTGTTTCGTTAAATCATCTGTCAAAAGTTGTGACTCCCCCCTTTCCTGGAGGTTGGGGTGGATCCGCCCTTGAAAAAGGTACGAAACTAGTTCGAAAATATTTCTAATGAACTGTCACTCGGTAAATGTGAAACCCTGTGAAATCATCACTTTTAACTTTCGATTTTTTTTTCACAAATGATACCAGCTAAAAGTTAGAAGAAATGAAAATTTTAATAAAGAATTAAACTTAAGCTATAATGAACTTCTTGGAAAGAAAATAATAACAACGTAACTTTAAGACGTTATAGCAGAGTTATCTGTTTATATTAAGACATGTTTTTTTTTTTTTTTTCATTTGAAGTGATATTTTCGCAATGCTAATGAAACAGCAAAATAAAACTGAATGGGTGTGAAAATGAAAAACTGAATAAAACAAGTAGGTAAGTGTGATCGCAGATTACACCGGGGGTTTCATTTAATGTCTTTTAAACACTTTATCCTTAAATTCAAAATTGCTAATTTATAATTATTAAAATATTAAGCAAATGACAGCACTATTATAATCATGTTTAGCTGAACAACGTCTCTTTACATATAACGTTACTATACGTTAAATGTTTTCCAAATATATGGCAGCACGAAAAAAGGCCAAAGGTATTTTATTTTGAAATGATATTTAAATTTACTCAAAAATCCTGTTTTAAGCAATTTATTTTGTTTATAATTAAAAATATTTTGAAATCCTCTTTCAATTATTAGATCTATTTTCGAACCATGTTAAAAAAATAATAATAATAAGTATAAATGTAAAAATAGTTTTAAAACCAAATAAAATAAAATAAAATAAATAAAAATAAATGTTTTTTCCAAGTAATTTATTCAAGTAATAATAAAAGTAATGTAAACCCTTAAACTGACAAAAAAGAAAAAGAACATTTGTTTAATTAAATCCACCTCAATATGAAGATTTCAACTTCCAGGACCGGCGTTTGAAACAAGAACCTTCTGTTTACTAGAGAGATGCGTTACTTCCAAGCTATGATGTTTACAGCAAAAAATTTTAAATTAAGGTTCTCTTTTAAAATTTAAATCTTAAAAAATGCATGGGAGACATTGAGAAAATTAGTTTAATTAAAATAATAAACTCTTTTTAAATTTTATGATTTCTCGTGTGACATTAAGTATTCTGCTGTAAGTACATAAAATTTGAAGTCTCTGACTTATAGAAGCAGTTACATTTTTACATAAGCAATTTTTATATTTTAAATTATTCCAGACCTCCTGCTGATTGCTTAACGGAGCATCAACGAAGTTGTTTTCATTTGAAAATATATAAAATTTATAAGTATAATTCTAAATAAGGTACCCTGGGGTAATAACGCCACGTTAAGGTTCTACCAATTTTCACGGCTCAGTTTTAGTTTGTATTTTTCAAACAAATACATAATTTGATACAGCAACTCATTGACTGTCTATATAAAAAAAAATAATTTAACAGATATGTATTCATAAAATGTAATGGCGTGATTTCTTGACCAATGCTATTCGGCGTTATTACCCACCTATATGGGTAATAACGCCATGTAAACAAAACTATGAAATAAGATGGAATAATTGCATGTAGATTGCCCAATTCTAAAAATACACACTCTACAAACTTAGAAATTGACAAACTGCATTCTAAGATATTGAAAATGTTCAATTTTTTGTGAAAGTGTAAAAAAAATAAAGTTGTGGTGCGGGGGGTGGGGGGCAAAAGAATACCAGACCATGAGCTTCTTTTTTCTTGAAAAGGACCGCTTAAATAGAATTATTAGAAACATTGCACAGTTTTAACTGTGTTTATTTGAATCAGTATTTAGGATGTAGCTCGGCCACTGTAGGGAATCAACCGGGATATTAATGCCAAGGATAGGTGTTATTACCCCGTTATAGTTATTGCGCTGTAAATTTTAAATTACAAATTATCTCGAGAAGATATCTAAAATCTTCAAAAACATTTTGAAAGTCCATAAAATGTACTACAAATTTATGTAATTAACAAAGTATTTCCGGATAAAAAAAAATAGTCTTCACATCACAAAACGTATCTCGCAAATTTTAGATCAAGCGTTAATTTTTGTTGCTTGTAAAAACAATAAGACCTAAAAACAAAACAAATTAACTTGAAGCTGTTTTTTGCGATTTATATGACTCAAAACCCTTCTGCGCAGAGCACATGGGTGTCATTTACCAGATTATTTCATAATTATGCAAAATATTAGCACTTGGCGTTATTACCCCGCCTGGCGTTATTACCCCAGGGTACCTTACATAATTTTTTTCTATTCTTATATTTAAAACAGATATTGAAAAAAAAAAATTATATACTTTTACTATAAAAGCAAAGGTTATTCCTCAAAATATTATCAAAGCTGTCGTTTTAAGCCGATTTTCGGGGCTCGACAGTCACAAAAAGGTGATTACAAAGAGGTAATTCTTTATAATGGAAGTTAAATTAAATCATGCATAGGAAAATGGAGAAAAAAAGTCGTTCGATGCATACTTTTTCTTTTTTCCTTCTTTCTTTCTTTCTTTCTTTTTTTTTTTTTTTTTTTTTTTTTTTTTTGGTAACAAATATTAACTATTATTAATATTATTATTAAAAGTGTAAAGAGTAACATAAATTTAACATACACAAACTTTCAGCTTTTAATAAATTCTATCCGGAATTTTCTTCTTTTTTGAACACCTTTAATATGTATTAACATTTTAAAAAATGTATTTTGCATGGAAATTTTCTTCATTCAGAGAAAGGATCTCATGACCACCAAGATCTTCCTTTTGGAATTGCCCCTGATTTCAGTGTAAATACAGAAAGAATCTTCTCTACTTTTCTCCAACCATAAAAAGAATATTATCTCAATAGTGCTACAAATTGACAGAACACTTTCTCTGCCTTAGTGATTTTACTGCTGGAAAAGTGGATTTACGGGCAAGTGTGCTTGTTAATTTATTGCAGAAAAAAAATGTAATTTAACAAATTACAACGATTATCTGGAAAACAATATTTCAAACGCTAAAATTTTAGTCTTATAAATAAATGTTATATTTAAAAAATAGTAAAACATCATTTCTGTGACGATCAAAACGTGAACAGCCTAAAAATGATGTTAATTATTATTAATTTAAGTATAGAATTTACCTTTAAGTTTTTTAAATTTTAATCTTTGAAAATATCTTTTTCCAAATAGTCATTGTAACTTGTTAAATTGCCATTATTTATTTATTTTATTTTATTTTATTTTATTTTATTTTATTTTATTTTATTTATTTATTTATTTTTTGTAACGCAATGAAAATTTTATTTACTAGTTATGTAAGTCATAAGAGCGAGTCAACATAAACTTTTTTTTCTCATTCAGAGTATCATGAATTTATATAAGGAATATTTATAAAAATATCCGCACTTTTGATATTGTACGAAATAGAATATATGGATTATTTTATTAACCCTTTGCACTCGTTGATGCACAATCTTCTATCAAAGAATTCTTTTGTTTTTAGAAAAATCTTATCATTGATTGCATCATTTAAAAGAAATTCTCACTTATTTATTTTAGCCGATTGTTAGCCTTGTATTTTACGTTACCTCAAATGTTTAACCTGGATGTTTCTAAGAGCTATGGCGTTTTGCCTAATATCTTCTGCATACTGTAAAACAAGAGATTTTTTTTTATTTTGTTTCACTTATTACTAATTTTTCTGAACAATCTGTTAATTCCGTTCTAAGAACGCTTCCAGTTTCGGTTTATTTTTAAACTTGTTTGTTGTTTTGTTGGCTTGTTTAAACTCTCTTAAACATTGAAAACATCGTGTTTCACATATTTTTTTCTTTTGCATTCCGTTTGTTTATAACATCCCTTCTTTGAAGCCTCGTTATATTTTCTTTACAAATACGTACCAATACTAGCTATAGAAATCTGCACTTTCTAAAAGCTTAGTAGCTATTTTATCATTAGTCCATAAAAACTGTACAAGCGTGACTTGATATAAAAGAAATAGATGTAATTATTTTTACTTATTTAGAATACCACAGATATATATTATTTATATTTTTTAAATAATAATATTTTTGTTATGCATGTGAAATCGAGTATAACAAATATTTCATTATATACTATTTTTAAAAAAATATTGAATAAATACATTTTACATTATCGATATTTTGTATGTATTTTTTTTTTTTTTTTTTTTTTTATCTATATTTATTTTTTACTGTTTCTCATATTATGATGTATTGTTCTAAATTTTTAAATTGGATATTTCTGAGACTATTACACATTGCCTAGTATTTTCTGCGTAGTACTGTGAGAAACCAAAAAGATTCTTAGTATGCTTAGTCAATGCAGTCCACCCTCTGTGCATTCTTTACATTTCACACTTTCCACAGGTTCCTATTTTGTCTGAAATAACCACTGTAGCCTGTAGCAGTCACATCTGATCTTTGTTTTTCATCTTTTTCCAAATTTCACTTGCAGGAAAAGAAAAAAAAAATTGAGAAAATCGATCAAGGCATGATAAAAAGGCCATTTAACCGGTTTATGCATTGTATAAATGAAACATTAAAACATTAAAATGCATGGAGATGAGTCGGGATCCACTGAAACGACGTGTAAATTTAAAAGACGTATAAATTACAAATGCATAAATGATTTTTTACTGTACAACAAAGATTTTTTATACCCTATTTTAAACCCTATTTCAAAAAGCCCCTAAAAAAACCCTAATTTTAAAACTCTATTCAATAAGTTGTCCAACATTGAATTTCCTTTATAATTTTTTGCCTTTCATATATTATAAATTAATGTGTGGCAAAAAAAAGTTAATAATTTGACGGACAATAATTTACGATCTTCTATTTTCTTCTAAATTGAATCACAGGGCTTTTATAATTGATAAAGAAGGCATTTGAAAATAAACGCAACTAAAAATTCTGAACATTACGTTACAGATCATTTTCTCAAAATGGTGATTGTATCACTTACCATCATTTGAGCTCTTCAATTTATTAGTTCTCATTTCACGTTTTTTTTTAATGTTTTAACCAGATTTTTAAATTGGATATTTCTGAAAGCTATGTTATGTTGCCTAATAATTTCTGAGTACTATGGAAATACAATAAGTGAAACTCATTATTCTATTTTACTTACCATATTAATTCACTTCTAAGAACTATTCAAGTTTCGTTTATTTTTAAACTTGTTTGGTGAAAGCTCCCTTAGAGATTTAAAAATACCGTGTTTTACATTTTATTTTTCTTTGTAGTCTTGTCTAAAGTTTGCTCCGTCTGCTTATAATATTCTTTCTTGAATGCCTCTTCATATTTTCTTTTCAGACGCATAATTCAAGCGCTTGAGTATAGTATCGGGTCAAAGACATGCTATCGAAATCCACACTTTTCTAAAGGCTGTCTTATTTGTGACAGATTCTAAAAGGCTGGATAGCTATTTTACTGCCAAAGACATCGCCGTTAAAATGTGCGGGGGTGACTTGACCTCACCTGTTTCTTATATATAATCGGTTGCGTTTTCGTTGTAATACTTAGGACGGCAGGGAGCATCCCAGAAAAGAGCCTGTTTACCTGGTCGGTCTTTTTCTAAGAAAATCTTGTGTAAACAGAGTTGCGCATACACTCCTTGTCTGGCTTTCTTACTCAGTGTCTGCAATGCTCGTGCCAGGGCTATACAAAAAAGCACCCCGCTGTGTAGTACCAGCTAAATTATCTCCTTTTTTATGGGCTCTTATTATACCACAGATGTTTTTAATGCTTTTTATCTTTTCTTATAGAGGTGTGTAAATATTTTAGAAATTCTGAGTGATTCTATAATACTGTTTAAAATTATGACTGAGGAATTTGAATACAGGATATAATATGTTGTATACTATCGGTTATTTTTTGAAGTTCATTAAGATGTTAAGCCTCTACTGGAATGATTAATATAAAACACTTAAGCGTAAAATCTGAAGTGTAATGAGATACTGATGAATCATCACTCTTATGCAATTTTTTCTTTTTTTTTTTTTTTTTTTTTTTAATTAATAGCAGTTTGAGTTTGCAAAATTAGATATTAAGCTGTATGTTATTAATACTTTGTTTAATAACTTATCATATTCTAATGATTTTGATTAATTAGTGATGTGAATAGCACGATAAGTTAGCCGAATTAAATAAATAAATAAATTAAAAACAAATACATTTTATTTCCAATGATTTCACATGAAATCATCATTATATTTTAAAAAAGGACTATTTTGAAATAATTAATTTATGAATGAGAGAAAAATTATCTGTAAGGAAAAAATATATTTATTTTGCAGTACTCATTGTAAACTTTACAAAAAAGACGCATATCAGAGTACAGCACCTGCTAAATGATGTCCCTTTTTTAGGGACTCTTTCTATTCAAAAGTACTTTTATACTCTTTTTTTCATTTCTTGTAAAATTAAATAATTTTTTTAGAAATTCTGAAGTACTAATTATGAATCATAAACTCGTTTCGTTTGTTCATTTTTAGTATTTCTTTCCTGCTCCAAAGAGAGATCTGTGTTTATTCCTGTGTCTATGCTGACACTAGCCTCAAATAAACTCACTAAACATTTTTTTCCACAGTCATTGCAATTTAAGTTTGAATAAAAATATTTACAAAACCTACAAAATCCTTTGTTTAAATCTTCACTAGCTTTTCCACTGTCTTTCTCCTCCTTAAAGAATTACACATAGCATTAACATCATAATGTCCTCCTTTGGCACAATTTCTCAAAAATAAATAAATAAATAAATAAATAAAATAAAATAAAATAAAATAAAATTTTAATGCAAGTGAAAACAGTTGATTTTATCAAACACACTGTTCACATCACCAGTCTTTTACTTTTGCTAATGTTTCAGATTTAACTAGCTTTAACATATACCTAAAAAAAAAAAAAAAAAAAAAAAAAAAAGTAAATAAATAAATAAAAAATAAAACATTTAATTTCAAATGCATGAACCCCTATAACAATAATAATATAAATAAACACCAGATAAATAAAAGTTTTATTATAAATGAATCGTGAAACATTACTGCTTTGCAGGAACACAAATTTATTTGATATTAGTCGAAATCTGGTCCAGAAATTGCATTCCAATTTTCATAATATCTTTCAAAACATAGTACGGAAAACGTAAACAAATTTAAACAAATGTTGATCTGTTATTTAGCCAGACATTTCCAAACATCATTTTAGTGTTTATACTCGAGTAGGCTTTGTGACTGAGCAAACAGAGAGCCTGGATTGTTGCGACAGCAATTGTTTCCGGCATAAGGTCAGCTTTCAGTCAATCATTAAGTCCGGCTCATTTATCAACAGCCTTCATTCATAACCTTTCTTGCTCCACAAAAAAACAGCAAAACTCTCGAAGAATATGCAAGAACTAGAGAGAGAAAAAAAAGAGAGAGAAAGAGAATTTAGAATCTTTCGAAAGGTTCTAATTTTCTTCACGACCGATTCCTCCCGCTTCTCCCTCGAGAATTTATCGGATTCGAAGTGAAAAGGGGGGAGGGCAGGGTTAAGATTTTACAGAAAACCGGGGGAGGATATAAATAAATAAATAAATAAGAATGGGAAAAATAGGGGGGTTCTGCTGCCATGAAAAATGGCGCCGAACAGCTATTTGCCCGAGTTCCACTTCATTTGCATGCTGATTTGTTAGTAGAGACCCATTGGCTCAGGATAATCTCTCATCTATCACTGTCAGGATCTTAGCTTCTATATTGTTATTAATATCAGCGGATGAAAATCCTTCGTGGCGCCATCACCCCTTTCTGTTTTTTTCTTTCTTTCTTCCGCGGAACTAGCGGTACATCCTGTCACATGCAGGAAATGACAGTAAATTAAGGAGACCAGACCACCGCTGATCGACTGGAAAGCTAAAAGAACGAGAGATGAACAAAAGCATGAAGAAAAAAAAAATAGAACACCGAAAAAGAATCTACCCTCTTATGATGGGTGGGGGAGTAAATATATATCTCTGAGAAGATGAAGTGGAGGCAGAAATAAAAAAGAAGAAGAAGAAATAAATGCACACATTCTCAGTAATTTCTGTTTGTTAATGTCCCCCCACAGTAATTTCTTAAGCTTGGATTTCTTCCACCCCATATTTGGGCAAAAGTTTGTTTTATTTATTCGAAAAGGGTTGATTCCGAACAGAGATCTCCAGCCACAACCGATTTTTGAAATGGAGTGATATGACGTTACAGAAGGAGCGGGGAAGTGTTGTCTTGTGCATGATCGCTCCTACCCCCAATCATTTAGTCTTAAAATGCGGGACGATGTTTCTCCAAATACCCGTCTATCAAGCTAATGTATAAAATGCCTAAGATAAAGTTCTCCCATTCTTTCAAGACAATCAATATATGCATAATAATTTATGATAAAAGACTGCCCAAACATTTGTATTTACAAAAACAACGATGTTCTGCATTATTTATACTCCTCTCTGGAGAGCTGCATCTTGTAAAATAATAATAATAATAATAATAATAATAATAATAAATACTAGACATTAAATTTTCTGTCGATTACGCATTATGAAGCAAGCGTTATTTTGTGTTATTGGTGATAGTATTGATAACGGTTTTATATTTTATGGAAAGTCTAACTAAAAAAGTCAAGATGCAAATAAGGGGAATTTCCAACAAAGAAAATACAAAACATATTTTTAGTAGGTTTTGAAAATTTCACTCATTGAAAATGCATTTTTTCGAGTGAAAAAACAGAGAAAATCTTTTTACTTTTTAAAGTGTTGAACATCTGTGTACATATTATCAAAAATAAAATTAACTCCTTTATCAAACACAGCTACTTCGAGTTAATAAAAATATGTATTTAATTTTTTTTCTTTATTAAAGCTAATAAAGAATTTTATTTCAAAATAAAATAAATAGTAAGGGGAAAAAAAGGGAAGGTAAGAGATTAGTTATTTACAATTCCCTCTCTCATGTATTATATTATTCGATTCTTTAAATGCAGCAGAGACTATATAATATAACGCTAAAGTACCTAATAAATCGACTATTTTTTTCTTCCAACATTGTTTGTCATCATTACCATCAATGCTCGCATATCTTTGGCTTTTATTTTGTCTTCATTTTTTGTATTTCCATCCAAGGCATGTAGACGATGCACGTATGTTATATGATATTTTAACTTTGAAATGAATATTAATAATTCAGTATCAATATAAACAATATTGAAGATAATATTTTATAGTAAGGTTCAAAATCAATAACAATATTTTCAATTCACTTTCAATTTGAAATGCTTACTTCGACAGATAAATTGTAATTGTTTTTAAAATTCGTTATTTTTGGCATAAATGGTTTTCAATTTACATGTCCGACTAATATTATTTTACATTAATTTTCTTTTCAATGTCAAGGGGTGTTCCACTCTCCCCCCCCCCTACTCCCTTACTCGCAAAGCATGCCAACTACCCGCGTAATCATTTTACGATTCCGTTTAATATCATGAAGCAATTCCTATTTTCTAACCAACCTTAGACAAATCTGTTTCACGTTTCCATTCTGGATCTTTTCGCTATCCCTTATATTTTATGCATTCAGTTTTTAGTTTCCAGTTGGTAGAAAACGCGTTCTTCCTCTCTGCCAAATTTTTGACTCTCTCTCATTGTTAAAATTTGTATTATGTGTTAAAAACTATCTTAAAGTTTCAAACAAAATGCCTTGTTAGCCAAAATTTACTCAAATTGTAGATATAGGGAAGGGTTTTGTGAAAATCAAAAAAGCACCATAACTTTTTAGTTACAATAGATATCAAATCAGTTTAAAATTATAATTATTTCTAGAAAAAATGACAAACATTCACATTTGATAGCTTTTTCATAAAACTAAATATGGGCTAAAGGGGTGAAACAGTTAGGGTTTTTTAAGGAGAAAATATCTTAATCAATATTCTCAAGATATCAGATCAAATCAAATTTATTATAAATCTTCTTAGTATTATCTACATCTTTTATCTTGACAAGTTTTTGATAGGATCAACTTATACTGCTTCCGCCCCCCCCCCCCTTAAAAAAAACAATCAACGAAAACAAAAAGTGACCCTGTTGTATTACAATATGAGTCCATGGGAATTTGGTGAAATACTCAAAATAGCGCCAAATTGGCATCATTTTTACCAAGTAATTTTGGTCGCCTAATTTAGTGATGTATCGCCGTATGAGATGAATTTGACTACATTTGGCGAAAGAACCGGGTCTCACTCGATGGTATCCCCCCACCCTCCCTGCAGTTTCGCAATATATATGCATTGTTTTATTGGTCCATATGCAAATTAAAACTTTTTTATACATAAGGATTAAAATTTAAAATTGATTAAAAAATGTGGAGTAATTTAAATTCGTTATAACTCGAGATACTATTTGCACGACTTTATATTTTTCCCTTTAAAACAATATTCATTTTATTCCTTTATAACACAAAAATATTTAATTCTGATTCAGCATTTTTAAAAATACTAATTTAAATAAAAATATTTACAGTAAAAAATAAAAAACAATTATGTAACTTTTTCTAATAATAATAATATTTTGAAAAGTAAATATCTTTTTTTTTAATTTGCTGAATCAAAATTAAAGTAAAACAATTGAAATAAGCATATTCCAAATTTGAACCATTAATCAATATCAGTTCATGAGTTATAACAATTTAAATAGAAGAAATTGCGAAAAACTCATTAGGAGGAAAACACATTTTCACCAAAAATCATTTTCGTGTCAATCATTGCTTGAAAGCTAGATTTTTAAAGGTAACAAAAATGAAAAAAAAATTTTTTTTCTTCTAATTAAGCTAGAAAGATGATTTAAAAGTCACTTTAAGCAGAGAAAAAAAGAAAAGAAGTAATATAAAAAATAACAAGATTGTAATTTAACAAATTACAACGACTATTTGTAATTACAAATTTGTATCGACAATCGTATCAACAAATTTGTATCGTAATAATTTGTATCGACAAATTACAACGATTTTCAAAGACTCAAATTTTAAAGACTTATAAATAAATTCCATGTTTAAATTAATAATAATAATAAACATCATTTTTAGGATGATTATAACAAGTCATACATTACGTACGCCGTGCATTAAACATTAATATTCTTAGACCAATGATAAAATAACAGTAATTTATGGATAGACAACTTTAACTGTTTAAAATGTGCATTTTTATTTGATGGAATTAATCACTCCATCCAGTTAATAAGTGGCTTCTAAACGTTTCATATTACGTACGACATGGATTAAACATTAGTATTCCTGGACCCATCATGAACAAATTTTAAATGAAATTTCAGTTTTACAAGTTTCGGAACTGCAAATTTTTAAACTTCTAAACATTGTACAGTTTAAATTTTTACATCGTTGCGTAGAGGAAAATATGCAACATTTTAATTTGTTTGAAATTTTTATCACAATTTGGTTTTTTTTTTTCTTTTTTTTTTTTAAGTTTTTATTAGTCTTTTTGTCGTTGTGGCAACAGAAGTATTCCATCTTTGGACGTTAAACTTGAACCAATGAGAAAACGAATAAAATTAAATAAGTTGCTGAATTCAACCAATAAAAAGATTCAGATATACTTCAGATATCCCAATTCTCTACCAAGGACAACAACTATTTTTTCAGATAATTAAAAACTAATAGTGCAATAAGTTTTCTTTAGAAAATGTAATGATTTTTGTATTCCGGACCCCTTAAAATGAAAGTAAATTTAGATCCCCATTGTTTCCCTTTATGAAAGAAAAAGTTTGTTGGCATGTTTCATGATTACTTAGATCTGAAAGAATGTTGACACTGTGACTGTTATTTTGTGTTTAGTTTTTATTCTCGCTACATATTTTTCTACCTATTATTCCCTAGACCCTTGTCGGAAAAAATGGAACTTCTTTATGTATAACTCTTACTTTTCCTTTTGTAGCAGAAGGGAAAATCCTCAAAGGATATATCTGGGATCATAGTTTGTGGCCATGGGGCAGCAAAATGATTCTATATATCCTTAGAACTGAATGAAAGTCAGAAATTTATGCATCTAGATTTGTGTAGGGGGGAAAATATAGGAGTTTGCAATGTTTTAAATGTCTGTGATAAATATACAATTATTGCTAAAGAAGTCCTAGACACAATAATCATCAAATAATATACATATATATAGTGTATTTTTTTATGCCTATAATGACATTTAAATCATGTTACTATCTTAATTAGAAGGGGAAATAGTATTTTTTTCGTTTAGGTTTACTTTCAAAATCTAGCTGTCAAGCAATGATTGTCATGGAAGTGACTTCTTGTGAAAATGCACTTTTCTTCCTGATGGTTTTTTTTTCACAGTTTCTCATATTTAAATTGTTATAACTCAAGAACCGTTAAAGATAAATGCTTCAAACTTGGAACATGTCTTTTCTTTTTATTTTACATTAATTTTGATTCAGCAAATTTGAAAAAAAAAATGTTTACTTTTGAAAATATGATTTTTTAAAAATAAGTTATATCATTTTTTTTTTCAAATTTTTAATTTAAATATTTTTATTTTTTTTTAATTGATATTTTTAAAATTGCGGAAACAAAATTAAAATTTAAAAATTTCTGTTAATTTAAAGGAGAAATTTTTTTTATTCATAATATTTTGAGTTATAACAATTTCAAATTACCCCACTTCTTTAAAAAATTTTAAATTTTTTAAATTTTCAAAAGTTATTATGAGAAGTTTTTCATGTGACTTTGTTTAGTAATAATTTGGTTAATCATCACAAAAATTAAAAAAATTAACTCTATAAATAAAAATTATCTTAAAACGTGTCCTGGATTCCCTTAAAGTAATTATAAATTAATAAACTTGTAGATTTTGGTTAATTTAAGTAGTTTGAAGAAGTTTAACAAATCATATAAATTTTTAAAAATCATATTTCCGAAGCTTTTTTTTATTCTTTTTTAAACTAGTTTTTATGGCTTGTGCATATTTAACGTTATTATTTTAGGGCGAGGGGAGTTCTGGCATATGATATCGTAAGATATCTTTTGGAGGAGAGGGTTGTCTTTTGATATCGATATAATTTTTGATCCAATCGAAATTTTCCCTTTTATTTATAACATTGTCGTTGGTTTAAAAAAGCATATTATCTATTTTTAGTCTATGTTATCTATTTATATGAAAATACAAAGTTATTGTTACAATTATTAAAGTATTATAAAGGTATTTAATTCCAAAATATGGAATATCCTAACATTTGACATTCCTATTTTTCTCCATATGTGTATGCATATGTTATCACGGTTCGGGAAATCACATGAGAAGTTTAAATGAAGATTGTGTTTACGAATAAATAAAAGTGAAACAATGGTGTTCAGTTGTTTTGTTGATAGGAATTTTTGTCTGCTTCCCACTGTTCCTCCATTACGAGCAAGTGCATCAAGATTTTATTATTGTTGAATGGATTATGTAACAAAAAGCTATTATAAAATCATTTTAAATGGTAAATATGTATTTTAAGTGTTATTTGATATAAAGTGATATTTTCTCTTTATTTATATCAATGATGTATGCAAAAAATCAATATAACCAGTTTTGCATATCATTCCAAAGCAAAAGAAATAATAATAATAATAAAACACTTTGATAACGATATCATTAACGGTGGGGGGGGGGGGTTACAGTCAAGAAATGATAACGTATGAAATCGGAAAGGAATGGAGGAGGTCCAAAAATACCAAAAAATTGACAACGTTATATTTGCACAACCCCTTAAAGTCTTTCTTACCATATATTAGTTATAAAATGCACATGGATTTAGAATATTATTTAGCATAAACTATCGTTTAAAAAAATACTATTACATTTATAATATGCTACTATAATATATAACTAGCTGCACCCGTCGAAATTCGACGGAAAAGAGTATACATTGGATGTGATATATATCAGTCTTATAATACACAATAATATACAGAGCGAAATAAACAATTGCCACTTCTTAAAATAGGGATAGCATAATCTTTCATGATGAAGATACACAAACTTCAGAAAATAATAAAAAATAAGGAAAACAGCTCATAAAGTATTATGTTGAACTTAACTTCAGCTACAAATCTTTTTTTAATGTGGTTTCTAAACATTAAACATTATTTAAATGCCAAATTGTTTAGGAAGTTAGTATAATACCTCAGAAGACGAATTCAAAAATATCTTCATAGTTTATTTTTTCTCCGTTTAAATATCTCTTGTTAACTCTACAATAATTATAGTATCAATAAAATATTTTAATTATTATAGAAACAGGGCATTAAACTGCCTAACCAATCCACTAAACATTTATAGCACTTGCAATAAATTTAATTTATTTTGGTTTGTAGCCTCCATGAACTTGTCAAAATTAATTTTATTGTCATGACAACTAAAAGAAAAACGATATCTTTGTTATAAAAAAGAACAAAATTTTTGTGTTTGTTGTTGATAAGCAGAAAACATTTTATTTATTTTTATTTTAAATAACTAGGCGGGCCCCGCCCCCCTGCTCGCTATGCTCGCCAACCCCCCGCATAATCGCTTCGCGATTCCAAATTATTGTCTACCCCTGCTTGCTGCGCTCGCCAATACCCCATAGTATGAATAAGCATTTGCAGACCTTTCAAATGATGTGTCACACGACTGGTGTTGTAAAGAAATTAAAAATGTGCCCCCCTGGGGGGCAGAGTGGGAGGCGACACAAAAGACATCCATAATATGAATAAGCAGCTGCAGACCTCTCAAATGATATGTCACACGTCTGGTGTTGTAAAGAAATTAAAAATGTGCCCCCTGGGGGGGCAGAGTGGGAGGTGACACACAACACATCCATAATATGAATAAGCAGTTGCAGACCTTTCAAATGATGTGTCACACAACTGGTGTTGTAAAGAAATTAAAAATGTGACTCCCCCTGGGGAGAGCAGAGTGTGGGGGTGACACACAAGACATCCATAATATGAATAAGCAGTTGCAGACCTTTCAAATCTTGTGTAACACGACTGGTGTTGTAAAGAAATTAAAAATGTGTCCCCCCTGGGGAGCAGAATGGGAGATAACACACAAGACATCCATTATATGAATAAGCAGTTGCAAACTTCTCAAATGATGTATCAAACGATTGGTGTTGTAAAGAAATTAAAAATTTGGCGAAATATTACAGTTATCGCCAAATTGGCGTAACTTTTGACAACTAATTTTGGTCGCCAAATTTGGCGATATATCGCCAAGTTGGCGACAAACTTGGAGATTGTTGGCGATGGTAACCTTTCTTCTCTTTATGGTAACCCATACGGCGATGCATAGACTGAGCCCTTTCCTGATTGGTCTATTCGACTCATGGAAGGAGTGGACAACCCGGATTCGTTAGTTCCGGAAATCTTCCACATCAGCATCATTCCAGGAGTCATTCCTTTTAAGGCTAGTTTTTTTTTACTATAGAAGGATAACTTAATACAACAAAATGATTTTAATTAATTTTTGATATTACTAGGGGGGCCCCGCCCCCCTGCTCGCTATGCTCGCCAACCACCCGCGTAATCGCTTCGCGATTCCAAATTATTGTCTACCCCTGCTTGCTGCGCTCGCCAATAACCCATGGTATGAATAAGCAGTTGCAGACCTTTCAAATGATGTATCACACGACTGGTGTTGTAAAGAAATTAAAAATGTGCCCCCCTGGGGGGGGGCACAGTGGGAGGCGACACAAAAGACATCCGTAATATGAATAAGCAGCTGCAGACCTCTCAAATGATGTCACACGACTGGTGTTGTAAAGAAATTAAAAATGTCCCCCCCCCCCTGGGGGGCAGAGTGGGGGATGACACACAACACATCCATAATATGAATAAGCAGTTGCAGACCTTTCAAATGATGTGTAACACGACTGGTGTTGTAAAGAAATTAAAAATTTGGCGAAATATTACAGTTATCGCCAAGTTGGTGTCACTTTTGACAACTAATTTTGGTCGCCAAATTTGGCGATACATCGCCAAGTTGGCGACAAACTTGGCGATTGTTGGCGATGGTAACCTTTCCTCTCTTTATGGTAACCCGTATGGCGATGCATAGACGGAGCCCTTTCCTGATTGGTCTATTCGACTCTTGGAAGGAGTGGACAACCCGGATTCGTTAGTTCCGGAAATCTTCCACATCAGCATCATTCCAGGAGTCATTCCTTTTAAGGCTAGTTTTTTTTTACTATAGAAGGATGTAAAATAGAAATATCGTAATACCGTTATATCACAGGATACTTTTTTCTAATATGACATCATTTACATCTTCTGAATCACTCATCCTTTCCAGAAATAAAAGCGTGATTTATGCAGTTATTTAAAAATTCCTTAGTTTCATAAAATATTTATTGTTATTAAATAGAAATGGCGCAATTTATAGAAATATTTTCATTCGTGTACATCGCGGACCTTTAAATAAATAGAAGTTCAGTTTATTTATAGATGCAGGAATAAAAGTCAGTCATCACTGAAACAGCTATAACAATGTATATTATATTCATGGAACAAACTTATCTGTTTTCCCAATGACGACACTTTCTCCATCGACAAAATTTCGCTTTAGATATTATATTTTATAAAAGTTTATTTTCTGTTACTTTATTTACATAATACTTAATAATATCACACAGTAAATAATCTGTGTATTGTACGGCGATTAGTGAATAATTATGTGCAATCATTTTATTAGGATTAAATTTTACGAAAACCATTATTTTTTTTCTTTGAAATGCAATTACACATTCACCGATGAGATCAAGATCCTGATTGGTGAAAAGGAATAAAAAAAAAATAAATTTTTATTATAGTGAGAAAAGGTTAACCTGTTGCCAGTGTTTTGAAGAAATGTCACGAAAAAGCTTTTAAAATTAAAAATAAAATATAAAAATGGAAATAAATTAAAAATTAGCCAGAATGGGGCATATCTACACATAAACAGCTTTCATTTAAAAAAATAATTATCAAAATCGGGCCAGTAGGAAGCTCAGGGCTGATGACTAAAAAAACAGCCAGATGTTTTAAATATATAGATTTTTTACGATGAAAATTCCTTACAATATGAAGGAAATATCTTATATAATGAGCTTCTTTCAAAGACAAACTCCATAAAATGTCTTTAGATATTCCAGCTTGTTTATTGTCTTTAGACAGTTAATTTTTATTTTGACGAATTACGTAGGTCTTATACATTACCTTTTTTATTCTTATTAAAATATGGAGTATTCTTAGAAGAGTAAATATCGGTAGGTACACAACTATAAATACGACGTAGTATCCTCTACATTTCCCACCAAATGATTTTTCCACCCCAAAGTCCCATATAGGGAACATTGTTCCAAATAAACGACTGGTTGCGGTCACTTTTTCTCATTTAACAGCCCTGCTTGTATTCGGTATACATGGTTCCCTCGACAACATTTATGTATTTTCCCTTCCACATATATATATAGAAATGTGTGCCCAGAGGATGAATTCCTAGATGGATATTGTGGCTTTTTGGAGTAATACGAACTCTTTTTTTTCTTTTTTTCTCTCCTCTCTGAAAACGCAGGAAAAAAAAAAGCTACGAGAAGAAAATAAATGAACTCTTGTGATTCTTAAAATAGAATGAATTGCTTCTAGGTTTCATGGAGTTTCAATAACGGATGAAATACTAGAAAGTTGTGAACTAAGCGAGTTCTAAATTTGTTGATGAGATATTAGATGTAAAATTCATTATCCTTAAGGATGTATTTAAAAACATATTTTTCCACCCCCAACAGCTCGAAATCATTTTTAAACGAAAAACATGAAACTTACTGAGGTGATTTTTGAAGAGATACATAAGCAGAGGTTGTACGATTTCATTTTTTGCTCAATTCATTAGAATGTGATTTATAAACAACTATTTTCTAAGTATGACCCCCTTTTTTCGCTCCCAGATTTCCGTTTTTTTTTTTTTTTTTTTTTTTTTTTTTTTCTTTACGCCAACTTTTACAGCATTTTTTGCAATATTGTTTGCATTTATCAAAAAATTGGCAAGCAGGATGCATCGTGTTGCTTATAAATAAAAGAATTTGCCAGTTTGATACGTTTGAGAGCAAAAATGAATTTAAAAATAAATCAGAAAATAAACAGTTTGGATTGGAAAACACGTTTAACTCAGTTTGGTTTTGTCACAGCTTCTAGCTTGGAAAGTATGCGATGTTTTTTTTTTCTCGTTATTATTTCTAAAATTAAAATTGTTATAAAAAATGTTATTGGCTAATTGCGGATTATAAAATAAAATTTACGCAATTGTGGTATCGCGGAATGAATTTTCAGCATTTGGTACAAAAACTGTGCCTTTTACCATATTATTATTTCACATATTATATTATTTTTATAATCCATATTGTGAACGTTGCAATTTTTCAGTAGTTATTATATGTTTTTTATTTGAAAAAAAAAAATACTCAAAAAATTTGAATATCAAGAATGGTACCATCTGTAGACATATATAATAAAAATATTTTGAAGCTGTTTGATATTTTGTCTTCAGTAGCCAAAGCACTGTTTGTAGATCTCAAAAGTAAAATCTCAGTTCCAACTTGATAAGGGAATAACTTTATTAATTAATTTATTTATTTGAAATTTAATGCTTTAATATACACTATGTGAATATTAACAAATATTTTTGATAAAGTTTTTTTCTTCTGTAATTGAGGAATGATAATGATTTATCAATTTAACTCTAGCAGCCCTGTATTTGACATATGAACAAACTGATTGGTTGGAGATATGAACAGTTTATAAGTGCACCAATAATTCTTCTGTGATTTTGTTATTTTCAGTTGACTTCGTGAGATATAATGCCAGCTCCAATATCTGTAATTTTTTTGAAATAGAAGGCATTTTCTCTTCAATGTTGATTTGTATTGAAATCTCTACAAACACATTTGTAACAAGTATATATAAAGAGCAATAATGCAATAAGTGTCATGTATTATTTTACTAACCCATTTACAAGAATATTTTTATGCATTGTTAATAAAAAAAAGTATTACGTTAAACAGCATTGCAAATTGTATTTCATTTGGTTCTTATTTGGTTCATGATGGCTTATTTCCAACTAAACAACCGCGTATGCGATGCTTTGAATGGAGATAGATATTAGTTATTATTTTAAGAAAGTAAAATTTTTAAACTGATAATTACCATAAAATCCCGATTGTAAGCTCCTCCTCCTCTTTCAAGAGCAAAAGAAGTTGAATTTGGAGAGAGCTTAGAATTGGGATTAAAAAAAAACTCATTAAAAACACTCCTTTATCATTAATTTAGAAGTAAATAAGGCAAATATAGGGGTGATGATCTTTCTGATTTCATCAGATTTCCGATAAATATTATCTAAATGCCCCCTTTCTAAAATCTCCCTCAAAAAAAAAAAAAAAAAAAAAAAAAAAGCAAAATTTAAAAGCTTTTATTCGTTTTTCAAATTTACATTTTTCTTTTCATTTTATTGCAACAATATTTGATCGATCATCTAAGTCCCCCCCCCCCCCTTTCAATTTACTTATTTTCATCTTATAATCTGTAATCTATTACTCAAAAACTAAAGAAATATGTATTTTTTTTTTCTTTATAGTGAATTTAACATATAATATGACTAATGATTATGATGACAAATTAATAAGAGAATAAAAATCATGACAAAGGATATTTTTTCCGTCTGTATACATGTATCTTACATGTATTCACAATTATCCCTCCGTTGAGGCAAATGTGAACAATTTTTCGAATGCATAAAACTATCAGCGAAAGCATGAAGAACTATGATAGTGATTTTAAAAAAAATACCATATTTTTTTTTTTTTTTTTTTTTTTTTTTTTTTAACGCTCTGTTTGTTATATTGAGCAGTTTTCTGAATTAGAGCGTAAGACAGACGGACATACAAACCGAATGAACAAGCACTTTATAACTTTATTGGAAAGTGTTAAAAACATGTTTAATAGGCAAACATACAGTGTTAACAGTATTAAAATCAAGGTGAAATTTATTATTTTACTTTGTTACAGTTGCATGCAAAAATTCAGTTATGCAGCTAAAATTGAGAATTGTGAGAATCCGAAAAACCGATTTTTTGAGTACAGAAAATTGATTAATGCATTATAAAAGCTATAATAGGAAATGTTTCTGAAAATTACGGGTAGGTAACAAACATTTATTTTTGCGAATTCTTCTTTAAATTTCGAAAATAAATTATATTCTGGGATTTCTAAAGATAAATGATCAGTTTTCGGAATCTTAGGTCAATCGGAATAGTTTATGAATAATTAATAGTTTATTACATTATTATATATCTGCATTCGTGATTATTGTACATTTTCGCAGATTACGAAACATATCGATCACTTGCAAGAACACTCTCGACCAAAGTGACACAACTCTGCCAAGGTGTAATCGTAAAAATAACAGGTATACGCTCAAGGCAGAAGGTATAAACTAGAGTGTATATGCTTTAGACTATAGTATAGAATGTATACTATAGTTTACTTGAGAAACAGAGGGTATACAATGCTCCTTTAAAATATCCAGAAGGTATACGGCGTATACCCTCGTATACCCTCCACCACAACCTAGATCTTTTCAAAAGTAAATTTAACAGAAGACGCAAAAGAAAATTTGCATGATTTTACTGTAACATGAAATTATAACAATTACTTCTGTATGAAAGAGTAAAACCGTGCATAAAACAGTAAAACCCTTAAGAATGAAGATACATTATGAAATTTGGAAGGTTCGATAAATTTACTTCCCCATACAACTTACCCATCTTCTAAGGTCACGAATGGACAAATAGTGTAATAAAGTGATTTTTCATGTAACTACACTCATGAAACTTTTAGTGTTACAAGACACACCTATGACAGATGTACTAGTGGTATAAAATGCAAAATGAATTTTTGCGAAATGTGTCACTTTTTTTTTTTTTTTTTTTTCGGATGAGCGGTATGCCATTTTTTTTACAGTGTAAGGATGTTAATTAACCGGTCAAATGAGTCTAACATTACTGTAAAACAGGACATTTATTTTACACTTCTGATAGCTTAATGACAAGAGAAAATCAAAGTAATAGTGCATTTTACACACTCCACGAAGAATAGTGAATGAAATGAAAGAGCTTTTAAAAAATTAGCTGTGGCGACTTATACTTAACTGATCAGTAAATGCGAGAGAGGACATAAAGAACACACTCTCTTCACTGAACAGCAATAAACTGAATGAAAAAAAAAATTAGAATGCACGCTACATATACGATATATTCATATATCTCCTTGGATCACTGCGATTGTATTGTCGAAACATATTCTCCAACCAATTGAAAACGGGAGGCACGCTGGGTATTTTCTTTAGTTGCCTGTAATTAGTGAGCAAGTACTACAAAGGTTTTCATTCAAACGAATCGAACCATGCTAAAATAGTCCCGGAAGTCAGGGCCAAAAAAATATTTAAAAGAAAGAAAATGTTTGATAACATGGTGCATGTCCATCATAATGGTCAAACAGCGAAATTAACTTCTTTTTCCCCTCCACATCTTTTAAAGATCGTTCCATTTTGAGGTTGGATACATTGATTGAACCGTCCGCATTCAGTTATGAGACATTTTTGAATGAAAGGCAAAAAATAAATGAATCAAAAAAGTGAGAAAGGGAGAATTGCTTTTGTAAGAACACCGGAGTAGAATTCCAGTTGTGCAAGACAATGATTGTCATTTATTTGTATGGATCATTAAAATCTAGTAATTGACATAAAAAAACGGTTGCAGGAAATGGAAATTGGATGGATAATTTCGAAATAGCTTTGGATATTACCATGAAATAATTCGGGGGTTCTTATCAAAACAGCCTTAATAACTGAAAAATGTGAGTTCTAAATTATGAATTTAAAGAGTTAAGCGTATATTTACTTCTTATGAACATAACTCGTCGGTTATGAACATAACCACATAATCGTTTCGATTTAAAGTTCTATTGGAACTATAACCGAATGTTTTTATAATATTTTAAATGAAGCTTTTATGTAGTAAAACATATGTGTAATAAAACACGATATTTACTGTTCATTGTGCATTTACTAGCAAACAACATTTAGCATTGTGTAGGAGGTGAACTATTGAATACATTGATTGAATCGTTGGCTTTGAATTATGATGAATGAGGGAAAAAAATATACCACATAAAATCTGTCTGAAAGTATGCCTATTCTTATTACACAATCTACTACTCTTCTGAGAATATGATGAACTACAAGTTGAAACAAAAATCAATTATTTGCACAGCTCCGGAAATCATTCAATACATTAATTCTCTAAAAAATAAAATCTGAATTGATTGCCTACATATTAATTGATTTGAATTTTTTTTTAGATAATGTTTTGTTAAAATTCATATAAAGTGCAAATAAATGCATTAAAATTACTTTCAGGTGCAAACTTATAATGTAAATTTATTGAAAATACATTAAATACCTAAAACCTTTTCAACCTTTCCATGATCGTCATTAGTAAGAATTCAAATGTTGTTAATAATTTTGTTTGCGTTTATCTAAAAATTGTCTTGAAGAAAATTATTGTAATTTTATTTTTAATTTTTTGCGTGAGATGATATTCTAGACAGACTACAGGTATTTCAATTTCTATAGAACGCGAGTTTTTATTCATTATGGTAGCAGATATCTCCATACCTCATAGATATAGTATGATAGTGTATCGTTGGAAGGTATATCTTTATTAGCAATTATTTCAACTGATTCTTGTATAATGACTTCCTGGTAATTATTTGTACGAAAGATGATTTTCGATTTATTAAAATCCACTCTAATAGATTGAATTTGAGCCAATCTTGATAATGCGGTGTAGGATCTATTTAATCTATCTGCTTTATGTTCTTTAATTCTATCTCCAAGTTTTCTCAATGCCGTTCTATAAATAAAATATTTACTTTTATTTTGGAAATGTATAATGTATACTCTGGATTTGTAGATTGCTTGGACATGCAATTTTAGTATTTAACAAGTCTTTTAACTTTGGAGGAGGAGGTGAAATTGATTTTATATTATATTTCAAAAGCCTGTGCCTCGTATTTTCAAAAAAAAAACCTTGGGATGGAACTAACTTTACAAAATTTAATTCTTTTCTTTGGAATTGTGCTTTGTTTTCATAATCTTCCGCTTCAAACTTGGTTATGATTTTTTCAAAAAAAAAAAAAAAAAAAAAAAAGGGAAAAAACGGAATGGAATCGCATTTTCTATTGCAATTTTTCTAATAAGGTACCCTGGGGTAATAATGCCACGTTAAGGTTCTACCAATTTTCAAGACGTAGTTTCAGATTCTATTTTTCAAAAAAATATATGATTTAATACAGCAACTATTTGACTATCTATATAAAAAAAAATAATTTAACAGATATGTATTCATAAAATGTAATGGCGTGATTTCTTGACCAATGCTATTTGGCATTATTACTCACCTATATGGGTAATAACGCCATGCAAACAAAACTATGAAATAAGATGGAATAATTGCATGTAGATTACCCAATTCTAAAAATACAAACTCTACAAACTTACAAATTGACAAATTGCATTCTAAGCTATTGAAAAAGTTCAATTTTTTGTGAAAGTGTAAGAAAAATAAAGGTGTGGTGTGGGGAGTGGGGGAGAGGATGAGGCAAAAGAATATCAGACCGTGAGCTTCTTTTTGCTTAAAAAGGACCGCTTAAATAGAATTATTAGAAACATTGCACAGTTTTAACTGTGTTTATTTGTATCAGTATGTAGGATGTAGCTCGGCCACTGTAGGGAATCAACCGGGGTATTAATGCCAAGGATAGGTGTTATTACCCCGTTATAGTTATTGCGCTGTAAATTTTAAATTACATATTATCTCGAGAAGATATCCAAAATCTTCAAAAACATTTTGAAAGTCCATAAAATGTACTACAAATTTATGTAATTAACAAAGTATTTCCGGATAAAAAAAAATAGTCTACACATCACAAAACGTATCTCGCAAATTTTAGATCAAGCGTTAATTTTAGTTGCTTGTAAAAACAATAAGACCTAAAAATGAAACAAATTAACTTGAAGCTGTTTTTTTGCGATTTATATGACTCAAAACCCTTCTGCGCAGAGCACATGGGTGTCATTTAGCAGATTATTTCATAATTATGCATAATATTAGCACTTGGCGTTATTACCCTGCCTGGCGTTATTACACCAGACCACCTTATTTAGTTATTCCTTTAGGGGATGGTTTGAACAAACCTCAGATTCAGATGCTTTTTTTATTAATATTTTAATGGTGCTAATTTGTAACTTACAGATGAGCTGCAATCAAAAGGAATAGTATCAATAGATCTGTTAGTTTTTCTAAAAACTGTGCGATCAAGATTCTGTTTAGTTACATTTTTGATAAAACTAATAATTTCCCGAATCAGAGCCGAACGGCTCCATACGGTCCTTCTAAGGGAGTCACGAACGAGCGCTTGTCCCAAAAGGTACCAATTGATTTTGATAAGCTGGACATAAAAAAAAGAAAAGCTTTTAATTTTGTTCTATTTAAAGCTTGAATTATACTTTATTGTCTAACATAATAATATTATCTGAAAAAAGAGCATAATTCGTCTATGCTGTGATTCCATATGATGAAGACATCATTAACATATCTGAACCAATAATCTGGTCTCGGTCTTATAGTTTTCATGTTTATAGTCTCAAGTGGACGCGGTTTAAACTCAGCTAGTAAACCTGAAATGGAAGATCCAATTGGTGCATCATTGAATTGTTTATAAACTTAATTATTAAATACAAAAACGTTATTGTTGACAATTAAATTCAGACTGCCGCGGTAAGCAGACTCTTTCCGTCCAACGCCCTACGTGCAATCTGTATGTCTGAGATTCTAAAAGAAAGAGCAGAAAAGATTGAAAAATTGATGCTAGACAAATTTAAAAGCGAAAATACTAAAATTGAAATAGTCTAATAAAAATGTAGGTACTTTTTGACAGTGTCTATAAGTAATGTAACACTGAATTTAGAATTGTACCTACTTGTTTAACCAAGGGAGAGTAAAAAAGAGGTTATCTGTTAAACTCGAACTGAAATGTAAAGAATGAGAATTAATTATTTGATAATTAAATAGATATTTTTCTCCTTTAAAACCTATACGCATAAAAAATAGCTGTGGATCATTTCAATGATAGATGAATTGTTAATATAGAGTGAGAAATAATTTTATGAAATGAAATTATGTAGTATTTTTTTCCTTTTCTGATAAATATTTCTCTTTCTTATATATATATATATATTGCTTTAAGCGGACACAATACCTTAAAATTGGTCAAAATATTGTTTTTTTTTTTTTTTTTTTTTTTTTTTTTTTTTAATCTGAAAACTTCTTTAATAATGAATATTTTGACACCTCCAATTTTATCTATACGACAATTGTATCGCAACATATTGTTTATTTTGTTAATAGATCGAGTGTAATTACCCATACAAATGAAAACTTTATTTGATTGATTATTGGTTTGACTGAAAATTAAATTTGATTATTCTCCCTGTTCATATTTTTATAACTTGCTTTCTCGATAAATACTAAAGATTCTCTATCGTGTGTTTAGTATTTTTGTTCATGGATTTAAATTCAACTTCATAGTTTCTTAGAAAAGAGAGAGAGACAATTTATTGAATTTCCCCCATTTTTAAATGTACACAAGAGGGGAAAAAATCATATTAAATGCAAAATCCCATAATCTAAAAATCCATGTATTTTATGTAGAATATTCTAATGAATGTAGAAAAAAAATCGAAGCAAATTATATTCCTATTTATAACAATTGTAAGGATTTTTTAAAAGTTAATTTTTTTATTTAAATATTAGTAAAATAGATTGTTCTGCAAGATTTAAAAAAAAAAATTATTTTTAGTATTAAGTATTGTGCCACTACATAATATTACAGTATTATTCAAAATTGAAGAGATGGTTTCAAAGGTAGTATATACGCTTAAATACGAAGAAAATCAAAATCTGGTCGGTATCATCACCTCTCAGAATTTGTTTTCCCAGCTTTATTCGTTGGTGATGTAAAAATCGATGCATTAAATATTAAAAACGAACTCTAAGTGTCGGAAGGAAACCATTTTCCAAAAAGGCCTGTCGAATTCCGATGCATATTCCATATCCTGAAGTAGATCATCATCGCTTTGCAAAGAGATACGCGGTAATGAAAAGCGTTGGGCAATCCTTTAACCCTTTAACGATCAAAGCATTTTCATTGCTAAGATGTCGAAGTAAATGAATGACACCGGTAATTAAGAACAGATATATTTCTAAATAAGAAAACGGGATTTTTCGCATACATAATAAAAGGGATATTTTTGGATAAAAATACCGGTGTCAGTGTTGCATATCGGAATTAAAATTTTGTGGTTTCGTGGCGAAACCAACGAACGTTAAAGGGTAAAAACACACTCCTCTCGATGCCTTGTTATCTCGGATTCCAAGATGAATAACCCTGCTTGAGCCATGAATTTATAATAATTCTGCACTATAAAACACGACTTGCTTGAGACATCTTGTGTGGTGTCTTGTATCCGCATATTCGTCACAGAAAAGATGGATTATCCCACTCCTTGCTATTCTTTATATAATTACTTCGTCCGCCCCCACCCTCCTTATGACTTTTCCGTTCTTGTCAAGAGCAACGGCTCTGAGAGTTGTTAGATTAAGGCGAATGTGCTGATACTTTTCAGTTACACTTTTTTTTTCGACCCAAACATAGCAAAAAAATAAAAAATAAAATAACACCCTCTTGAAAACTCCCGCTCCGTACTGTTCAGTCTATGGGCATATTGTTTTCTAATTTCTCGTTTGAATTTGAATATCTTTAAACGATTTTTGTTGCATAGGATAGTTGAGCTCGATCTTTCGTACGACTTTTTTTTTACATTTTCGATTTCGGTTGTAGAATTTTTTTACTAAAGGTGCTTTTAATTTCAAAACCGATTTAGAGAGTAAAAGTATCTTTATTAAAAAAATCTGCAAACAAAATCGAAAGAAAAATAAATAAATAAAAACTAGTCATATTAAAGACCGACCTTAGCTATCTTTTTCAACAAAAATCATTTAAAATTATTCAAATTTAAACAGGAAATTCGAAAATAATCTACCCGTTGGTTTAACATCACGAAGCAGGAACTTTCAAGTGAATGAAGAATCTCCCTTAAGTGTGAAGAAAATCAAAATCTGGCAGGTATCATCGCCTCTTGGAATTTGTTTTTTCAGAGTTATTCGTTGCTGATGTAAAAATCGATGCATTAAATATTAAAAATAAACTCTAAGTGTTGGAAGGGAACCATTTTCTAAAAAGGCCTGTCGAATTCCGATGCATCTTCCATATCCTGGAAGTAGATCATCACTTTTGCAAAGAGATCGGCGGTAATGAAAAGCGTTGGGCAATCCTTTAAAACACACTCTTCTCGATGCCTTGTTATCTCGGATTCCAAGATGAATAACCTTGCTTGAGCCATGAATTTATAATAATTCTGCACTATAAAACACGACTTGCTTGAGACATCTTGAGTGGTGTCTTGTATCCGCATATTCGCCGCAGAAAAGATGGATTATCCCACTCCTTGCTATTCTTTATATAATTACTCCGTCCGCCTCCACCCTCCTATGACTTTTCCGTTTTTGTCAAGAGCAACGGCTCTGAGACTTGTTAGATTAAAGCAAATGCGCTGATACTTTTCTGTTACATATATTTTTTTTTTTTTTAACCAAATCTTTAAAAAAAATAATAACAGTTGTGTTATGTTAATGAGGCGTCATATTTTCGGAAGTGTGAACGTGCGAAGGATAAGTGGGCATTAAAAGATCTGAAAAAGCCAAAGGTGTAAAATATTTATCATAAACCTTGCTTACGTCTAAATCACACGTTTATTTCTTGATAAAAGATTAATGCATTTGAATTGATAATAAAAGGAAAATTATTCTCGCCTTTTTCTTTTTTTTCTTTTCTTCCTTTTGTTTTTCTCTCTCTCTCTTTCTCTTTTGTCTGTTTGCGGAAAATAGATAAAAGAAAACTACAATTGTTTTAAAGGTTAAAGGATAAAATATTTTTTCTCTTAAGTAATTTAAAAATGTACGATCGTGAGAAAAGAAAATGGAAACACTATTATATAACTCGAACCAAATACAGTTAAGTTCTCTTCTCTAAAATTACAATAATAAGAATAATTTAATTTTTCCTACCTTGGTTGATTCTTAAGATATTCTATGGCATTAATCTATGATTTTCATACGCTTATGTGTATTTATTATATAAAATTTGGCAGCACAAATTCAATTTGTCATCTTGCACAAAGACAGGCGAAACAACTAAATAATCTTGATTACTAATTTTAATTAAAGTTAAACAAATATTAATAAAATTTTGCATTTAAAATTTTCAGTAAAATACTATACCTTTTAGCTTACAGACAAAATTAGAAGACTGTTAGAAAAATGCACTTTCACATTAACATAACATCGATTGCATTATTAAGATGAAATACATACTTAGCGGGGAAAAACAGTTATTATTATGGAAACAAAAACCCGATTACATATTGAAAATGAAAGTCTCTTGATTAAATAAAATAAGATTTATGATTATAGTTTCAGAAAATCATTATATGTCTATCAAACACCCCCTATTAACTCTGCAATTAATTATAATAGAAGAAAGTTACTGATTTCAAACGATTGGTGATAAAGTTTCCTTTTAAAAAATGCATATAAAACTTTCATCGACAATCAAAAACAGAACTTTTTTTTATCCAATAGGAACACACAATTTTGATAGCTAATGTATTTTAGATCTTCATTTT